>CM060848.1:5036993-5414428 GCA_030737835.1 Acorus gramineus
GAGAGAGTGATCTAGAGAGAGAGAGAGGGAGAGAGAGAGAAAGAGACGAACGGACGGACGGCGGATGAAATCAAAGGTTTTGATTTTTTATTTTTTCTAGGTTTACATGGTAGAGAGAAAGATGGGATACATTTGGGGGAGATGGTTGAAAAAAATGAGAAGAGAGAGAGTTAGCTGGAAAAAAAAAAGGTTTTGTTGAAAGGACAATGTAGTCATCTTGCATTGTAGTTTTCCCTACAAGGCTCCATACATGTATGGAGCCTTGTGGAGAAAAAATATGGTAGAGAGCCTTGTAAGGAGTCCTTTGGACTCCCTTTTTTTTCATTTTCAACTCCCTATGTTAAGGAGTGAGCCATGTAGGAAGGCTTTTGGAGATGCTCTTAGGGTCCATTTGGAAACACAGATTCAAAAGTAGATTTTAGAATAAAACTGCTTTTTAAGATGATTTTAGACCTTGACTTTTATTGGGATGCTTTTTTTTTAATTCAGGAATCAATATTTGAAAACAGTTTATGTTTGACAGAGAGAGCTGTTTTTCAATTCAAAAAATCGATTCAGACCAAAAAACGTTGTTTTTGAGCTTTTCAAAACACAAATTTTGAGGGAAAAATTAAAAGGAATCCAACTTTCGATTGTTCAAAAGCTGTACCGTTTAACTGCACGATTTAGCTTTTCAGCTTTTCAAAAATCAAAAGCTGCTCCAAACGTGCAACCAAACGGGGCCTTAGATTGTTGAAAAGTTATTGTTTTTATAATTAAAAGCTGGTTTTCACATTCCTAAAAATCCGGGACTAATAGGTGTGTCTGGAAACACATTTACATTAAATAAGATATCTGCAAAAGTAAAATATCAAAAAATTGTCCAAACTAATCTCCAACATTGCCAAAAAGCTTTAAGGTTGGGACATCAGGGGGCATTTAGAAACACATGCAAATCAAGGACGATTCATAAGCAAAATCATTTAAGCACCCATTTGGGAATGATGCGGGGATGTCCAAGTCCACCAAAGCGACCCATGACCCGGGGCAGAGAAGCGTTGTTTTCAGAGTTTCTCTACCTCGAAAATAAATGACTTGTCAACGCCCATTTGGCTACCCCAACATGGATGTTGAAAAAGTATTTGGATACGTGGTAGTGGTACGACAAATTCCGAGCAGCAATCCACTCCATTGCGGATCCAAACAAGGCCTAAGCTCATTTCTAAACGCTATGTTAAGCCTCTGTTTGAAAAGAAGAATAGATGTAGAATAAGATGGAATAAAAGTGAACAAGTCAAAAATAAATGTTTGTTTAAAAAGAACACGTAAGCACGTAAACATAGCTAAGTGAGAATAAATTGGTATTGGTATGCCAAATCCCCCTAAAATTGTATTATTCCACCCAACATTTTTAAATGATATAAGGAGGGCCCACATGTCAAATAACATGTCATAACCTCTTGTAAATCAGGGAACACACATGTTAAATAATTTCCCACCTATTTTTATAAATTGTTATCCAAATTTTATTCACTTTGATCCACTATTTATCCATGATCAACGAAACAACAAAAGCTTCATTATTACATTTACCAACGAGAATAAAAAAAAACAACCAAACAAAAAATGGCTTATTAAACTATAGCTATGCATACTGGAATAGTTATCTATCTAAAATTGCTTATGTCGCTGGTTTAAAAGAAATTATGTTATCCCACCCAATCTATTCCACTAATTTAAGGGAGCCCACATATCAAATCACATATTATCATTTATTATAAATAAGATGACCAACATGTCAAATCACATGTCGGGACCCACATGTCAAATCATACTGGCATAGTTATTTATCCCAGAATAATTTATATGGCTACCCAAAATAAGATTAGTAGAATAATCATTTTCATTGAATGGGAGACAATTACAAAGAAAAAGAAAGAAAGAAAGAAAGCAAAAAAAAAACAATAATAATTCACAGGCCCTATCTTATAGGCCTCATATAAGCCCCATTAGGTGGCACAAGTATTAATACCAATTTTACTATTTATGCCTTTTTCGATAATTACTCCCATAATCAAGGAGTCGGTTATGATTGTTGCTGATGTAGCATGATTTTTCAAATTTTTTTGGAGGATCAAATTCCATGATTTTTGGTAATTAATAGTCTTTTCTCTTTTTAAAAAAAAATTACATGGTCAATCTGTCTGTCTGTCCATCTGCGGCTTCTTTTTATTTTTCACCTAAAACAGAATTTGTATTTGGGTCTTATTCCTTGTTTTGCATTTGTTACAATTTTTTACTATTGAATTTGGTGCTAGATGTTAAATCTGGCAACCTTTGATCTGGCTTTTATTACAATTTTTTCTTAGATGTAATGTTTGATCTTAAATTATTTTACATTGGCATGGGTTGCGTGACATTCAAAAGTTAGTTATATTTCAAACTATTATTTTGAACTTATATACATTATTTTTTAAAAATCAATGACATGTTAATCTAATATAAACATGCATTAATTGTTATATATAACAAAAGTCAGTTACATTTACAAATGTAACTAACTTTTATTCTAAATTCTTATTTTGTACTGTATTTTATTTCTGCATCCATTGAAAAAAAAATTTGTATTTATCGCAAATACTTTGTCCGATGATTAGGATCGAATAATCATCAAATTAACAAGAGCGTTTCAAAAAAATAAAATTAAAAACGTTGATTATTCCTTGTCGCCATCATTTCTGGTTGAATGAAACAAAAATTCGATCAGTTTTGATGTTTTCAACGAAATGGGTTTTTTAAATGACTTCGTTTTTTCAGTTTTTTTTTTTTTAAGATTGAATTTCGATCTTGAATTTTTTTTTTTATTTTGAATTCGCTTTTCGGTTAAAGTGGGATGGGTTTAATAAGGGAGGAAAATGTGAGATTTAAATGAGGATGACATTATATTTTGAATCTTTAATATTTAAAAAAAAAAAGTCAAACAAGCTACCAAAATGACACCTCATTATTAACGAGGTTTAAATAATGAGGCACGTGTAACAGGACCAAAAAAATAAAATAATAATAATAAGAAATCTCATATGTTACCTTCTCTCCCATGGAGTCCTTGTTCACCCACTCCCCTCCCACCCATTCAAGGTGCGCCCTAAGCTCCTCCACCCCGAACTCCCTCTCGTCCACCGGATCCGGGAACCTCACCCTATACCTCAATGTCCTCGCCGGCCCGCCCTTGTCGTCCGTCACCCGCACCTCCGACACCGTCCCGACCCACCACCCCTCGTTGTAAAACGCGTCCACCGCCTGCCCCCGCCCGAACACCACCGGGCCGGCCCCGCCCCCGCCCGGCGGGGGGCGGCGGAGGGGGCCGGACCGGGGCCGCGTGGACGGTCTCCTTGAGAGGCTTCGTGGGGTCGTCGTCGAGGGCTAGGGTCCGGTAGAGGAGGCTGACCTTGCCCTTGGAAGGGAAGGAGCGGACCACCGTCGCCTCGTACCAGGCGCCGCGGAGACCCTCTTCGTCGCCGGCGACCTCCACTTCCTGACCCTTGTAGAACCAAGAATTTGGGCCCATTTTAAGCTAGGGTTTTGAGAGGAGTTGTTTTGGTGGTGATCATGGGTTTTGATTTTCGTTTTTTATTAGTTTTTTGTTTTTTTTGGGGGGGGGGGGGGAGGGGGGGGGGTATTGATTGTAGTTGAGGGTCAGACTGACATGATAGTTTTGGGAATTTTTGAAATGGGTTTTTGAATTTGTTGAATGTTTTGTGTTTTTGCGTGAATTTTTTTTTTCTTTTTTTTTTGGGGGGGGGGGGGGAGTTTATGGTTGCTTTTAATGGAGGGTATCATCAAGTTGAGTAGTGTGGATTGCGTGGAGTTCTATGTGGTGGGAGACTAGGTAAAATCTAGACCGTCCATTCAAATTTTATCGCATGAATTTTGTTCCCTCCTTAAGCTGTGTTTAGTTACACAGTTACAAAATTGATTATAGATAAAAATTGAGTTTAAAACTGATTTTGTAAGAAACTTCTCTCCATAGTTTATAAAAAAATTCAAGTTTTGAGTATTTTTTCATATAAATTTGTTTGTAATTTTTTGTCCTAGCATTTTTGTTTGAAAACAAGTTTGTAAAGAGCAGCTTTCCTGTGACTCAAAAACTACATAAACCTGTTTTCAAACGGAGCTGCCTTAGCCCCATTGAGAACGGGTTTTGGATTTTAAAGAAGCTTCTTTTCTCAATCATGTTTTCAAACAGAAAAACTGAGATCAAAAGCTGCAGACTGATTTTTGTAAAAATATGACTAAAACTTGAGTTTTTCAAAAGTTGTAAAGAGGCAGCTTCCTGCAAAATCTGTTTTAAACACAGTTTTAACCTAAAATAAACTTTACAATCGTATAATCAAACGTAGCCTTAGTAGGGATGGCAAAAGAGCGGATTGGGACAGGTTTTATCAATCTCAAACTCATGATGAGTTTGATTGTTTTGTCACAAATCCCAATTTTTTAAATATTTTTTAATATCTTTTTTTAGATTATAAATTAAATAATTATCTTATATAATATTACTTAATACATGTTTAATATTTTATCAATTGTAGTAACATATCTGATAGGTTAATTTTTTATGTATCATATTAATTTTGATTATATAAGTGATTTAAACAGAATAAAACGGAGCATGGCAGGTTTTGCACTTGAATCTCAAATCCATCTCATAACTCTATCGGGTTGGGATAGTTCAGATTCATGTTTAACATTTAGGGGACCAAATTTGCCCTAATAAGATTGGGTCAGAGCGGGTTTCTCATTTATCACATCCCACTGTCATTCCTTCATTCCCCAAAATTAAGTTCAATTCATCTAGAAATCATTTGGGAACATGTTTGAGATAATTTTTACTTTTACATATTCATAAGGAACCAAATGAGAGGATCCTGAAAAATGTAACATACTAGTCGACTTCCTGAAAAATGAATATGATCTTAGAAGAATAAACAAGTAGATGGCATAAAAAAGTTAAAAGAAAAATAATGTCCCCATTTACTTTACCCACGAAGTAAATTATTTTATTATTGAAGATGCTTCCCACTAATTCCTTCACTCACTGGGAAACCCTTTTCATTAAGGGGAACTTGGAGAAAATTACTCAAAATACAAAGCAAAGACTTCATAAATATGCATTACATCATTTATGTAAAATTAATCATAAATATGCATTACATCATTTATGTAAAATTAATTAAACACCTACCTTTCTAAAAATTCATTGTGCATCAATCACATAAATAATTTTTGGAATATGATTTATTACACCAATTTGAGACGATTGTCCCTCGTGATTCTCTGTGTTTTAAAATTATTGAATGATAGTATTTGTATTAATACTTTTATAAAGATGGAAAATGAGTGGCCCAGAACCATTTAAAAAAAAAAACTCAAAGGTTAAGATATATATTGTTTTATCATATATAGGAGAGGGGGGAATTAAGTCCTTCCACATAATAAGCAGGTCCATCAATGCCTTCACGGTTGAAGATGCCCAAAGACAATAAATAAATAAATAAAGATGATTCATGATTAAAGATACTCAATCCAAGAAAGACAAGTCACAAAATAATAGATGCACCTCTAAGCGAACGAATAGATAAAAGTTAAATGCTTTGGTAAAAAAGTGAAAGTGACAATGGATTTCAAACCATTTGAAATCCGTAAGAGAAGATGACTATAAAAAAGAAAAGATTAAATGAAGAGTGATTATTTATGAAGTATCCACCAAACTATATTTATAAATCCTTTGTAATATTTATAAGATAGCTTAAAAGATGAAAAAATTCTCTTCTACTTTTATATTGTAAGTATTCGTATAATTTTTTATTTATAAAAATATTATATTAAAGGACTCTTTGGTGCTTTTCATTGACCCTAGGATCATCAACATGAAAGCATGTCCTAATAACTATTTTTTCTATGGTGGAACTAGTGGAAATTATACAGTTAACATCTACAATACTTGTCAAGACTTTTACCGTAGGCCGCTTCATCCCACAACAGCTTTTTTGCTAATAAAAAGCACGCAAGTAATAACTTTCTTAGTTCTCACAATATCTACTTTCACGCGCATGTTTGTTTCGCAAAGGTTAACCATACATTTTTCTTTTTAGATGTTGGATCATGGAGTAGCAGACTTGTTCAGGAGAGTTTCTTGGTGGATATATCTTGCATGTGGGGGTCCACTACTCTTGTTCAAGTTTCTTTATTCAGGTCTCTTTTTTCTCACTTTTGATTTGTTGTTGAGTAGATCCTTGAATTTTATTGAGTAAACTTGGTTAATATAACCAATGCAATGTACAGGACATTGCATAATACAAAGGTAAGGCACATAGATGGGTTGTCGTGGTTTCAATTCTTCTTAATCATCATTGTCATGACTTCGCCTCTATCAACGACTTCTTCTTCACATCCACCAGTTCATATTGATCCCTTGTCTAATTTGGAGGAAGTCAATCACAGATCAGCAAATAAGATCAGGTTTTGGGGGCCTCAATATTAGATAGTTCACTTTAGATTGGGCAACAATATCTACTTTTAGAAGCTTGTTGGCAACCCCAATGTTTTCCATCATGAATGTGATGGTTGGACTCTGCTTTTTTTTATATGTATGATCACTATCGTTTAATGGACAAATATCTATGATATGTGCATGGTGCAGCCCATACGAAGTGGAATCGATCATTTATCTTATTGTTTTGCTTTATCCTTGTTTTTAAATTAATTAGTTTGCAATGGCTATTAGTCACTCACTTTGTAGGGATTCTGTTAACGAGTTTGTTAGAGAGCAATTAGGCTGAGTTTGTGTATTTAAGTTTTGTTTATCGAATTAAATGAGAAAGTTATAATTCCATAGTTTACTTTGTATTTGGAGGAGGTTACCCTCGAAGTTAACCAATTTTATCTTTATTTCATCATTAATCTTCTTTTCCCTCCTTTGCACACATCAAATTTGTATAAGAGCCATCGATTCTAACATGGGAGACGGACACGGAACCCGTATGAAAGACTTGGCAGAAGTTGTTCATCAGCTTCGTGAGTCTTTAGTGCAACATGGTGACGTGTTGTCTACACTCCAGAAAAACTCACAAAGACAAGGTGTCATCCTACAAGATGTGGTGCTTTGGACATGAAATATGAACAACTATCACAAGTCCAAGAGGATTCGATGGGGAGTCGACCTATAGTCTGTCCAAACAAAAATTTTAGTCATTATTTTCTAATATTCAAAGACACACCAGAAGCTAAATTTTTCAAGATTTGATGAAAAAGACCTTGCCGATTGGATTTACTAAGCGAAACATTTTTTTGCATATCATCACACAATGGAAGAGAAACGACTCATCATTGCCTCATTCCACCTTGAAGGACAAGCACTTCAATGATTCTATTGGATGAAAAAATCTAGTGCACTTACAATGGAAAGCATGGAGAATCGTTTTGGGCCTACCGAATACAATGATCCAACTGCTGCCCTTGCAAAATTAAATCAAACTATATCGCTTCAAGACTACCAAGATAAGTTCAAGTCTTTGGTGTATTGAATTGAAGGCCTCAGTGAGGCTCACATGGTGAGCTGCTTCGTGGGTGGATTGAAAGATGAAATATGTCTAGATGTTCAAATGTAACCCACTACCTTCACTGTTGTCATTGGGATAGCCTGATTGCAAGAGGATAAATTGGCAAGTCGGCGCAAGACCTTGTCCACCTGCAAACCGAATACTACCACCCCACCAATGTGTCCACCTCCGTGTCGGTATGTAAAACTTGGGGGGGTTCTGCGAACTTGGTCCTAGTCCGTCTTGCGACTGATCAAGTCACCTCTCGTAGAGTCGTTTCTGAGCCACCCGACTGATCAACTCACAAATAAGACTCTCTTTCTCTCTCAAGAGTTTTGAAATGGTGGTGGGGTATTGAATATTGCTTTGGGTGGTATTTTTGGTGATATGGGAATGTGAATTGTTGTTAGATATGCTTTGGATGCCCCCTATTTATAGTAAAAAAGGGGCAGGGGAGTGTCCACTGGACAATAGATCAAAATGGGTAATAAGGTGCTTGATTTGGCCTTCCATTAGATCTTTGTTGTCTGACAATGTCTAGGTGCGGGGCGGCTAGTTCAACTAGCCGCCCAGTCAGGGGCGGCTACTTTCAACTAGCCGCCCTAATGATGGTCTGACAAACATCCCATCTCTGACAGGTGGTGGCTTGGGTCGGCTACTAGGTTTGGACCGGCCAGAAGTGGGCGGCTAAGGGGCACAAACCGCCGCAATCATCAGCATTAAATGCTGCTGTATGTCCCATCCCGGGGAAGGGGTTTGAGGTCGGCTAGTTGAAACTAGCCGTCCAATATGGGGCGGCTACTCTTAAGTAGCCGCCCCTGTCCAGGTCCTAGATTTTTTTAATTGTTGAACTAGGGTTTCCAGTTTTTGGTTTCTAAGAAAGTTTTCTATTAGATGTCAAAATGTGGTCATTTCTAAATGTTACTCAAAGTATTTTTGTCTTTTTAGACGGTCAAAATTGGGGTATCTATACTCCGCTATCTCTTCCATTACTACCAAGCCAACTGCACCAACAGTAACATATCTCACCTATGCTAAGATGAAGGAGAGGTGAGATCGTGGCCTTTGCTACAATAATTGTGACAAGAAGTTTGGCCCCAACCATAAATGTAAGACCCAAACTCTCTTTGTTACAAGGCTCTTCCTTTGATGATGAAGATATTGATATGGACTGCACACATGAAGATGAATTTTCCTGTCCTAAAATATCATTGCATGCTATGGCTCTCGCACCCCACAAATAATGCGTGTAACTGATGTCTTATCCTAAAAGCCCATACTTAGTTTAATTGACTCTAGTTCAACCCACAATTTTTGGACCCTTCTATTGCTAAAAAGGATTGTCTTTCTATCTTCTCATACTCAATTCAAAGTCATGGTAGCAAACGGTGATAAACTTTCCAATGAAGGCAAATGCTTGGGAATCTCTTTATCCATCCAAGGTGTTCCTATTCAAACAAACTTTTATTTACGCTCCATTGGTGGGTGTGATGATGTATTGGGAGCACAATGGCTTCAAACATTGGGGCCTTTTATATGGGATTTTAATCAAATGTGGATGCAATTCCATACAAGCTACAAGGTGAATAATCCAAATAAATATCTATGCTCACATGTCATTCACTGGAAAATTTTGCATGTGCCTCTCCTCAAGGTATGGGCCTCAAGCTTTCTCAAATTTCTAATGTCATCAGCTATCCAAATCCTCCACCCATAATTGGGGAGCTACTAAGTGAATTTCCAATTGTATTCTCTAACCCAAGTGGTTTACCGCCAGCGAGATTGCATGATCACGAGCTTTTATTAATGGAAGGCACATCACCTGTTAGCGTGCTTCCATATCGCTATGAGCATTATCAGAAGAATGAGATTGAAAACATCATTCAAGATATGTTGAAAGATAGAATTTTTTGTCCAAGTACCTCTCCATTCTAATCACCTATATTGTTGATCCACAAAACTGATGGTAGTTGGCGACTTTGTGTCATCTATCGTACTTTTAACAGTGTTACAATTAAGGATAAATTTCTTATTCCAATGGTGGATGAATTGTTTGATGGACTGCATGAGGTCAAGATATTCTCAAAACTGGATCTAAGATCTGGTTATCATCAGATTTGTGTTGCTCCTAAAGACATCCACAAAACCACATTTCGGATATATGATGGGCATTATGAGTTTCTTGTGATGCCATTTGGTCTCACTAATGCATCGTCAACTTTCCAACGCTAAACGAATGAGGTATTTCGGACATTCTTACATAAATTCCTCATTGTATTTTTTGACGATATTCTTGTATATAGTAAATTAGTGATATATTAGAATATTATTCTATCTGCGAAATACCTTAGAGACTCTTCACAAATATAAGCTTCATGTGAAGGCATCTAAATGTCAATTTGAGAGCACTCAAATTGATTATTTGGGTCATGTAATATCTTCTCAAGGGGTTGCAATGGACAACAAAAAGATTAAGTGCATCCTCAATTGGCCTTTGCCAAACTCTATCAAGGAGCTACAGGGTTTTCTTGGTTTAATAGGTTATTATATACAATTCATTTGAGATTATGGTAAATTGGATGCTCCATTATTTTCCATGCTAAAAAGGGGCTAATTCACATGGAGTTCACAATCTCATGAAGCCTTCCAGAAATTGAAACGTGCCATGACTGAACCCCCTGTTTTGGTACTTTCTAAATTTTCTAAGCCTTTCATAAATGAATGTGATGCTTCAAGCAATGGCACTGGAGCTATTTTAATACAAGATGGAAGCCCTTGGCATTTTTAAGTCAAGCACTCAGTGGAAAAAAAACTTACATCTTTCTACTTATGAAAAAGAATTGCATACATTAATATTAGCGGTCAAAAAAAGGCGACCCTACTTTTTAAGCCATAAATTTATTGTCAAAACTAACCATTATGGTCTTAAAATTTTATTGGAGCAGCAAGTTGGGGCACCTATTCGGGAATGTTGGCTTTCAAAATTGTTTGGTTATGACTTTCAGGTTGAGTTTTGTCATGGCACTCTTAATCGAGTGGTGGATGCTCTATCCCGTCGTGAAGGAGATGAAACTTGTATGATACTTTCTTCTTTGATTCCAACTTGGATGGATGAGTTCCATAAGCTATCTATTTCAGATCTAGACATCTTGAAAAAAATAAAATCATACAAAAATGGTTCTCTAGATAGAAGATTTTATTCCATTAATGACGGACTTCTATTTTTTAAAGGGAAGTTGTATGTGGGACCAACCTCTCTTATTCGAAGGCAAATTCTCTCTAAGCTTCACTCAAGTCCCACAAGTGGTCATTCGGGATTTCATCAAACTCTCCAGTGAGTGAGAAGCAACTTCTATTGGCCGGGTGTGCGCTTCTTCCTAAGGCAATTTATTTGTCAAAGGAACAATTGAGAAAATTTCGCACCTGCAGAACTTCCAGCCACTCCCTGTTCCAACCCAATTGGGATGGATAGTTCTCTTGATTTTATTAATGGCCTCCCAAAATCTCAAGGTAAGGAAGTGATCATGGTAGTATTCGATCATTTTCTACCTCAATCTCATTCGTACGCCGCATCCTCTGTTGCTTGTGTCTTTATTAACAACATTTTCAAATTGTATAGGTTGCCAAAATCAATTATCAATGACCGAGATCACGTTTTCTTAAGCTCTTTTTTGTCAGAGTTATTTAAATTTAGGGAACTAACCTCCTTTAGTACTGCTTATCTTCCTAAAACGGAAGAACAAACTAAGGTTGTTAACAGGTGTCTAGAGACATATCTAAGATGCTTTACAGGACTTCGACCAAGGGATTGGGTCAAATGGAGATCTTTAGCAAAATATTGGCATAATACTAATATTAATTCATCCACCGGCATCACCCCTTTTAAAGCACTATATGGATATCCTCCTCCAAGATTATTGTCTTATAGCCCTGGGGACCACTTCATCAACGCTAGTGGATGGTGAACTCAAAACATGGGATGAACTTCTTCAATTTTTATTGAAGGATGATTTATTGGAGGCACAACATCAAATGAAGTTATATGCTGATAAAAGGACATATCGAGAATTCAATAAAGGTGATTTGGTTTACTTGTTTGATAAGAGGACATATCGAGAATTCAACAAAGGTGATTTGGTTTACTTGTGTCTGCAACCGTATAGACAGGGTTCTCTTGCTATTTGAAGGTCTCTCAAATTATCACCTCATTATTTTGGTCCATACACTATTGTGAAACGAATTAGAAAAGTCACATATAGGCTCAATTTACCTCCTGATTCGCGAACCCATAACGTCTTTCATGTTTCTCAATTAAAAAACACAGCTGGAAAATTCAGATGTTCCTCATGTTCATCTACCACTATTAAATGATGAAGGTATTCTTGAGCCCAAACCTTTTTTTTTCAATCATCAAGTACTTATTAAAAGAGGTCGAAGAGATATTATTAAAGTGCTGGTGCAATGGGAGGGCTCTACATCTAAAGATGCCACTTGGGAGTGTTTATTGGATATTAAAAGAAGATTTCCCAAGCTTAACCTTGGGGACAAGGTTTTTTCAACTGGGGGAGATTGGTACGTGCATGGAGCAGTCCATATGAAGTGGGATGAGTCAATAGTGCATGCTCATTCATTTATCTTATTTTTTTTGCTTTATTCTTATTTTTAAATAACTTAGTTTGCAATGGCTATTAGTGGCCCACTTTGTAGGGATTCTATCAAGGAGTTTGTAGAGAGCAATTAGGATGAGTATTTGTATTTTAGTGTTGTTTATTGAATAAGAGGAGGAAGTTATAATCCCATATTTTACTCTGTATTTGGTTGAATTACCCTCAAAGTTAACCAATTTTAACCATGTTTCATCGTTAATCTTCTTTTCCCTCCTTTGCGCACATCAATTTACTACATGAAGAGATTCTCCATTGTCTCTTCACATGTTTTCAGCTTTAATGGACAACAATATAATATCACGCGCATGCTTAGCCAGAATTGACCCTGAATGTGAATGAGTAAAAGAAGTACAGTGAGGTCAATCTCAACATATTCTTCGTGTACTTTTACGGGCTTGGAATTGTGGCACTTGCAGCAATCATCTCTCATGTGATTATGTCATACATCTTATATTACTTGTGCATATTCAAATAGAACACTCAATCTCAAAGAAAAGAAGTCTTAATAATAGGATAATTGCCTTTATATGAAATTTGAAATGAGCATTTTACCCAAAAATAGGGTATGGAAAATCAGTTGTAACTAACATTTGAGATATCTAACTGGTTAAAACATTTTTAAGGGAAAATGCATATAATCCCATGAAAGATTACAAATATCCAATTCGATCCCTCATTTTTCCTAATATCATATAATCCACTAAAATTTATCATGGTTATGCATTTAGATCCATGAACTAGTTTCTATCAAATGCCACACGAGATAAGTTGTCATTCCCCACTTATCCCTACAATTATCCTTGTCAAATCAGTCATTTAAGTTTTGATTACTCGTCGTTTTAAGTTTTTATTTTTACTTTGGTTTGTTAATACGCTATTTGGATAGTGAACCTTACATAGAGACAATATAAAATACATGATAGACTAGGTTCTTTGTCAATCTCAAGCTCTAATAATAAAAAATTATTAAGTTCTCTGTTTATATGTATGTTGAGTGGAAATTTGATTCGAGGACTATATGGTTCATATACAACAAGCATTCAAGGTCCAGTACAGTACATGTAAAATGATAGATCATATGGAATAAATACAGTAAAATTATGAAAATAATTAAGCTATTTTTTAGATGCATTTTGATTATTAGTATGATAAATACATGTAAAAATTTTGATCCATTTTAATCATGAAGACGACAAGAAAAATTAGTTTTTATATTATAAAGAATGCAATAAATCACTCATACTAAATAGATATCTGACTAAAGATACTAAACGAATAGTTTGATAAACATAAATATGTTCGATTTGATTTGGTTAAAATAAAAGAAAAGTTCTACATTTATTAAAAAAGTCAAAGGCTCCATTCACATATACAAATGAATGGGTGATGGATTTGGAAACCTGGGGGAGGGGTGGAAAGAGAAGTAGAAGAAGAGGGAGGGAGAGAGGGAGATAGATAGGAGGGTTGGCACTGGAGGAGGCGGCATTGGTGACCGGAGAATACCGGAGAGGGGATGAGTAGAGAGAAAGAGGGAGAGAGAGAAAAAGGTAAGAAAGAGAGGGAGAGAGAGAGAGAGAGAGAGAGGAGAATTGATTTTCATATTTTTTTTGTATCCTATATTTGTTTAAACCTTTTTAAAAAAAAGTGGACGTAGAAGAGTTCACAATTTGAGACTTCAAATCCTGTGAGTTGTTTTGATGTGTCCCTTGCTTTTAATAGCACTGACATACTAAGTTTATTTTATAACCTCATACACTCTAATATCATATATTATACTGCATTATTATATTATATGAGATTTTATCATAGTGTATAAAATAAAAAATTTCATTTTCAAAGAGAAAAAAAATATTTTATTGTATCTCAATATATATTTTATTTCGTATAACAATTTATACTTTAATGGGAGAATGTATAATTTTTTAATAATTAAAAAATGGTGTGAACTAAAAATTAAACTGCACAAGAGACTGAACATAGAATTTTCCCGCTTATAATTGAAGCACAAAGTTCTGAATTGTATGAGTGCATAGCATAAGCCACACTTGCAGACAATGGGGGATTTAATTTTATATATGGGATAAATCCATACAGCCCTTTGAAAAATAAATGATGATATTCATTTTTTTTTTTTTTAGTACAGAAGTCTTTAAGGGCTACGAGTCATGTTATACAATACTAATACAAACTGTTTTTGGGGTGGTTAACAAGAACTCACAAGCTAAGATTGGGCAAAGGCTCAAATAACAGGGCCCAGGGGAGTGATGTCCTTGTCCACAGTTCCAAAGCTGGGCGGGATAGGATGATATTCATATTGATCCATTGAATGTCTGAGTATTTATATAACCCTTTATTTTTTTTATTATGTCGAATTCCCCCCTGCGGTTACCATGAGTAACCTGGTATTGGATTAACCTAATCCAACATGAGTAAATAAACTTTAGAGTGTTGTTACACAGTTTTATTTTTAGTCTCATATTCTTCGATAAAAAATCACAGCAGCATATACTCATATTAACGATGTATATACTTTGATAGAATTTTTTTACATTTTTTATAAATATGTTCATACAATTCATTAGATTGGAGCATATTTTATTTTTTATAAAAGCATGCAATTCATTAAATGAGGTATGCTATATTTAAAAAACAATAATGATTTTTGGGCCCCAATTGGTAGACCCCATCCTAAGCCCCATGAGGTGGCAAGTGTGAATTTTCTATATTACCCCCTCACAATTAATCTCTTCGTTGTTTTCATAACCGGTCCAATAATTACGGGGTTAGTTCTCACAATTAATCTCTTCGTTGTTTCCATAACCAGTCCAATAATTACGGGGTTAGTTACGATATGGAGATCACTTCCTTTTCTGGAATATACGAATTCAATTGCACGTTCAAGAAAATAAAAAATCACGAGTTTCATTTTTTTTTTCTGATTGTTCTCTCGCAACGAAAACAAACATCAAATTTTTTTTTTCATTCATATTTGATCGGCGGAGAAGAGAAGAGAAAAACGAGTTTCGTTTTTGTTTTTGTGCGATCTGTTTGTGGTGCAAACATTCAGGTTAGGCCAATCGGAACACCCAAAAATTGATGATTTAGAATTTTTAGATCCAGTTTATTCGGTGAAAATGAAAACAAACATCGTAATCGTTATTTTTTTTTCAGTTTGATCGGTTGAGAATATAAGAATTACACGATTGTGGTGGAAACAATGGCGATCCATTCAGGTTAGACTGTTTTCGATCTGAATAATTGAATTTGATCTGATTTTTTTAACTGTTCCTTTGAATCATCATATAATTTTTTTTATACATAATTTAATTTAAATTAAGATACGTGTGGTGTATCTGAATTCTGATGCGTTCTTGTGTTTTACATTCAAGCCTGTATAATCAGTTTTTTAGTGGTGTGTATATGTACATTTATGCATATTAAGTCATTCAGCATATTTTATAGCTTTGAATGATTGGTATTCAACCCATTAGATTCAATATTCGGTAGTATCAAATGTGAAGATGTTAATTCCAATTCCAGATACATGTGTATCTTGATGTTGTTTTCTAGCCCAATTGAAGTTTGATTTATTATTTATATGGATTTGATTGATGCCTATCTGATTAATATTCAATTGCTTATTGTCGTATGTATATAAAGGCTTGAATGACTTTCATTAAAAATTTGTGTGTTTTGCTAGTTAGCTTGTAGACCATGAAATTGTTTGTTTTTTGTTTTATTGATTTTTCGTCATTACTTTGAATCATTATATACATTAATTGAATCTGAATTTTATTTTAAATTCAGATACATGGGCTGTATCTTGATTTTCATGCATTGTTGTGTACCAAGTATGATCTGTACAATCGTTTATGATTGTGTGTTTGTGTATAATTATGCATAATGTGTCATTCATCATATTTTTTAGCTTTATATCAGTATTATTCGACTCATTCAGATTGAAGATTTTGAAATACACTAGACATTCACTTGTATGGAATGTGTATTTGTTAATTCAAATTCTAGATACATCTGTATCTGAATTTGAATTCAGCCCATTTTTTGAAGGTTGTTATTTTTATTTTTATGGATTTGATTAATATATAGCTGATTAATATGTAATTGCTTATTGTTGGCATTTTGAAGACATTTTATGAATTTTCTATACAGTTCTGAGTAGCATGTAGATCATATTTGTTCATTTGGATTTTCAGATACATTATTGTATCTTAATTGATAACATGTGGTTGATGTTCTTTTTTTTCACCAGGCAATGATGGTGATTTTGTGGACACATGTGAAGACTCAATTCATTTGGATGACATCAATGATCCATGTTCTGTGAAAACCAGTTTGTTGAAGGAATTGTTTGTTGTGGCTGATCAGCAAAATGTAGAAGAAATTGTCTGAATGTCTGAATGCCTTTGGCTCAACTCTATTGTTGCAAATGTTTCAAATATTCTGTGTACTGTAGATCTGTACTCGGGATAGTATGCCCAGTTTCTTCTTTGTTCAACAACTCCGTCTTTTTTTGCTTTTGCATAATTTGTACAACATCCAGATGCAGTTAAAATGCCTAATACAGTATCATACACATGACATTGTCTTTTCTATACGAACAGTGGACAAACACTGTCTTTTTGTGTATTAAGATACATGTGTATCTTAAAAATGAAATCCAGAGTTTCTAAACAAATATAAGAGATATCAAAACTATATATACCATCTATATTTCAGATACATATGATTAGCCAGATTGCACACAAATAAATACTATCAAATGTTTGTTTTTTCAGATATAACTAGAGGATTTAACCATGTTTTATATAACAATTTCAGATACAATTGATTCAGATACATACAATTTTTACAAGAGCATTAATCTATTTTCATCAAGGGATTTACAGAAACAGTTGAGTAATCCAAAATATAAGATTGAAGTTTTTAATACACAACACATTCTGATTCATGGCTACTTGTTAATAGCTTGTAATGTGACTATTAGGTTCTCTAATGTTACATAATTGCTTCAGATTCATATTTATTTGATAACAGGTTTTCAGATACATGTACAGTTGATTAAGATACATGGATTGTTTACAAAAAAATAAGATATATTCATCAAACAATGCATGTTAATTATCAAAGATAATATAATAATTCATGATCTACATGCATATGATATTTCAAACATTTCATTTGGCTACTATTAATTGCTCAGTTAACCAGATTTTGTTTCACTGAATCATGAAATAATTGCACATTATATAAAATTTTCAGATACATGTATCTGACTTATGTTTGTTTCATCAGAAGCGAAATATGCACACGAGAAAACCCTAAACAATCGAAAAATGTAATTTCATTTTTCCTTTAATCTTGATACACTGGCAGACGAAGACAATGTATCAGAAAACAATCTCATAATATATTAGAGATTAATGACAATGTATCTTGATACACTTTTTTTTTTTATTCAGATGCATGTATCTGAACCACTGATTTCAAATCATTTTTTTTTATTTCAGATGCAAGTATTTGAAACAATAATTCTTCAAATGGATATCAGATACAATCAGATTAACAGGAGTCGAGATAATCGAAGGAAATCGTTTTATATATTATTTTGAAAATAAAAGATTTCGTCTAATAAGAAGTGCAAAAAAAAAAAAAAAACGTGACTCTTTATAGATACAAACGAGACAATTAAGTTTCCATTTGTGGAAGAAATCTATCCTTTTTTATTCGCCATTGTTGATGTTTTGTTGGGGAAGAGAATCAGATGGATTGAAATCTTGATCGCCTTTTTTTTTTTTTTCATTCGTATGGTTTTACCCCAATTGGAACCCTAACATTCAAATTTTTTTGAAATATGTTCCGCGAGAGGAATTGATTGTGCCCCTATTTGTGGGATTCAGTTACGATTTTAATGAGGATATTAACTAGTTGGAGGTTATTTTTAAAAATTATAAGAATGGTAGTTTTATCATTGACATTTGGTGGTTTGAAAAAGTCAAATAGGAAACGAATAGGAGAGTGCAACCTATTAGGGCTCACAAATACGGCTTAATTTATGGGGCCTAGGTAGCAGCACTGTTTAAAAAAATTAAAACACCTTAGGACTGGAATTAAAACCAAAAAAATGGGTGTCCTGTAACATAAGTGGCCTAAATTCTTTGTTTAGAGCATCTTTGCCTACGACTGATTATCATGCATGCATGGGCATCAATGTATTCATATGGGGTGATCCATGCATCTTTTCTATATTCCTTTTGTGCTGGGATCCTATGTGAGTGAGACACATAGAAATCCTGTGTTATCCCATTAATGATAACCAAGTAGATGAAATAATAGATTTTAAATTGTGCATTCAACAATTTTTTTTTTTTTTAGGGAAAAATTCAAATAACAACCCCCACCCAAACTGTTCGAAATCCATGTTGCCCCTTGACTTTTTTTGAAATCTGATATAACCCCCTAAAAACATATATTTAAATCTAAATACCTCAATAAATTAAACTTTCATTAACAAATGAGAATTATTACATGAACCTTCCGTTTGGTTGAACCTTTGCTGAAAATACAATATACCAAAAACACCCTACAATGTGTTAAAAATACGAAAAATCATCTATAAATGATTATTTTACATTTTCGTATGGATTATAAAACTTTATCTGAAAAGGCAAAATCATCATTTACATAAAATTATCACATTTTTAACATGAGTCATGATACCTAGGCCCCAAAATATAAGCCCCACTCACAAGCCCCATGAGGTGTCATCATCTCATTGGTTGTTTTTTTTTTGTTAGTTGACTTTTTAAAAATGGTAAAATGGCAAAATACAAATATGTCCTTCATTAAAAATCTCTCTCATTAACCCAAATCCCCCAATTTTCTCTATTCGGTTATTACCTTTCCATGTGAATCTTAAAATCCATTTAACCATTTCAAATTTTGAATTTTAAAATCCTTACCTAAATTACAATTGAATCTAAATTACACTAAAAAAGTTGGATATTTATTGTATTCAAATTTAAATAAAAAAATACATATGGTTACTATATGAATTAGTTACATCAAATACCTTTATTAAATATTTATATCTCTCACAACAATTTGTTACATTTACATCAGAACTGTTACATTTACATAAATATAACAAACAATTTCATTTTCCTACCTAAATATTTTACATTCCATGCAATGTTTAAACAATTTAGAAACAGATTATATTTTCAATAATCAGTTACATTTTATAGAAAATGTCAAACACTTTTTTTATTGTGTGATACATTTAACAAACATATGTATTTGACTGTTACAGTAATAAATGTAACAAATATAAATTACTATTTACATTGAAACAAATGCAATACACGAATGAATGTTACATTCATAAATGTAACAAATATAAATCAATACATGCATGCGGTTGACTGTTACATTTACGAATGTAACAAAAATAATACAGATTTAAAAAATTACATTGTCAACAATGTAGCAGTAACATCAAACAAACTACTCATATATAAAATGTAATGATTTCGAGTGTTACATTTAGATATTGAAACAAAAATAAATCAAAATGTGATAAATGACATTCAATACATGAAAAAAAAATTGTGTTTAAATATTTAAAACAAAAAGCAAAACACAATTTTTTTACGAATCTAATAATGTCAAACCTGATCCGAGAGACATTGATGTGAGATCCAAATCGAAAAAAAAAAAACGATTTCGTGCCTTCTCTTCAAAAATAGAATTTTCGATTTGCTCTCATGTATTCTTCATAAACAAAATCAATTCCGTAATGTAAAACCTCCTCATTTCGCATACAAGACAGATTTTCAATTGTTTCAACATCAATGGTTTCTCCGGTCCCTCTCAAATATTATTGCAAGATTTTAAGAATCCATTAATGGTGAATAAATACAAATTTTCAGAATTAAATGATACTCCACAATCATAGGGATACATGTTAAGGTAGTTATCAAGTAAATGGTATAATAGACAATGTACACTTGCCACATCATGGGGCCTGTGATGGGGCCTGAAAAATTGGAGCCTAGGAATCATTATTGTTTTGACATATTGTAAAGGTTTTTTGGTATACTATGTTTTCAGACATGGTTAACCAAACAAATATTTCTTATTTGTCAACAAAAATTTAACTTAATGGGCTATTTGGATTTACATATATCTTTTTAGGGGGTTACACAAATTTCAGGAAAAGTCAGAGAGTTTTATATGGATTTTGGGGAGTTTAGAGGGGGTTATATGGATTTTTCCATTTTTTTGGGGAAAAATCCAAATAACCCTATGTAAATTGTCTTAAATCTATATAATCCCTTAACTTACTTTTCTTAAAGTCCATATAACCCACTGAAACACCTATGTAAATCCAAATAGCTCCATGAGTTAAATTTCATTAAAAGATTAGGACTATTCTATAAATTTTTGTCTAATTAACCCTGATTGAAAATATAGTATACCAAAAAACATCTAAAATGTGTTTAAAATGCAAAAATAATATCTTTAAATAACGATTTTGCCCCTCTAAATAAGATTTTGTCATTTATCTAGAAGGATAAAATCGTGATGTACAAAAAAAAAATTACATTTTTGACCAATTGTAGAGTTTTTTTCGTATACTGTATTTTCAGTAAGGGCTAACCAAACGAAATATTCACATAATATTCCTAATCTGTTAATGAAAGTTACTCAGGAGGTTATTTGAATTTACATAGATATTTTTTGAGGTTACATAGACTTTAGAAAAAATCAAGAAGTCATGGATTTAAGAGAATTGCCAAAACAATACATGGCACACCCATGCTGGACTATAAAAATTCTCTTATGTTTCCCCCCAAAGAAAACCCGTTCTCGTTTTTTAAAGAATAATTACACTCATTTTTACCGTCATTTTTACTACCATAAACGCAATTCTCAAATCTTATTATTTTTTTAAAAACCATATGCATCATTTAATAAGACATGCAAATTTAAAAAAAATCAAATATATTTTAATGAATTGAATGGTGTCATTTATTATAAAAAAAAAATTCTAACAAGATATATCTCGATATGGTGAGTATATTGGGCTAATAACTGTATTTAGGAATGTAAAAAAAAACTAAATGTAACAACATTCTTTTTTTAGTACTAAAAGGCTTCAGGAAGCATCAGCACCACCACTTTCAACCAAACTTGCCTCTTGACGGGTTCACAGAGATACCCTCTGTTCACTTTACCAGAAACGAAAGAGTATCTAAATAGTAAAATGTAACAGAATAAATTGTTGATATGAATAATGCAGGAACATAAAACATCAGCCATGCAAGACATGAAAGATTAGGCATTACCATACATGGCCAAAAAAAGGGGTTCTGAGGATTTAAGCCACATATTGAAAAACTAGTCCTTCAGTGGATAATTCACTATACAGTTTTTCAGCAACTGAAAAAGAAAAGAAGAGCAACACACGTAGCAAAACAAATGGTTTAGAATGATATGTACATATAAAAATTGATAAATATACATACAAAATCACACGCTAAAAACACAATAATAATAAGAATAATAATAACACCTCAGTGTTCTCCTAAACAGAGTTCAGATCCTGGGAAACTTGACCGCGCCATCTGCACAACATGGGAGTTTTCTTGTGGATCTCTAATATGTTGGCCATAGTTAAGGAAAATAACTCACAAAGTTCTAGATGCATTCTACATACCTTGTTAGAAGAAATCTCGCAAGGGGGCTCAAATTTGGTGTTTCAGATGGATCTGTGTTGCGTTGTTTTATCATGTCTGCATGTGAAGGTGCATTTTCTGGTTCTTGGGGTGATCTCCTGCTGAAAATTTGGGTGGCCAGCTCCTGGAGGCCCTTTATTGAAGACTCCTTCGAGCTGCACAACATTTCATTATCTTTGAATAATTCACAACTTTCAAAATGTCCAATTGGAGAAGGCACAATATAAAATGCATAACAGAAAAAAATGAAATTAAAATATAAATTAACCAGTTACTTTTCTATTCGATGCAGCAACCTGCGAACAAGAGCTTCACAAGAGCCGGGCATAGTGCGTTCCAGATCCATCAATGATTCTATCACAGAGCGGACGCACAACCCTTCTGATTCATCACCCGTAACCTGTATACAGTTCATCACCAATCATTGATTAAAACCTTGTATCTCAGGCACTATATACCCATCACTATGTCAAATGCACGTTTGATACACAGCTAGCTTCTCATACAACAATTTGCATAAACATAGCTCTTTCAATTCCCTTGCTTGCATTTCTATTAACTTGTCTCTTTTCCTCAACTTAAAGGAGATTAGCCAAAATGAACAAATATGTCTTAAAATTTTTTAAAAGAGAACCACAGGAATGGATACTCCATGAATGAGGAGAAATAAACACGATTGAATTATGAGGATACAGGACACCCAATTACTCTTCAGATATTTCTAACCGAACAAATGAAAATCACAATTGCATCAAGCACACACCCTATCCATACATCATTTATGAGCACCTGTGCATAATTATCTACAGTTGTTCTGATCTAGATAGACAATCAAACCCGAAATGCCATCACATTCAAATAATTCAAGATAACATACCTCTTTCAGTGAAGGAATGATCAATAAAGATAATGCAGGAGATGAAAGTGCTGCAGAAGCTCTAGCACTACGTTCATCATCACTTGCTTGACGCAATTTTGGTTGCACTTTTTGAGCATCAAAAAACTCATCAGAATTATTGCCACCTTGGTCTGAGGTTTTTTCCTTCCCATCTCTGTTGGGTCTTCTTATTCCAGACCTTTCCCGTGCATTCCCTTTTCGCAGCCCAACTTCTAATGCAGCCTTTGCCTGGAAGCACAAGACAGGGATTTACAACTTGTTTAATGAATTATATTAGAATTTCAGGGGCTATATATTGTGAAATAAAATAGCAGGAACCTCTGCAAGATTTGCTGCACTATCCTCCTGTAAGGAAGCACTAGATGTTTTCTCTAGGATTCCCAATCTTGACTTTGGTGTTCGTGGGATATCAGGCTCATCCATTTGCCCCCGGACAACAACAGTGCCACTCAAAGACACATCCTCAGAAGAAGTGTATCTGCTAGCAGACTGCAAAGTGAAATCATGGAAATCTCCTAGTGACTGTCAGGACAAGCTAAACATTTTGGTCATACAGATGATTGTTTTTTATCATACAGATGATGATTTTACCGAATTTCTTTGATCACCAAATATTGAATATGGCTGAGGTTCTTTTGGAGAACGTATAACAACAGTTCCTGAATTGTTGACAGATAACTGCCCATGGAATAAAGCATGTCAGCCTTTTTCAGAAGAAAAAAAATCTGATGAATCAAGGGAGAAAATGCAGGAAATGAAAGGAAAAAGCTTACATCTTCAAAATGATTTTCTAGTTGACCTCCTATATTTATATGATTTGGAGCTTCTGGTGATGATTCATGAGCTGTACTTTGAGAAGCAGATAGCCACTGACTGTTCTCTGGAGTCTTTTTTGGGAATACAGGTGAATGAGAAGAATCAGATTTCTTCTCTTTAGTTCCTATTGCTTGAGGTGGCCTAACAGCACTGTGGCCAGTTCCTGTGCCCTTTGAACCACCAATGCCAAATTCCTGACCAGGATTTCTGAGGACCTTTCCATAAGGTTAAAAAAATGATACGAGGAAATGATGAATGAGATATTAAATAACGAGAGTAAGATTTATACACACCTGAATCGTGTATTTCTTCCATCCATTAGATCTCTGGGTGCCCAAGTAGCGGTTGATGCATCATCTAAAGCTTTGTTGCCATCCCCCTGGGTTTCCAGGCCTTCCTGTGCATGATTCTTTGGGCGCTCTCTATCATTCCGTAACATGAAGAAACAACAAATATACATAAAGTTAAGAGACATCCATAAAAATCCACAGAAAATCTTGCACTGCAATGTTGCGAGAACACACACCTTATTCTTTCTAACAGTTTTGGGCTCTTTCTGGCATTTCTTATAAAACGGTGCTTGAGAAGTTCTTTTGCACTTGCCCTCTGCATTTTGAACATATAGAGAAAATCAGCCATGCAAAGATGACATAAATTAACTAATTAAACAGAACATGTAAATTACCATAACGATATTGTAAGTGATGACAAAATTTTTTTATTCATTAACTTATAGAACTACCAATTTACGGAGTAATCAGTGAGGTAGGCATTAGTTTTATTTATTAATCTTTAAGCTTGAGTTCTTTCAAACTCTTTTGAACTGAGAGATGAAAAAAGAATCAATAGAGAAACTGCAGACGTTTTGTGAAATAGAAAATGTATGTTCAGAAACAGCCACAAGCAGTGAAGAAAAACTGCAACACAGGTCACATGACCCTTACGTAAGGGAATGACGAAAAACATAGTGTACTTGATCTTAATTTTATCCAATGAGTGTGTTGCCTGTTTGGATCATGAGGCCCCTGCATATTTCACCAATTTTGGCACAAAAATGGTTATCTGCCTTCAAGAAAACACCCTTCAGCACGAAGTCCAAAGTTATACACGATAAAGGAGCTGATGCACTCAGTTGGAAAGATATTTGTTGGGCACGATGACTAATCTAGATCAATTTAACATTTTAGGAAGTCATTATTAGTCAAATTGATGAAGACGGACAAGCATCTACCAAAAGGATCCATCAATGTCCAAACCATCCAAACCGAATGAACCATTGATGGCTGAAATGGCTCAAACCGTCAAGCGTATATACCTCAGAGCAATGTGACTTTGAGAGAAGTGCAAAGATGGCAACAATCATAAAGCCATCAACCAGTACAAATTTTGGGATTTCAAAATCCCAAAATTTAAATTCAAAAAAAGACCACAAAATCTGAATATTCAAATTTGAATTTTTTTTTCATTTGTAAAAGAAAACAATAAAGAAAAGAAATCAAACTTTAGAGTCGCAAGTACCTCTGCAGGGACTTTCTTTAGACACAAGGAAACAAATTCTTTGATGGGACGAGAGAAATGTTCATCCAACTGCATCAGATGAAAAGAATAGTCATCCCAAAATGTAGCATGAGAATGCTTGGAAACTTTGTGAGAATACCAAACCAGAAAGTCATACAACTTCTGTCAGGCACAACACAGATGCCAAACTGAACCTGTGGTGGATTTTCTCGTGGTATGATGAAAAGGACCCTCATAGGATGCAAATCTGCTAATGGTGGTTCCCCTTTTGCCATCTCTATAGCAGTTATACCCAAAGACCATATATCAGCCTGAAATAGGGGGAGAAAAAAAAAGTAAATGAAGCAAGGTGTTCAAAGTTCAATACTGCACTTTAGGGCATGAAATAAGAAAAAACCAAAGGGAAGAGTGAGGCAAGATGCATGTTTTCCGAAATTCCAATAAAGAAAGGCACGACAGGAAAAAATAAAATGGTACCTTCTCATTGTAACCGTCTGAATTCTGAATTACCTCAGGAGCCATCCAGAATGGAGTTCCGACAAGTGTCTGCATAACTTTCACTTATTAGGAAGCAAGCACTGGCAGGTGATAAATGTAAAAATGAAAGACATAATGACAATCATAGAGAATGGGAACAAATCTATTTACATTTCAACCCACAATAATATTAAGATACTTCCAAGAGATCCACTCTTTCAATAATTCCACACCATCTTTGACAAGTAACATAAAGCAGAACTTTGTAACAGTACCGCTTGACCATTTTTATTACATCTATCCAAGAATGAAAACATAACATTACCATACACAAAAAATATATATAGAATGATTGCAATTGTAAAATAAGTGCCGGAGTATACTTATAGGAAAAAAGCATCCTTAATTTGCTTGCTGAAAATGATATGCATAGAAAAGCATTTTTCAACTTCAATTCCTGCAGATATGATAGGTATGTTCATTATAGAAAGATCGCATGGAGAAGCCGGTGTTGGATGACCTCTTCCAACACACCATGTCTTCCTCCTCCAAATCCAAGATTACCTCTTGGAGAGCCGCAAGGAGAGAAGCCACCTCCATCAACTCCTATTCAGAATTCATTGATGACCTCTTCCAACACACCATATATTGTTGTTGTTCCTGCAAGTAAAGGAGTCACAAATAAGATGATCCTTATCTGTTGCCACCCTAAAGAGATCTGGAAAGAGCGAGGCCGACGTGCACCTTGGAGGCTAGGATCCTTCCAAACCAGATCTCTACCCACTACGGGGAAGGAGTTGAAGCTCTTATTTGAATACGGAGGACAACGCATGGATGTTCTCCATCCCTTCAAAAGACAAACTCTAGGATGAGGATCCAAGATCAATCTTTTGCTTCCATGTAGTATTTCCCCAACTGACATTAGCTCATAGAGAATGTGATTCACAATCAACCTTCAAAGCCATTTCCTCGAAAGCGTTTTATTCATGTTGCAAAGATCAAGCACACCCATCCCACCTTCTTGTCATGGCATACAAGATCTCATTTCACCAAATGACAGAGATTCATTAGGCGGTGGAAGATGATATCATCACAGTCCTCTAATCCTTCTTCTTCAAATGGCCATACAGTGAATCCAGGATTGAATCCGAAACCAAAGATTGGATGTATCAGAGAGAGCAAGACAGGAGAAGAACTGGGCAAAGAAAGTTACAAAACCTCTTGAGAGATGACCTTAGATGGAGATATGGGGTGTTCCAATCATCTAAGAGACAGGGCAGTGTTTCCAAGGTTTTTGATGAAAATCATGTCTTGGAACATCCATGGTCCCATGTCCAATAATTTTTTGAAAAGGAAGATAAAGCTTCATACTAACACAATGAAGCCCCTCAAACAAACTGGAGACAAAGGATCTCCAATGAGAAAGAAGTAAGACAAAGAAGGGAAGAAGAAAAAAAAAGAAAAGACGGAAGACCCTTCATGATATACTTTCCACTTTTCCCCGTGTACACTAAATTAAAAACCATTTTGTATTCCAACATGAAGCTTGAGCTGATGTAAACAAAAAAAAAGTCCAGATAGTGTACTCTTGTTTTCATGGTTTGAAATGGCTTCAGAAATTATGGATATGTAAATGCTATTGAGCAATCAATCAGATAATTTCACTTATCCCATATCTGGTAGAGAGTGTGTTTCCAAATATTCAAGGTAGTCCTTTTCTCACAATCATATTGTGAGATGGGAGCATTTCAAATGATCCATCTTGGATGTGAATTAAGTATTATGAAATTTCCATATTGGATCATATGGTTTAAACTAAAAATTAAGAACATTTAGATGTCGAGATATTCAACACCCTATAGCTTCCTTGTATTATAAGAATTGGATCCACTACTACTGAATGTAGGACCTAAAAACAGAAGACTGATAAACAAAGTGAGACATTGTGCAAATAACAAAATTTTGAGAATAGAAACATGTGGTATCTATAACATGTGGAATCCATGTTCTTGTTAACCTCTCCGGCCTAATGCAGCCAAGCTAAGGTGAAGGATAAAATTCCCAAATCTATAAGGAGATCCAAACCACTGCAATGGAGGTAACAGAAAACCTCTATTCAGCACATGTGCCAATGGCCCCTTCCAAGATGCAGTAACTTTTAAGTGGTCCATCTCTGCCATGTATAATAATCAAATTTTGTTCCTCAAAACTTTGGCAATTCCAACATCATTCTTCTGACAACATTATCTGTCATATACTGATTATAATGCTATCATCGAACTGGATTTTCAAGAGATTTATACTCATCCCAATGCATTAGAATGTTGTAAAAGATCATTTCCACCGCATTACATCAAAATCACTAGATTTGGTACTTTTCTCAATTCCGCAAGGATCACATACGAACAACTGTTTACAGCATCCCAGCACTTGATGAAAAAATGCTGAATATGCTTTATTATTGTAAAGATCATGCATGAACAACTGGTGGGATTTATTACAAACTTCAATACATTGTCTTAAATGCGGGAGGCACATAAGCATAAAAGCAAAAATATCTCAGATTCTCATGCCAACGATTTTTTGGGCAGTTTGATTAAAAAGAAACAGAGTCATCTTCAAAGTTTATTCTCTTCATGTTGAAAATATAATAGAATCCACGAACAAGAAAATGTTGAATGCATCCCAGCACTTGAAGAACAAAAAAACTCACCAAGTACTTTTTATTGTAAAATATCACGCATGAGCAACTGTCGAGGTTTGATAAAAACGTCAACACAATATCAAGTGTAGGATAAACAATTAGAAGAAAAAAGGGAACAGAAGCCTGAAAGCATCCCAGATTCTTATTCCAATGACTTGTTGGGCCCGTTGGCTAACAAGAAACAGTCTCATCTTTAAGATTCTTTTCCTCATGCTCTTATAATGTAAAAGATAACTTATACTCCGCAAGGATAACATACGAGAAACTGTCGGGGCTTAATACAAACTTCAACAATGTTTCAAATGTGGGAGGCCAGGAAACAGTTGAAAAAAAAGGGGACAGAAGCATAATAGCAAAAATACCCCAGATTCTTATTCCAGTGACTTGTTGGGCCAAATGGTTAACAAGAAATAGTGTCATCTTCAAAGGTTCTTCTCATGTTGAGAATATGATAGAATTCATTGATTGTTTCATTAAGGAGTGGAGGCCGATTTGCACAGCGGAAAAGCAAGTTTCTTTCATGGGAAGGAGATTGAAGATTGAGGAATAGATTTTTGTTCTGTAGTCCGTGTTGTAACAGAATAGAACTCTCTTCTACTGATTCATTTCTTTTCTTTCTTCTTTTTTTTGTTTTTTTTCAAGGCTTTGTACCTCATATCTTTTAATGGAATCCGGTGGTAGATTGCCAACCAGTTTCTTCAAAAAAAAAGATGTTGAATGCATCACAAATAAAATGAGAGAAACCTTGTCTTTTTTGTCTTTTTCTTTTTGTTCTTTTTTCTTTTGAGGAAAGGATTGGAGACTCTTATTAAAAGAACCCACCAGATAGAAGAAACGACGGATCTCCTTACAAAAGAAGAGAGAAGAAGAAAGAAAGAAAGAAAGAACTGAAAATTGGGGGTGAACCCCCTCAAAAACACACTTACAAAATTCTAAAAATGAGAGAGAACTAATATAAATGATATGGTTATTTACATGGATTGGATGCAAAATTCTAAAAGCATGAAACTTTGACCTGTTCATCAAAACATTTTCATTATATTAATATTTTCTCAAATTCTAATCTCTTAATTTACTGAATTTTATTCAAATTTTCCATTTTTTTCAAATTCTGAATTTCAAATTACTGTCATACCCAATTTCACGACTCCAATACTTTCTTTGAATGATTTTTTTTTCCCGTCGGTATAGTGTACACTTCCACCAACTACAGATCGGTATCTATAACAAATCAATGAGACATGCAGGAGATGGGCATTTGATGGGTCTATATTAAAGGTAAAGGTATATAAGATGTGGAAAGACAACTAATATACATAAAATGATGATAATATAAAATTGTTTCTTAAATTCATGACATCTTCTTGAGTAACATGGACTACTGTATGAAAATAAATAATCTCAAAAACAGTGCAGTTGACACAGCCATTGGAACAAGGAAAGCTGCACATGATGGGTGACTGTTTATGTTTATAGATACCATCAAACTGCACAGATACAAAGTTTAAGCAAAAACAAGATGTAAAAAGTACACATCAAATGGCAATCCAAACTCAATTGCAGTTAAGTTAATAATGATAGTTTCCTCGGAAAAAAAAGTTAATAATGATAATTCTGGCTGCTAGACATCCATGGAAACTGAGAACCAAGAAATATTTTGTGCAGGCAAGAACATGACCTTTCTTCTAGATATTGTACGCGTCAATTGTGCAGACACACCAAAATCTGCAACCTGTTATAAGTACAGTAAAATGAAGCATAAGCATGCATACTGACTCAAATACACAAGTGTTATCTTAATTAATTTAAAGGGATTGATTAATGATGTTTTTTTTCTAATGTAATGGGAAATCAGATTGAAAACCTTAACATCTCCATTCTCCGTCAGTAAGATGTTGGCCGCTGCACGACAAAATCTTATTTAGCAGATGTTGTCAATTTACAATTTAAATAACAGAAAGAAGAAATGGATCCTCAAAAGTCAGAATTGTAGGTAGTATAACAACAAAATAACAAATACATTATTTTTTTGAAAGATATGAACTGCAAATGGATAAGCATGTTACCTTTAAGGTCTCTGTGTATCTTTCCCTCGTTATGGAGATATTCGATCGCATGAAGCAGGTCCCGTAAAATGCACGCTATGGAAACTTCATCCAGTGGAGGACCTGTTTGAAGCTGCAGAGAGAATATATGAAAGCCTTGCAAGTTGCAACTGTTCATAAAGATCTCTCTAGAATCTTTCGACAGGCTTTATGCATGTCATAGTATGTAGACGGTATTAAAAATTAATGATCCAAAACCAGAATATCATAATGTGCCTGGGTAACTGGCAAAAGTACTTAGTTCCACTAAGAAAAAGAGAAGAAAGAGGAGACAAGGGGAAAGAGAGGAAGCTGAACCCTTGTTTGAACTAAGGAGAGGAACATGTTTTTTGAAAGGGCGGGATGTCCACTATTTTATTAAAATGGCAGCATCCAAGAGACAAGGAAATAAGATATCTATAAAACATAGAAAAGAGAAAATAGAGAAAGATATATGATCCCCCATTGATTATTCAACAATACAATTCCAATCCCTATTGAGCACCCATGAGGTAGCACCACATTATGCCTACTCAAGCTCAAAAGCACACAAACGCATGTCCCATGTGCCCTCCACATAGGCCTGTCTCCCGTGGATGATCCTTTTGTTCCTAGTTTAGGATGGGATATTTTTCATCAATCAATGGAAAAAAACATCTCCAAAGCAGACTAGCAGAGAAACAAGGAGTCGCCTCCGTACATAACAAAAAAAAACAAAGTAAACATATTACTTGAACCCCAACTGCTCTAGAGGGGTATTATACACTCGATTATAGCAGCTATCATAACTTCCACTCTTCCTCCAATACTGTACCAACCCCCAAAATATGCCTTCCCCAGTCCCTCAAAAGATTAGTGATGCTTAGTTAAACATTCTCCTCTAATAGGTCATTCCTCCTTTGTAAAATCAGTTCATTGTGTGTGATCCACAAGCACGAGCAAACAGCAGGTGAGGTCATATCTCTGCACTTGGAACTTTAACTTCTATCTCCTTTCTTTCTTCAATCCATTAAATCATTTACACAACTGAGCTGACTCTTTGGAAATACCATGACGTTCCCAAGACAAAACCCTCCTCGACTACAACCTTAGAAGAAATGTGTCATGCTTCCATCTTTGACGTTCATAGGAATATTTTTCAAGTTTTTTGGAGTTTTAGGATTGTCTGCGAACCATGCTTGTCTTGGGTTTACATTTTAGTCACTAATTTATATGATTAATTATTTAAGGAGGGTTATTGATGACTTCGCACTGGTAGAACATCTTCCTTTAAAACAAACTGCACCACTAATTTTTAGGATTGTCTGCGAACCATGCTTGTCTTGGGTTTACATTTTAGTCACTAATTTATATGATCAATTATTTAAGGAGGGTTATCGATGACTTCGCACTGGTAGAACATCTTCCTTTAAAACAAACTGCACCATTTGCAATGCAGATGTTGTTAGATAAAGAAGAAACACCACCAATCACCCACATTTTACGAAATTATAGGTGGATACCCCAAACAGACATCATAAATTTACAGTTCAAGATAAGGATGTATTGGGTAAAAACGATATGCCATTTATGCATTGAATGAAAGATGGTGAGCCTCATCAGCTTTTTTGTGTACTCTCTGCATCTTCCCATGTGCAATACAGAAAATCCAGAATAAACAATTAACTCAACATTTCCTGTTCAGAGTGATTTCATGAAATAATATGCCACAAATTCATAGGAATGATCTGAATTTCTCCATTAACTTTAATAGCATATTTGTACTTGACACATTTTCACCCCCGTCATTTAAGATTATCTAAGGGGGCGGGCTACACAACATACTTATTTTTAGATCCAAAATGGCATTTAAAAATCTTTTTTGCATATTTTAGGAGGGAAAGTAATATCTCCAAGCTAAAAGAAGAAACCATAGAAAAGGGAAGGATTAAACAAACAAAGGTGGACACCTGAGCACCATAAAAGCTCTCACATTGATTTCTTACTAAATGATAAAGACCTCATCCCTGGGAATGTTAACAACTTCTGCTTTAAGGATGCATATGAAGTTTAACATTGTAGACTATGAAGATTACAAATGCCATGACGAAGAAGAAATACTTGGTAAAGATTTAACAGAAAATGAATTGCATTATAAGAAAGCAGATCAGAGTTTGACTATAAAGCAGACTTAATATGGGTCGCTCTATCAGAAAGCATATCAGAGTCTGACTAAATAAGCAGACTTAATATATAGCCACCACCTGTGCATAACGCACAATAATGAATCTGATGCAGAATTTAAATCAGAAGAGAAACTTTCTTGAGAAAATCATTAGTGATTGCTATAAAGTAGGCTACTATAATGCAAGGTTTAAGAATCAATGCAGATAATATCAAATCATTCAATTCAAATAGGTTTTTTCACTTGAGCATAGGGTATAAAATGTATGCAATTTTTTGTATAATCTTTTCTTCCCTTTTCCCTTCTTTTTCTCAAACTATTCTTTCTTTTTTGTATAACTGTGTAAGACTTATAATCGTGAACCTTAAGAACCTAAAACAGATTTGGAGGAAAAAAAAATTTTAAAAGCATTGCAACCCAAAAAAAAAAAACAATTGGATAAAAACAAAAGAATCATGACATTTACCAATACGGATTGTTGGTACTTGGCATGATCTTTTAAACCTTGCTATAATGTTTTATTAATCTTGGTCCTCATCCTACCAAGTGTTCAGCATTGGCTTTATGAGTCCTTCTGCGCAAGCAGTTCCACAATAAAGATTTCTTTATATGCATAACAAGAATGTATAAAAAGAAATTTTTTTTTTTGTTTGCGGAAAGATAGGAGCAAACTTAATAATAAAAGATGCCCCAAAACAAAGGAGGCGAGGAATCTCTTGGGGAAAAAAATTGAAAATAGGAGCGCCTGATTAATCAAGGAAACCCCCGAACAAAATGGAAACGAGGGATCTCCAAGAGAAAAGAAGAAAAAAAATCTTGAAACACCACACGAATCGGTGAACTCCCACAAAAATAGAACCCCAACTACTTACACCCCACACCATGAGTTACCCATAATAGTAGATGGTGTATCCACTCATGATATATTAACAACCCAACTTTTAAGGCAAGAAGTGATAGCCGCCCAACTATTTGCTATATAAAACCTTTTGGGTTGAAAGAGATAATTGTTGCATGTGATCTATATGCTCCACATCGCGTGGGGAATGAGCCATTGGAATTTTGCAAAGTTGCTCTGATGGCTTCTCTTGCATCTATTCTGAAACCATTTCCACATGTCTTCTGGATCTCCAAAAGAGTAACTCTTAAAACCCTATTCTCTAAGCGGCTTTTGTACAACTGTGTCAATACCCAGAGCCCACCCTAAGTCAAATCCAAGCGCTGAAAATAACACCAAAAGAAAAGGTGATCTCTATATTACTTTGTCGTTCACAAAACACACATAATCCATCATTGTGATTGTCGTGAGCCATTTTAACAAGTAAAAAAAGGCTTTGGTAAGGGCCTTATCAAGAGAAAGCAACCCGAAGCAACGGATTCAAAAAAGTGAGTGCACCCCAAATAAGACGTTCGCACCTAATGGTGAGAATGTGGAGGAATTGTTAAAGAAAAAGGAAGAGAAGAGAAAAAACTAATGGAATAATGGTATCAATAACGGAGGCCAAAAGGTCTCTTATATAGATACAAGATGTATAAAACCCTAGAAATAGGAAAAGACCAAAAAACCCATGAAAAAAATTCGTTGCTTTTGAGATCTTTTGGGGGCATCGCCCCCTAACCCCCGGGCCTCCGAGTGGCCTATCCCACTATAATAACTCCAATAAGAAGAACGTAGCTCTTTGGAAGGGGGAACCTCATTCTAACAAGTACAAAAAGAAAGTTAATAATTAAACTTCAAGATAGATTTATAGTTAGCTTCAATAATGAATCCTAAATTTTAGCACACTATAGATATCCAAGGAGTATACATGTGCCCCCTGTACGGGAAGTGACATAGGGTTATTCAACCCTGATAGCTATATCAGGATAGATAACGATCCATATAGAATAAGCAAATTTCTGTTTGGTTGCATTTTCTATTATTCTCATTGGGAAACGTAAAAGTGACATTTTTGTTGTTTGATTCACCATGGATAAAGTGATGATAAATGATGGATAAGGAATGTATAAGAGTTTGTGAATTTTTAAATAACAATTATACCCTTCAATAAGTGAGAGATGTATCACTGATTTGATAAATGTGACAGTTTTTGGAATGTGTGTGTAAGAGTGATAGGTGAGATAAATTTCTTAAAGTGACAGAGAATGATATTTTTATTCCCTAGCATAGATAAGCCCTGATAAGCTATTATCACATTTCATTGGAATTGTTATCAGACATTATCCTAACTTATCCAAACATAGCTCTCAAGGTTTATCCGTGTGAAACAAACAACGAATAAAAGTCATTCTACTGTTATTCACCCTTATTCTTTGTTTATTATGGGCCACAAAAGGGGGGTAAAGTTAAATGATGAAGTTTTACTCAAACCAAAAAAAAAATTATAGAAAGATGTAAGTGACCTACTAGATCAGCAACTGAACCACCAGCCATGTACTCCATTACTATCCATAGTTTAGTCTTAAGAAGATAGGAACCATAGTACTCCGTGATATAGGGGGAGCGACACTGTGACAAGACCGAGATTTCCTGCAAAGAAAAAATGATTTATATAAGCCAAAAAATCTGTCAAACCTGATTCCCCATGACACTTGTTTTCCCTCGTAAAGCTTGAATACCTTCTGTATATCTTCAATTTCATCCTCCCTACAGAAAATGATAGCCATGTCAATTACTATAAATACTTTTTTTTTTTTTGTGGGGAGGGGGGGGGTTGTTAAATAAGGACAAAATGGAGACATCCACTTAATAAAATATTAAGATTTCTATATGCATCACTACAATAACCAGGCAAGTAAACCACAAACTTGATCATGAAAGAAAAATTAAAAAAGGTAATCATGTGCTTACATATCTTAGACTTGCAACCATAGTACTTTGAGTGCTCTAGTGCAAGTGGAATATAGATATACAGTTTATCACAATGATATGAACCTTAGATTTTTAATGTAGAAGTTAATAAATCACACAATGAGGAAAAAAATCCCCTCATTCCATGATTGGCATAGGCAAAAAATTAACCCAACATGATTTAATTCCTTGATAATTTTGGGTCAGATCTGTAAGTGTAATTACAGGTGCAAAAGTGACAAGAAACCAATTATGGAAGATATCCTGAGAACTCTCCAAGGTTGCAAGTCTTTGTGCAACAGATGACTGATGTGATGACAAAGATGTAAATCCAACAGCAAGGGGTTCTTTGGCATACAAAGAGGCTTGTGTTTGAATTGTTCAAGTGGTGGATCAATTTGTACAGTAGAACCGGATACCTATCCTATGGTTTTGCTAGTTATAGGCCACTCAACAGCGGTCAACCATGAACAGAGGGTGGTATAATTACAATAATGATTGGAAGTTACCTACCTTCAATAGCCCATTCCTTATTAAGGATTCTATGGATTACTTAGCCATAGATTAAAGCTTCTTTGACTTTTCAGACAGCCAGACACCTCCAGAAAGATGGTCAAGCTGGTCAGCATGGTGGGAGCAAGTTCAGATAAGATTATGTCTGATTGTTCCAGAAGGTCCATATTTTTCAGCAAGGCATTCAAAGTGTAAGGGACTACATCACTAAATTTTTATGCCTGGTGTAAGCAGAGATGCCTCTATTTGTAGTTAACTTTATTGTTTCTTTTTTGCTTCTTTTTCTCTCTGAGATCCCTCTTCTCCTTTTGTTCAAGGGCATCATTTTTAATATGACGGCTCCAATCTTTCTATAAAAAAAGCCTTGGTTCACATTGAGTTGATTGGAACGAAATCTCAATTACTGTCCAGGGTTATTGGGGTTCTCAAACAAGTTTAGTGAGAGAATGTGGCAATGCAACACATTGGAACTTGAGTGATGCTATTTGATAGGCTACAAATACTAAGATTCAGACTGATAAGTTCCCTTACAAAACCCCAACAAATGGGAGATGCCATAAACAAGAATAATCAATTGCGGATGTTAGCCAAGGCAAGGGCAAGGAGTTGGCTAGAGATGAATAGCACACACTTCTTATTATCCATGCCTGCAGATAAACACTCAATCCCAGAGAAGCATAACAAACCAGGTCAGCCACAAAATCACTTATTTTCAATGAAAATTTGCTTTGAGCTATACGCTCTTCAAGGAAAGCAACCTACAGAAAAAAGAATACATTCTTCCTACGCACTTCAATGGCCAATTTTGGTTTCTTAATGTCCAAAACACTTCAATTGCTTTTGCTTTTGCTTGCAAAAGAAGAAGGATAGGGAAGCAACAGAACAAATAAGACACCTGTGATTGCTCTTCATTATCCTATTCTACCTACTATACAGATAGGAACCAGAATAACATGCTTCATTAGCACGTAATGACGTGAAATCAGAAATTCTGTTAATCAAAAAAAGAGGAGGAAAATATGCATAAAAGCATAGACAGTCCATCCCAGATATCCAATAATCTTCAAGGTTGCCGGCCATCATATTCAACAAAAAACAAATCTACATAGTCACATATAATTTCCAAAAATGTCTCAAAGGAGACTTCTATGAACAACATCTAGAGAGAATCAATGGGAACATCAATTCTGTGCCTCCTAATTAATGCACTAATCACTGTGAATAAAGACTTGCAAACTTATATTTGAAGGAATAACAGGCATCTAAGAGCATTCTTTCTGCACAGAATGAATATATATTTATAATGAACAATAATGATAAGAGACAAGAAATAGGAAGAAATAAAAAAGTATACTTACGCTTCTTCTAGATCAATAACTTTAATGGCAACTTCTTTGTTCAGTTCCTTGTCAAACCTACAGAGTGCAAGGCAAAAATATCATTCATTGTTCAAACTATCAGCAAGACAACTAAGCTAAAATACCACATATGACACAACATGATCAAAAAGCAGATGATGTTTTTTCACAGAAGGTGGGAGCTCCACACCTGTAATTTTATAAGTGTGCGTGTGAAAAGTTTCAAAGAAAGAGGGAGATATGAGTGCCTTACCTCCGAACTAGCCAATAAATTCTATGTCGAGAATTAGTCAAATTCTGGGGACTATTAGATAATATTATAATTAAAAAAAAAGTATAAGCCAGCACATGATTGTTGAACCACCGGAAAGATAGTAGAGGTTGGAGAAGTTTTTTTGTTTTGAAAAATAAGTCAAAAATATATTATATAGCACACAAGTTGCTCTAGTCATTATTACTTTACTCGTACAATCCCTTTATCTGGGAAACGGGAAAGAGAGGAAAGATTTTACACACACACACACACGCGTCTCTAGACTCCTAGAGGCACGAAAAATCTAGTGCCATGTTTAATATTTCAAAGAATTCCAATATCTGCTGAAAAGATATCACAGCCTGTCACAGCTGTTTGCATAAGTTATCCATAGTACCTGCAATCCCTATAGTCACGAGTCACGACATCAGACTTCGCCTAATAAAACTTATTCAAATTCTATAAGGATAATCCTGCTCAACTGGTACCCCTAAGAAGACTGAAGCTTCACATCTCAAATTTGAAATATCCACTTCAATTACACTAACATCCTTTGAAATGAAATCTGCAATATAAAAAGGCTTACTAGAGATTGTTCACCAGTAATTTTTGGATATCACATAAAAAAATAGAAAACAGTCAAAACACCCTTGGTGATGAAACTCACACATCGCTGTGCTAGTTTGCAGGTCTAATATAATTTAAATCTCTTACAATCTAAGCTGTTATTATAATGTCATGAAGCCACAAGCCAGGGAAAAAAGTAGAAAGATCGTGTCTCGATATTCAGGCTTCAGGCATCCCTAGTTCGACTTCTTTGGAGCACACCACAAGGGGAATTAAGAATGCACTCTGAGGCTGATGTTTTCATCCTGAGATCCCTGTGACCGCATTGTTTGTGGAGTTGGCAATAGACCACAACATTGATGAGATTATTGATAATTAACGTGACTGGAGTAAATATAAGATGGGGATTTATGCTGTAATTCGTAGTGGTCAATTTTTGTGGCGGGATAGGGAAAGGGATGTTTAGTTGGAATTGGGATAGGGTCACTTAATTTCGTGTGGAGAAAATGCCACTTTGCCTTCCAATTTCATGGCCCACAAACCCTTTTGTTAGAAATAACTGTGTATACCACCTTTTCTTCCAAAATAAAAAAATCACTTTCAATAGGGTCAGATTTGGAGTGTGCTTACTAGAGAATGCTTGGAAAACGTTGGACATGAAGGGCCAAGCCTGTTTTGGCTGTTGAGTCCCTCATCATAATGATGATTGCAAACCAAATCTACATATGCACATTTTGTACCATTGATCCCAAAAGATGGATGTAGGAGCATCAAGGATATCAAGATGATGATGCTAAACCTAGTTTTGTGCAATGTGCCATTATCCTCGCGAACAATGCAATGGACGAACTTTGTGATTCTATGAGATGATTTAATGCACATGTTGCACCATTGACCCTACAAAAAGATAAGAGTGATAGGAGCATCAAGGATTTCAAAATGATGGAGCTAATGACAAATACATTAGCATTTAAAAAAAAAATGCCAAGTCAGACCCAGTGACCGTGTATTCCGAACATAATATGGCACCCTCCATAATCAACTTAACATGCAAGCTCAAATCCCCTTCAAGGTATACACGAACCCGGGTCGGGCTGTTTCTAGTGAAGCAAAAACATAATCTGAGGTTTTCACTTGCATATTTGTGATAAGCACCACACATTCATAAAGCTATTTCTAGTAGCAATTCCACTTATACAAAAAGGGCTCAAACAACAGAACAAATTGCACCACATTCCGTTATTTCTCATCAATTGCTCGGAAACACATCCAGATCGATCCATAAACATCTATCACTCAATCCGCACAAATGCCGAGTCTAGGCCAAGCATTTCTTCCATACAACGCACAGAGAGTGAGAGAGAGAGAGAGATGGCTCACCCTTTGAAAACGTCACCGAAGGACCCCCTCCCGATGAGCTCCAAGGAACTGAACCGCGCCTCGATTGACGCCCCCGGCGCCGCCGGATCCGACATCACGGCGAAGACCGCGGTGAATCACAGCCGTCCAAAACAGCACCACAGGAAGCACTCGCAGAGATTGAGGGATTCCGTATTAAATCGTCGCGTGATTTTGATTGCTTCGGATCCAATGGAAGCGGCAGGTGTTCGAGAGGGACAGGAAGGGCTTGTTTGGGCTACAATTCTACAAAACAAACGACGACTCAAAGAGATCGTGAATTAGTTTTCAAGGAAAAAAAAGATTCAGAGAGAGAGAGAGAGAGAGAGTCTCTCTCGCTCGGTCTCGCGGATCGTGTTTGGGACGATGGAGTGTCTGTCGGCCGTTGATTTGTGATCACATGTTTAGTGAATTCTGTGACGGTTCGGAGTTCTCGGGGGATCGTTTGTGTTTGGAATTGTGTGAACGGTTCAGATGTGGCTTGCGATAGGAGTTTCGTGTGTTAGGGTTTTAAGGGGGAAAAAAATAAAATAAAACACTGTAAATGTTCAATGCGTAGTTAAGTTAAATCTTTTTACATTCTCAAATGTAATCTTATATACACTCATCATAATAAAGTATACAGGTCAGATTCAGTCAACTTTAATTTGAATTATAAAGTTTATAAATCGAACTACACAGTTCATGAATTAAACTGCATAGTCAATTGTTGGGTATAATAAGTGTTACTCCACTATTAGATCGAGTCAAGCTTGGGTTTGGTCAGTGTCACTTGTACCCAACAATTGAATGTGCAGTTCGATTCATAAGTTGTGTAGTTCGATTAATAGGTTGTGCTTTTCGATACTGACCGGAGTAACCGGACTGATCGAAACCAGTCCTAATTGGATCCAGACTCTAAAGTAAAGGGGTGTGCAAACGAATCCAGTTAGGGGTTTAAGCATTGAAGGATTTTAACTCAGATGTTCAAAACATATAGGGCGTGTAAACAAAGGAGGTGTGCTTATAGATTTGAGGGGCATAAACAGAAGCACCCATTTTGATAACTTTGATCCAGTAAAAGAATTTCTCCTTACACAAAATCCAATTTTGATTGATTTCATGGAAGATGAAATTAATGAAGTTTTGTATGGAATTTTCAAGTATGACCAAGGGAATGAAGGATTTCAATATAATTTACCTAGGTGTTCCAACAAAAAGGATAATGAAAATGGATACCAAACTGTCATGTATTTAAAATTATTACAAATTTTATATGTTAAACATTTAAGGATATGTGTTCATCCCTCGTTATAGACTAATAAGGAACATTGATAGGATCTAGCAAATACTAATTGGATCCCATCCCCTTTTTAGAAAGGGGGTGATTTTAATCCCATTAGGCTGCAATCCCACCTTGAAAAAATAAAATCGGGGTGGGATTGCAAGGGGAAGGAAAGTGGAAGACAGAAGGAGAAAGAGAGAGAGAGAGAAAGTAAGGGGGGGTGAGTAGAGCGACAATGGTGAACAAAAGAAGTGCTGGAGGAGGGTGGTAGGAGGAAGAGGGGGAGAGGGGGCAGCGGTGGGCGTTAGGGGATAGCAGCGACGATGGGCGAAAGTGATTGGGAGAGGAAGTAGGTGGACCTCGCCCACCGTTCTCTCCCTCTCTCTTTCTCTCTCCTTCTACCCCACTGTCGTCGTCTCCCCCCTCTCAGGTTCGGAACCTCTATTAAGTGATCACATAATCTTCGTGAACTCCAATGAGAAGATAACACGTGGAGTATTCAATCACATGAGCTGAACTAACGGAGAGAACAGAAGTTTACGTTGTTTACCTCTTCGTACCTCTAATTTTGTTTTATGTCCACTGAAAGAACGGGGTTGTGTTGAAGGGAAGGGAAATTAAGAGATTTTTGTAATCCAATTAAACATGAAGAGACATGGGGCTATCAAATATAACAACTAAGTCACAATCACCAAAAACTCACAACCACAAGTAATAGAAGAATAAACAATTCTAAGGTTGGGTTTAGTTGCACGATTGCAAAATTGCCTATCCACATCTTCTTAAAAATTTTGGTTTTGGACATTCTTTTACATAAATTTGTTTGCAGCTTTTGACCCTTATTTTTCTATTTGAAAACAGATTTGGAAAAAACAGCTTCCTACAAATCCAAAAGCTACCCAAACCTGTTTCCAAATAGGCCCTAAGAAACAAATGGATTTCACTACAAGATTACAAACTTAAAAACATTGAGGCAAGGATATCCTATCCTTTGGTTGTGGTCAGGATTTGGCCATTATGGTTAATATGGAAAGTTGTCGTATTCAGGGGCAGCAATTCTACATTGAGAATTCGTGGGAGGCAGTGTGGGCCTTCATAAAATATTGGGGGTGTTGTATAACAGGTACCAAAAAGGTGGTGCTTACAAGCGAGATGATCACCATCAAGGCATGAGTGGCATCCTGGATGGTGGGGCTTTCATGCCGAGTAAATCTCTATTCTACTCGGATGAAAGCTCATTCTTTTTCTCCTTCGTTTGTGTTTAGTTATTACTATACTCTAAGTCTGTCAATTATCCAAAAAAAATTTGAATCCGTATCCAAAAAATCAGAAATATCCAATACTCAAATATCCGGAGTGCGGATATGGATATTAGTTTATCCGATCCTAAAAATATCCGTATCCGACATATATTATAAATATATATATATATTTGTATTATATATTTATAATATTATTAGTTTGTATGATTAATCACAATGATAATATATTATAATACTATTAAATTTTCAATGTATGATATTTGAAAGAGATAATAAGCCTTAAAATCTCAATTTTAATTTTGATGTCTCTTTAAAATATTACTTGATTATCCAAATTAATGTTAATATTCAAACATGTCAATTATCCAAAAAATATCTGTATCCGATTTGTATCCGAAGGAATCCAAATCTGGAAATTAATATCCATATCCAGATCCGAAAGTTAGAATATAGATATTAACATATCTGATCTGTATCCGTCCAATTGACAGACTTACTCTACTCTTCCCTATTTAGACGCTTGTTAATTCAGCATTTTTTTTATATAAAACTAGGGTAGCAATGGTATACCCGTTCATCAAAAAAAATTACAAATGTAAAGTGAAAAATGGACAAAGAGACACGCTTACACTAGTATGTTATGAGCAGAGTTGGATTTAATTGGGATGTGATGATCTCTGAAAATGGTGGAGAGGGGTCGATCCCATGGACAAGCCGTATGAAAAATGGATTAACTTGTATGGCATATCAATGCATAGTTAAGTGGAGGCTTATGGAAAGTGACGGTCAATGTGCTGTACCAATGTATAAATAAGTGGAGGCTTACGGGAAGTGGTAGTGAATGTGGTTTCTCAAGTTATGGAAAATGGTGGATGATACAGAAAATAAAGTTTGAGAAAAGCACTGAACTAATGAGATGCATGATTGGGTGAAAAGTATAGAGATGAATGGATGGTGTACACATTGTTTCCACAGTCAAAATAATCATCACCCTTATTTCACTACACCTCTCAAAAGAAAATATAAACTATGATTTATCACAAAACTCACTTTAAAATTTAACAATTACTTGATGTGGTGAATTTATTTCTCCTCTATTCTATGAATTGAAGCACTGAACCATGTAAATCTGCGTGTTCTCTCATGTAGATTTGTTTAGTTATTATTAAGTCTCAAGATCTAATTATAAAGACGTCCATGTGTTACAAAACACCAATTTTCTTTACTAGATAAAGCGACGTAGGAGATACTAAACTATGACACTGGTATTAATTTCACCTTCATTGCACATGAATCTATTGTGGAGCGTCAATACACTCAGTCCATTGTGCATCCCATTTTGTAGCCCCATACACTATGTTAGTGTATGAGATTCTATCTAGTGTATAGAGTAAAAAAAAAAATTATTTTTTGAATATAAAAAATAACTATTGTATCTTAGTACATTCTTCATTTCATATAATAGTATATATTTCAATAAGAAAAAGTATAATTTAAGAAAAATAAGATAAATCGCAAATGAGCCGCATAAGAGACTGGACATATCATTTTGAATCTATAGGTCACCTATCTTGTAGGGGCAATGCTTCTCAAAAAATAATAATAATAATAATAATTCTCTGGTAGGGGGGCAATAACTCTATGTAGGGTTCGCGGGGTCACAGTCACATCCAGGTGTATGGTGCACGCTCTATGGAGAATTAATTTCAAGATTTTTTTTTCAAAACCCTTTAATTCTTTGTAGGTCCCTAAACTTTTTTTGAAAGCATATCAAAACACTCTCGTGCTAGTAGATATATTTTCTTCTAATCATTTCATCCAACAATGTTTTTATGTGCAAGTTTGTTTACAATGCGCAGGGGATTATTAACAGTATATAAAATTTTAACAGTGTATAACAATGTATAACAATGTATAAGAAAGGGGTAACATTAAATGTGTTGACAATATACACGAAATGCGAAATTAAGCGTGCTTGAGCGAAAATAGTATTAGAATGAGTGATCTCCTGAGAAGTCCTTGTGTTGCAACCCCCCCCCCCCGCTCCAATCTCATTTTCCGCTTAAAATATATATATATATATACACGAAATGCATTATGCGGAAGGTATTTAATGGGAAAGCAATGGGAAAAAAATGCAATGACTACTAACTAGCTTAGGGAGATCCTGTGTGTTAAAAAAGTTTAGAAACACAAAAAAATAATGATAATAATTGAACTTAATTCTCTAAGAAAATAAATTTATCTTCATAAAATGTTGGTGTTTTCTAATTGAGAAAAAAATAAATTAAAAAGATAAGTATCTTCTAAATTATTCTGTTTCCGGTGATTCCAAACTTTATTATTTTTTTATTTTAAATAATTTATATCTATTTACCATGCTAACTAGATGTAAGGCCTATTTTCTTAGCCCAATGACAACGCGCCATGGGTCTAATACTTATGATCTGATTAGTCAAGGCCCTCGATTTGACCAACCCACGACCTGTATGTCTAGCCCATCAGCCCATTTGCACTCGCCGACCAAGTGAATGCAAAGTCAAGATTGAGATAAAATCTCAACAAATATATATGATTTGGGACAATCAATGCAGATTCCCAAATCTCTTAGAATCCTCAAAATCCCTTGGATCACAGGACCTCTCCCCATCCATCCAATCGGAGAGAGATCAACCGTCGAACCAAGGGGAATGGACTACATTCTCTCTATTGAGGAATGTGAGAAAAAAAAAATTTATAAGAACCAAATTTTTACTTGGCTGACTTAAACGTCAAAGTACCTTTCGTAGATCACCCCCTCCCCGTTCTTTAACATTGGAGGTCTCGACGAGCTAACAGACATCAACATCCACTCGGACGAGAGTGGAGTGAACAAATCTCACAACCTGGATCTCATTCATTGATTTTGTCCCCTTCACTAGATTTTCAACTGATTTAACACTTATGATGGTCATATTAGAAAAGATTGAGAAAGTCATGGTTAAAAATGGGATAATCAACTAAGTTATGAGATTTTGTAGATTTTATAGTTACAATAAATTTTGGAATTTTTAATTTTAAGTTCTTGTAAACTATAAGATTTAGTGATCAATCCCCATCTTCTTCATATTTCTTTTTAATTCCCTAACTTTAATCGCCTATTTCATTTTTAATCCATCTACCTAACGTTTGTCCATATACCGTTTGTTTGTGAAATTAGATTTTTATTTTTAAGTCTCTGTAAACTATGTTATTTAATGATTGATCTCTCCCTTCTTCATATTACATTTTAAGTCCTCAATTTCAAACAATTTTTTCAATATTAGTCCCCGCATAAAACGTTCATCTATTTGACGCTAATTCATAATTAAATTTCACAAACTACTCATCCCCTAAGGGCCTGTTTGGATAGGAGTATTAGGTACTTGGATTGGGATTGAGAATCCCAATCGATGTCAATAAATTGTTTGGATAAATTTTAAAAGGGGGATTGAAATTGAGAGAGTGGGATTGAGAATCCTTGATTAGGGGGATTGAGAATCCCTCTCAAGAGGTAGTATTCCCCCAATCCCAATCCAGGTGGATTGAAAAAAAGACATTTTTACCCAAGCTCTTCATCTCCTTTAACACATAATATATATATGTATATATATATATTTAATATAATATAATATATTATATTAATATATATATATATATATATATATAATATAAAGAATGTATATTTTGTAATATATTATATTATATTAAATATAATAATATTATATATATATATATATATATAGGGAATTGATAGCATACGGGCTGTGCGGACGTGCAGGATTCGATTTAAACCGTCCGATCATTGGCCCATCGATCCAACGACGGAGATCAAAAAAAGTAAAAAAAAAACATACTTCTATTTATACAGCTTAACCCGGTCAGCCGGTCACCAACAACACCCATCTCGAAAACAAGATCTAGCCATTCTTTCTCTCCCCTCTCTCTCTCTTTCCTCTCCTTCTTCCCTTCTCTTTTTTTTTTCCCTTCAGATCTGAAGATTACATCCCCAGAAACAAAAATGTGAGTTTTTTTTATTTGTTTGTTTGATTCTTGTTAAAGTTCATCAAATATTTGATGTACATGTTTTTTTTCTCACTCCTCTCTCTCTCTCTCTCTCTCTCTCTCTCTGTCTCTCCTTCCTCTCTGTTTGTCTTTCTCCTTCCTCTTTGTTTGTCTTTTGTTTTCCCAGATATGAAGACACTCCTCCCCTTCCTCACCCCCACAGTATCCCCTACTAGCACCGCCTCCCACACCATCCCCGTCACCCCCTCCGGCACCGACAACGACACCCCATACCGGCACCTCCTCCTTTTTGGTTGTGAGTTCCTCCACTTGTTGCATTATCAATTTATTTAGACTCTTGATTTCATTTTTTTTAATTATTATTTAGGGTTTGGGTGTTCAATTTTTTGATATACATCTATTTAGTATCATATTACAGTTATTTTGAAGTATAAATGTGGAAATTAATTTTATTTTGAAGTGATTTTATTTTTCAACTTTGGATGTGTTCCTTTTTTGTGTTGAAACAGATATTTGGCTTTTTGAAGTAGTATATGTGGCTTTGTTGAAACAGTATTGGAAATGTGACTTTGTTGAAACAGTATTGGAAATGTGGCTTGTTGAAGAAGGAACGTGAAGGGATATGTGGTTTGTTGAAATAGGGTTTATAAGTATTTTTTTTCAGTGGGTTTGTATAATATATTTTTTTAACATAGTCTTGATGAAATTTTTCTTATTTAGGGCTTTGATTCATTTATTGTTTTGTTTGATTACTTAGGGTTTTTTTTTCTTTAAAAATGGGTTTCTAAGTTAATGGGTTGTTTCTTGAAGAGTTTGTAAAAAAAAAAAAAATTCAAGGGTTTGCCATTGTTATTTCGTGTGCGGAAGTAATTTGTTTTAATTTCTTTTGCAATGTCTTAATATGACTTTGAAGATTCTTCAATCCCTAACCTGTGGAGTTGCCTGTCCTATTTAATTGGAAATAGATGTGGAGGGAGTGTCACTATGCATCTAATTTCATCTGGACAATGTCAAAAAAAAAAAATTCATCAGGACTATGTTAAACAAAAATTTTAGGAGTGTCACTATTTCAAATTGGAAATGCTACATATGCAGGTAAATGATTTCCCTATTAAAAATTTCAAACCCTATAACAACCGTTCCTGTCATATATGAGCTTAAATTTCCTATCATATCTTAAGTCAAAAATTTTATTGACCATGAATAATTGGATTAGTTAAGCCAGTTCAAAACATGTTAACACCTAAGATATATTGGTGTATAATTTACCAGCTTGGCTAAGGCGGTTTCAATATTAAAAAATATAACATCTTATTCTTGTTTTTACTCTAAATCTAACATCAACCTATTTAGTCCTTATAATGCCTATTATAACTTGAACCAACCAAATGAAGATTGTATAGTATAATTATTTTTTAGATTACCATCTTATTTCGTTCCGTTCATTCCCCCAACCCCATGCTTTGGCAATTGTTATTGCCTGGTAGTGTATTGGTAATTATGAAGGCACTTGGTTATGTAGATTTCATGTATGCAGATACTTTCTATAGTGAAACTCCATATATGAAAACTTGAAACTGTCATCCACCATGATGTAGATTAAATCTTTATCTTAAAAATTCAAAGACATTGCATCTACTTCCTAATAATACAGCATTCTTGATATGATGATCATACCCAAGATTTACCCTCCTTGCTCCATGATCACTTAATACACCTATTGCTGTGCTAAATTCGGAATTCTACCATGTATCCTTTCATCATTTTAATAGAGTCCACCAACATTTTTTATCTGAAAAAATTTAAAAACACACAATGGTTTATGCAATTGAAATGGTTACTTTATGCCATGGTTTATGCAATGGAATTAGTGACTTTATGTAATGGTTTATGCATGTAATTTAAGCTCATGTAAGGACATTTTTCTTTTAAATGTATGTACATCACAATTAATTTTTATTATTTATATAACTCTTATGCATGATAATTTTTCAGGAAGACATGAATAATTTTCGGGGAAAGCTAGCAGCTCTCATATTGCAGAAAAATGAGACTTTAACATCGGAAGCAATCGGTTGAGGATTTTGCTTCTTAATTTGTATTTTTTGTAACATGTAATAACAATGATGTGTAATGTACTCACATTTTGAAGTTACTAGCTCTCTTTATTTTGTAACTTAAATAGTGTTTTTATCCCACATTGATTGTATATAAAATATGAAAGAAGCATTGCAGATGAGATGCGTTTAACAAGTGACATGTGAAAAATTACAAAACTACGATGCTTTATGAATTATGTAATAGGTTTAGTTTATGAAAAGTTGTGGTATCCATGAGTTGGTATGCATGTGCTATTACAATATTATGTAATACGTTTAGTTTGTGAAAAGTTGTGTGTAAATATGATTTCAGATAGTGAGTAAATTGAGTATGTATGTAATTTAAGCCTACAGGTGATTAAGTCACTTCACTGATATATGTGATCCGTTAGTTTTATGTAGATAATTGCATATGAAAACACATCCGGAGATATTGGTAGCTTCGGACAGTGAGTAAATTCAAGCGTGTATGTATACAATTTAAGCCTACAGGTGATTAAGCCACTTCATCAATATATGTAACATGTTAAATGTATGTTGGTAACTGTGTCTTAAAACACATCTAGAGATATTTTGGTAGCTTCAAATAGCGAGTGTATGTATGTAATTTATTCCCACAGGTAGTTAAGTATCTTTACCAATATATGTAACTACTGAATTCTATATTGGTAACTACTTCTTAAAATACATCCAGAGGTATTGATAGCTTCAGACATTGATTAAATTGGTGCATGTATATATATAATTTCAGCATACAGGTGATTAAGTCACTTCACCAATATATGTGTAACCAGTTTGTTTTATGTAGGTAACTGTTTTAAAATACATCCAGAGATATTGGTAGCTTCGGACAGTGAGTAAATTCAAGCGTGTATGTATGTAATTTAAGCCTACAGGTGATTAATCCACTTCACCAATATATGTAACACGTTAATTGTATGTAGGTAGTTGTGCTTAAAGCACATCCAGCGATATTTCGATAGCTTCAAATAGTGAGTGTATGTATGGAATTTATTCCCACAGGTAGTTAAGTCAATTCATCAATATATATAACCTGTTCTTTTTATGTAGGTAACTGTGTCTTAAGACACATTCAAAGATATTGATAGCTTCGGAGAGTGAGTAAATTCAGGCGTGTATGTATATAATTTAATCCTACAGGTGATTAAGCCACTTCACCAATATATGTAACATGTTAAATGTATGTAAGTAACTGTATCTTAAAACACATCCAGATATATTTTGGTAGCTTCAAATGGTGAGTGTATATATGTAATTTATTCCCACAGGTAGTTAAGTCACTTTACCAATATATGTAACCACTGAATTGTATATTGGTAACTACTTCTTAAAACACATACAGAGGTATTGATAGCTTCAAACATTGATTAAATTGGTACGTGTATATATGTAATTTCAGCCTACATGTGATTAAGTCACTTCACCAATATATATAACCAGTTAGCTTTATGTAGCTAACTGTCTTAAAATGCATCCAAAGATATTGGTAGCTTCAGCCAGTGAGTGAGTTGAGGTTTGTATATATGTAATTTAAGCCCACAGGTAGTTAATTCACTTTAAAAATATATGTAACTAGTGAGTTATATATAGGTAACTGCGTTTGAAGACACATCCAATGAGATTGGTAGCTTCAACGAATGAGTGAATTCTAGAATGTATGTATGTAATTTAATCTCATAAGTATTTAATATAATCAAGTTTCCAGTCAACTCTTGATAAAATAGTATGTAACTAGTAATTAAATTATGGATCTGGAGAATTTTGAAGACCACCAGATATCAAATATCTGCATCTAACTATGTACCAGTGGTTTTCCAGGTAGTTAAGTCATTTCACAAATATAAGTAACATGTGATTTGTATATAGGTATGTAAACACATCCAAAAAATTATTACATTTCTACAATGAGTAAATTAAAGTGTTGTTCTGCATAATTACAAAAAAATATATATTACATCATTGAAATAATTACATGATTTCATATACATCAATTCACAATTGGAGACATCTCGTTTTCATGTTGTTCTGGACTTTTTCATCTACTATTAGATATTTGAACTCCTTGATCTGCATTACATATAAAAAACAATAAATGTGATCAAGACCTGCATGTTGAAGTGCATTGAAGACAAGATATCATCATATTACTTTTCATTACAACCATACCATTGTTAAGATCAATGCTTTTAGCCTCCAAGATGTATTCCGCGGTTCATTATTTATAGTCTACAATGATTAAAATTGAAGCAAGGTTTAGATAAAACTCATAGAACAGTGGAAGGGGATGCCGAAGCTGGGACGGGGAGATGACAGATGGGTTTTCGAGGGGAGCACGAGTTTGGGATGCCAGAAGAGAAGGTCTGCTGGAAGGGATTTGAAGGGTGGAGGTTTTGGAGGGAGACTGATGATTTTTTTTCCTTCATAAGGGTATTAATGGAATCGGCAAGCAAGGTTTTCCTTTTCTTTTTTTTTCAAACATTCGCTGTCTGATCGAGAGACCATCGATCGGATGACCTAGATTGAATCCCGCACGGTGTGGTCCTTCACACACCATTCGCACAATATGTCTTAGGTGTTACTATGTTTCCAACTGGCTTACCTAATCCAATTATTCATGGTCAATAAAACTTTTGACTTAAGATATGATAGAAAATTTAAGCTCATATATGACAGGAACGGTTGTTATAGGGTTTGAAATTTTTGATAGGAAAATCATTTACCTGCATATGTAGCATTTCCAATTTAACATAGTGACGCTCCTAAAATTTTTGTTTAACATAGTCCTGATGAAATTTTTTTTTTTAACATTGTCCTGATGAAATCGGATGCATAGTGACACTCCCTCCACATCTATTTCCAATTAAATAGGACAGGCAACTCCACAGGTTAGGGATTGAAGAATCTTCAAAGTCATATTAAGACATTGCAAAAGAAATTAAAACAAATTACTTCCGCACACGAAATAACAATGGCAAACCCTTGAAATTTTTTTTTTTACAAACTCTTCAAGAAACAACCCATTAACTTAGAAACCCATTTTTAAAGAAAAAAAAACCCTAAGTAATCAAACAAAACAATAAATGAATCAAAGCCCTAAATAAGAAAAATTTCATCAAGACTATGTTAAAAAAAATATTATACAAACCCACTGAAAAAAAATACTTATAAACCCTATTTCAACAAACCACATATCCCTTCACGTTCCTTCTTCAACAAGCCACATTTCCAATACTGTTTCAACAAAGTCACATTTCCAATACTGTTTCAACAAAGCCACATATACTACTTCAAAAAGCCAAATATCTGTTTCAACACAAAAAAGGAACACATCCAAAGTTGAAAAATAAAATCACTTCAAAATAAAATTAATTTCCACATTTCTACTTCAAAATAACTGTAATATGATAACAAATAGATGTATATCAAAAAATTGAACACCCAAACCCTAAATAATAATTAAAAAAAAATGAAATCAAGGGTCTAAATAAATTGATAATGCAACAAGTGGAGGAACTCACAACCAAAAAGGAGGAGGTTCCAATACGGGGTGTCGTTGTCGGTGCCGGAGGGGGTGACGTGGATGGTGTGGGAGGCGATGCTGGTAGGGGATGCCGTGGGGTGAGGAAGGGGAGGAGTGTCTTCATATCTGGGAAAACAAAAGACAAACAAAGAGGAAGGAGAAAGACAAACAGAGAGGAAAGAGAGGAAAGAGAGAGAGAGAGAGAGGAGTGAGAAAAAAATCATGTACATCAAATATTTATGAACTTTAACAAGAATCAAACAAATAAATAAAAGAGAGGGGAGAGAGGGGAGAGATGTAATCTTCAGATCTGAAGGGAAAAAAAAGAGAATGGAAGAAAGAGAGGAAAGAGAGAGAGCGGAGAGAAAGAATGACCAGATCTTGTGTTCGAGATGGGTTTTGTTGGTGGCCGACTGACCAGGTTAAGCTGTATGAATAGATGTATGTTATTTTTTTTTACTTTTTTTTTTATCGCTGTCGTTGGATTGATGGGTCAACGATCGGATGGCTTAAATCAAATCTCACATCCGCACAGCCCGTATGCTATCAATTCCCAATATATATATATATATATAATATAAATATATATTATTATTATATATTATATATATACATATTTAATATAAATATATGTATATATATATTTAATTTAATATAATATAATATATTAAAAATTTTACATATATATATATATTTACATATTACATTTACATATTATTATATTTAATATAATATAATATAATATATTAAAAATATACATTCTTTATATATATATATATTCTTTATATATATATATATATATATATATATATATATATTATATATATATATATATTCTTTATATATATATTTAAAAATATACATATATGCACATATATATATTCAAACATTAATTGTGATGCACGCGTTCATAAATACTCTTGATTTATTTTATTTATATAATATATGAATAAGAAAGCATTATTTTTTATATTGTAATCCATGCATTACCAAACACATGATTGAGATTGAGAATCTCAATCTTATTTTTTGAATCATGTTCCTTACTAAACAGGTTGACATGATTCACAATCCCAATCCACCTGGATTTAGAATCACAAGATTCACAGAATCTCAATCCCACTTGTTAACCAAACAAACCCTAAATGAAACTATTGATAGTTAAAATTTGACAAACTACACATCTCCTAAATGAAACCATTTTTTACATTTTTATGACCAGAATATCGATTTGCTCGTTCAACATATCTTGAACTTCCATCATTCAAATAAATGATGGTATGTATTGGTGTAGTCAAGATATTTTAACAGTAAGAGAAAATCTCGGATCTTTGATTAATGAAATTTTAAATATAAAAAAAATAAAAACTAAAATAGTAGCTTAAAATCGTCAGCGTTGGCGGTGGATCCTGCTGATTTGGTTGGTTTTTTTTGTTTTCTTTCAGGTTTTGGTGGCGCTGAGTGAAAAGGAGGAGAAGAAGTCAGGGAGGGAGAAGCAAATGAGGAGAGAGAAGAGGTGATTGGGTGAGTAGATGGGTGTCCCAATTTTTTTTTTTTTTTAAGCCCCGTTTGGTTGCGCGATTCGGCGTGTTTTTACTTTTTGAAAAGCTGAAAAGTTAAAAGCGTGCAGCCAAACGGGGCAGTTTTTTACAGAATCGGAAGCTGGATTCCTTTTAATTTTTCCCTCGAAATCTGTGTTTTAAAAAGCTCAGAAACAACGTTTTTTGATCGGAATCGATTTTTTGAATTGAAAAGCAACTTTCTCTGCCAAACATTAAACTCCTTTCAAATATTGATTCCTGATTTAAAAAAAAACATCATAAAAAAGTCAACGTCTAAAATTATCTTAAAAAACAGCTTTATTCCAAAAACTACTTTTTAATCTGTGTTTCCAAACGGACTAGTTTATGTCCATCCGATCTCGTGAACCTAGATCCGACGGACTGAAACTGACTGACCACATGAAAAGGGCTAATATGCTAACTGTAGCATATCAATCCTCGGTATATATATTAGTCAACATCATAAGACTAATATCAGTTTTGTCACTTATAAGAGATGACAACAGGATTTGAAATGGGGGTCCACTAATATAGTAAATTGGGTGAAATAACATAATTTTAAAGAACTGAAATATCTATATCAATTTATTATCACTTATCTCGACATAACTATATCAACATCTTCCTTACAAACAAACATTTTTTTGAGCTTATTCTTTCCATTCCACACTATTCCCCTCATATTCCCATACCCAAACAAGAGACATAAATTATTCTGCAGTTTATGATTATTCTAGAAATAGATAAGTATATCGGTGTGATAAGTGATTTCTTGTTTGGTTATATTTTTTAGTTATTCTCATTGGAAAAGATAAATATGAAGTTTTTATTGTTTGATTGACTATGGATAAGTTGTGGATAAAATGTGAATAAGGTGCAGATAAATATTAATAAAAAGTGAAAAATAATTTGACTTGTGGGCCCTTGATTTAGAAGAGGTGAAGACAGTTGATTTGACAATGAGATCCATTTATACCAGCGAAATGGATTGGGTGGAATAAAACAAATTCCAAAGCAGACTTAGAATACAATTACCAACATATTCCTTCCTATTCTATCATAATTATACACGTCTATTCATTACAAACAAACAATTTTTTCTTATTTATTCTCTCTAATTCCCTCCTATTCTCCCTTTACACTGGCCCGTTTGGATAGCGACATAAGTTATTCCAGAATACATAATTATTTCTATTCAGATACCCCTGTTTGTGTCCTAACATAAACAAAGAATAGGGGTGAATAACAATAGAATAACTCTTATTCGCTGTTTGTTTAATGCGGATAAATCTTGATAGCTATGCCTGGATAAACCAGGATAAAGATTGATAACAATTCTAATAAAATGTAAGAATAGCTTATCAGGGCTTATCTATTGATGAGAATAAAAATACCCTTTACCATCATTATAAAAAAAATCTCTCACATTTTTTTTCACAACCCAATGATACACCCGTATCAAATCACAACCTTCTTATCAATGTAATCATTGTATAAGATTAAATCTCAGCCATCCAAAATACAAAAAAAAAAAAAAGACAATCTGGACCGTTCGATGCAAACTGCACCCCTGACCATCGCACGACATGTGTCTATAAATTATCAAATCAGTCTGACTCTCTCACCAACCCCGCCTCCTCGTTCACGCACGCATCAACTTCCAATGTCAATATGGTACGATTGAATTTTTTTTTTAACAAGAGAAAGGCTTATAGTATGCGTGTATATTAACTAACTAATAGAAATGGCTGGATAGTTCGATTGAGTTATTACTTGTTTAGGTGACTTTAATTTTTGGTTAGCATGATATTGTATGTAATGGAATGTGATTTTATCATACATTTCAAGTAATAATGTATACGAGGAATTGGTGAATTTTAATATGAAATACACGAGGTTGTATATTTTTACTATGGAGACTTTCATTTTATCAATTATTACTAACTAGGTTTAGTTGTGTACATTAAATAGTAATGTATACAAATACCTGATTAATTTAAATATAAAATACACAACGTATTCATATGACTATTATAAGTTACATGCAAATACAAATAACACAAAGAAACAAATTAAATGAAGCAATGCATAATAACTAATGGCATATTTGGTAGATGTATGAGATTACCAGCATATACCCAATATGACGTAATTAATTTATTACTCTCTATGTCCAATAGATGTGTGGATTTAATTAAATTTATTAAATAATTTGAATCACATTTAACCATATATTGGCTTAGTTTAATTGATTAGTTGCATAAAACTATTTAAAGGCCCATCATAATTTATTGCATAAGATGGACGGTTCAGATTTAATTACATTTTTTTTGTATTGATTTATATCTATCAACTATATTAAACTGACATTTTAAAAATAATAACTCTTTATCCGTCTCTTATATGTCAATCATTCATCCATAGTTTATCCTAGATGAACAAAGCAATAAAAATATGCATTTTACGTTTCCCAATAAGAATAACAAAAAATGCAACCAAACACAGATAGGCTTATTCTGTCAAACAATATATCTATCCCAGTATATTTATCAGGGTTGAATAAACCAATGTCACTTCCCAATAAGGGGGATAAGGAATAAGTCACTTTTTATTTAATTGTATTTTTAGTTATTCTCGTTGAAAAACGTAAAAATAAAGTTTTTGTTATTCGGTTGATCATTGATAAGTTATGCATAAAAGATAAATAAGACATTGATAAGAATTTCTAAAAAGTGAAAATATGACATTTGGGTTTCATGAATCATAAAAGGTGATGATAGTTAATTTGACATGTAGGCCCTTTATACTAATAAAATAGTATAATTTTATAGAGGACTTGAAATATCAATATCAGCTTATTCTATAATATTTACTTATTCTGCCAAAGTTCCAAAGGGGCTTCCATGAAGCAGTGGATGAAGTCCTGACTATGTCAAGAAAATGCTGCTAAAGCTACCAACCGACCGACCAAATGAATCTCCATCTCACCTTTGAATGTCAGCTTTTAAGCTGGTATGCACAACCAAGTAATTTTTTTCTCTCTTTCATTTTCTTTTGAACAAGTCTTCCATTCAACAATCAAAAGTTTAAGATTTCTTTTTATTATTTCAACATTATCATTATTAGACCCATCACAATCATTATTAGACCGCACCAAAGTCTTCCATGTTGTTGCTACCCACAAAAAAAAAAAAAAAGTCTTCCAGTTTGTCCATATGCATAAATGAATACACATGGATAATTTAAAATATTTATATTTGTTTTTGAATCTGCGTCTCAATTTTTTTTTTTTTTTATAGTCCTTCCAAAAGGAGTGAGTGTCCTTGCCAAAAATCTTCTGATATGTTACTTATCTTCGAGCATTCGCTCACTTAAAGGTTCGCCTCATTTGAATTTTGGTATTTAAATGGGTTTAATGGGATTCAATCCTGAAAAAGGGGAATCTGATATTTTGATCGGAACCAAGGTTTAGAATTTAATTTTATCTTAAGTTTAATTTTAAAATCTTATAAAATATTTTAATCACATCAAGATAAGAAGATCGGGCGATCACGAACGTGCTTGTTAGACCTTACCTGATCTCAAAAAAGTGAGCAAGAATCTTAATTGAGTATATGATTTCACTAATTTGATTAGTGTAGTATATATTCTATTAAAGGAAGTACAAGATAATATTTATTCACTTCATTTATACACATCATTTTTTATGAAGTGTGTACTACATTAAACAAATATGTATTGAGACTATAAATATAACCAAAGTATTGAATGTCTCTAACACCACGTGATAATATCTCAATGATTTAAAGAAAAATACAAATATAGATCAACTTTCTTTTATTCTAATTTTTTTATAGTTAGGTGGATTTTGTGAAATATGTATCAATAAAATTTGAGTTTTTTTATTATGAACTCCAACAAACGTTGAAGTTTCTTTAAAAAAATAGATTTGTATTAGTGATGTCATAAAAATATGTGGATAACAAAAAAAAAATGTAAATAAGAATTTAAAATATTATCTATTGCATTGAGGCACAATACAGATTTAGATTACATATTATGATTATACACAATGAAAAATGATAAATAACATCATGTAAGATATATATAAGAAATACACAATATGATATACAATAACAAAACCTCTAAGAGAATTGATTTTGGTCATGTATAGAGAGATTGTTGTTTTTTAGAAAAAATAGGTTTTTGGTATGGAATAACCTAAGAGGGTTAGAGGGATGTTAATGATTTAATTATATAAGGGTGTATTAGACTTTTGTATTTTTAAAATGGTGAAATGAGACTTTTTTAGGTATACTTTTAAAAAGTTGTTGATATGGGTATTTCTAACTTTTAGGAGATCTTTTCATCATTTTCCCTTAAAATAAATTATCTTTATTAAAAAATTAAATACTCGTCCGTTCTTTTTTATATTCAAATGTCACTTGTTGATATATATATATATATATATATATTCAAAGTATTTTAAAAAATTAAAAAATCAAAATACGAATATTAATATTTAATATTCTACGTACATGGAAACAGCTGTGAGGGTAAGCTTATCCGCTTCTAAATGCACCGCATCAAGGAAAATACATATAGACCCTGAAAATTTGCTTATATCCATATTAGCCCCTCTTTTTTAAAAAATTCATACAACCCTTGCCCCGTTTGGTCCATGTCATTTTTTTTTATGGATTTATTTTACTATGAATCATTTTATAAAGAATTATTTGACTAGAAATTCAGATTTCTTTAGACTTTTTAGTTCACTAGTGGATTTCTGCAAAGAATCATTTTCCAGTGTTTGATTTACACATGGATTTCTGTAGGGAATTTGGTCCAAATGTCTAAATTACCCTTACAATTATAAACTTACTTGTAAAATTTATTTTTTTATTTATATCACATTTATAAAAAATGAGTAATTTATTTATAAATATTTAACGAATGTAAATAAATAAAACAATCGATTATATAATTAAACACATAATAATAGTAATTTTCCTAAATTAATTAAATACTATGAACTCCCCTCAAAATAGAGAGGAGGTGGGTGAAAAAAGGGAGGCTGTTTATTTTAGAAGGGATGTAAATAATAATTTAATTAATTTATAAATGATATAATAGTAATCTAATTTAGGATTCATTGTAGAATTTGATATTACCATCATAAAAGGTGGGAATCTGATTCCACCATATTTTTTCACATGCATGGATTTTAATTTCAATGGGGCCTACAATTACCATCAAGATTACAACTAACCAAACATTGAATTTTACACAATTTCTTAATAATTTCATATGGAATCAAATTTCATCTCAGATTGACATGAACTAAACAGGGCCTTATTGTTTGCGTTATATTGATATACCCCCTATCGTTTAACACCTTAATATTAGGGTGTGGTTATCTTAAACACACATGATTAAATTATTTTTTTTACCATAGTCACTGTCTCCCATACCTAATGAAATATGCATACAATCCCTTTAAAATTTACAAATATCCATATTGACCTCTTAATATTTTTTAATATACATATAACCCCTTATATTTTTTGATAAATGAGCTCTTGAGTTAATTTTTTGTTAAATTATAAGGAGCTGCAATGTTCTAAAAATTCTTTCTAGGCCACGATTAATTTCTCCCCTAGGCCTGGCCCGCAACGCTTAACACCTAGCCACTTTTTTGATTAATCCTTAGTTGATTAATAAGTTTTTAAGTTACCTTATATATTATTTATCTATTAATTAAATTTTTAATGCTATCCTTATTATGTTTATATTATTAATTTTATTTTAATGTTACTTTATTATGATATTGTAGTCTAAAATTATTATATATATAATATGTATATGTGTATGTATTATATTTATTATTTTTAAAAGTGATTAATTAATCCCCATCCCAACCTAACTGATTAATTTCTATTCCCTCCTCAACTTCCGACTAGCGCTTAGCGTTTCTTACAATATTGGTGCTGCAAATATGTTTATCCAAATAACCTCATGATATTTAAGAAAAATTCAATGTAATCCCTCTAAATGACAAAAATGCCCCCATTAAAAAACACCACATTGTGTTTTTTTCTTTAATGTGTTAATTATAAATTATTCTATATTGTTAGGTTAACCACACAAAAGTTTTAACTTGATAATGGTAGAGAGTGATATGAATTAAGCGTATAATTTCAAGTAGTTACATGAATATTCAGAAAAATGAGAGGTCGATACGTATATTCACAATCTTTCAGGGGTTATATGAATATATATTTTTACCTTCTGTTTGTGGTGTGACATAGGGTTATTCGCCTTTAATAGTTATACTGTGATAGATAACAATTCATGGTGAATAGGAAAATTTTTGTTTGGTTGTCTTTTCTATTATTCTCATTGGGAAATGCAAAAATGATCTTTTTGTTGTTTGGTTCACCTTTGATAAAGTAAAGATAAGTGATAAGTAAGAGATGGATAAGAACTTTTAATGCATATTATTTGTGTTTGGAAATAAGTACGAGAGTTGTGTGTATGATATGATAGATGCGACAGTTTTTGAAATGTGTGTAGAAAGTGTTAGATGAGATAAATTTTTTAAAATGACGGAGAAGGGTATTTTTATCCATTAGCATAGATAAGCCCTCATAAGCAATTCCAGCTTTTTCTGAGAATCGTTATCAGGTTTTATCCTAACTTATCCAGACATAGCTATTCAGGTTTATTCTAGCAAAACAAACAGTTTTTTTTTCTTCTATTCTCATGTATTCTTCCTTATTGTTTCATCCCAAATGGGGGGTTGGAGAACATTAAGTAACGAAATATTTCACGAATATTCTTCATATATTGATGGAAATTTAACTTAGCGATATTTTTGCTTAACCAGAAAAACTTTTGGATGGAGGTATAAGGCAGGTATAGGGTAGAATAAGCATGGATAGGTGGAAAAACTTGTTTGTTTAAGTGGTATAAATCGGTATAGCAATTTCAATATAAGCAGGTATAATCGGATATAACAATTCCATGGTCCTCCTAATATAGGTTTATATCACCTTATCCATACCTCTAAAATGACATTTAGAAAGTATAAACTCTATACTTACCACTTATCTTTCATTTAATCTTAATCCATTTAAGGTCAAATAAATATTAAAAACTATTTTATCATGTTGTTCAACGAGAATAACTGAAAACACAAATAAACAGAAAATCTTTTATTTTTGTAGAATTGTTATCAATATTAGCATAGATATATGTAGGAGACCAAATTCATCACAAAACGGAATAAGGAATAAGATTGCATAAGTATGAAAGTTAAGCGCGGATACGCCCATTATGATTAGCAGGAAATCTATAATGGAAAGGCCCATGGGCCCAAATTACTCTATGAGTTAAACATGCCCACCTTCCCCATCAGGTCGGGCAAGTGATATTGCCCGACCAGGTCAAGTTGGACTCCTGCATAGGTCAGATGTTTAATTCCTAGGCCGACCAAGGGCGGACACATGATATTATCTGATCAAGGCAAGATGGTCGAATACAAAAGGTCTGACCTGAAGTATGAACTGTCCAAACCATAATACCCGAATTGGAATGCAGGTCGACCATGCAACCACCTCTGTAAAATAACCGTTAACCTAGGGGATATTCCTTGATACAGAAAAATGACTAGATGTCAGAAAATCAATTTCAATATGGCAATCCCTAGGTGACACGTGTCCAAAGATCCTAGAGCTACGTGGAGATTTCATTTCATGATATACTCAATCCACAAGGATAAGTTCGGCACGCCTCTTTTCTAGTATAAAAGGAGGACATCTCCTCCCCCCTCAAGGTATGCACTCTCTCTCTCTCTTATTGGTGCTCAAGAATTATATGGTCTTCCTCTTCTTCTTATGGAGGAGTCACTGACTTGAGTGTCGGAGGGGCGTTAGCCGGCGCCATAGTGGTGTGAGTTTCAGGTGTTTGAAGGCCTAAGAAGAAGGAGGACGATGAATAGAAGGAGCTCGCTTCAGATCGTCGCGAAGAGGAGAAAACACCAACCTCTTCTCGAACCTACATCAAAAGCCCGGGTCTACGTCAATCTTGCCCGAGAGTAGAGGACCTGATTTCATCCCCCACAATATCTATCCAGAAAAATCCAATTTCTTCATCTAAACGGGTGCTGGGGAAGGTCACATGGATATATATATATATATATAGATATTAGAGAATTCAGGGGGCATATTCACATTTTTCCCTCGAAGCAAATATAATTTCGGCTATTGTTATAGGAGTGAAGAAACTTGCGCATTCAATGCTGACGTGTCGGCATTTGACGCGGAAACACTGACAAGAGACATGTTGAACCCAAAAAAAAAAAAAAAAAAGTTTATTTTAAATTTATATTTAAAAAGGGTAAGACCACCAAAGGATCTCACGACGACTTCCATTCATTTTGGGCTGAAAGAGAGACAAAAGAGAGAGAACATACAGAGTTTGATTTGCAGAATTTCTTGTAATCTGAGGGAAGAGAGAGGGAGTCATGGCAGGAAGAGAGATTCTCTACAAAATGAAGGTTTGGGGTCACAGATTTTAATGTCTTTCATTGCTTTCTCTTAATTTTAGATTATAAAAGGTTTAGTGGAATTGATGGCATTATTCAAGATCTGATTTTTGATGTGTGATTTATGTGCAATTTTTCTTTGTTTCATGGGTCATGTGATTTTTTTTTTTTTTTTTTGTGTTTGGAGTCACTTGGATTTGTGGGCTTGATTTGGGTTGATCATGTTTGTAGAAAAAAATCGATTTTTTTTTTTGTGAAAAGTTTTCATATTTACATATCAAGAATTGAAAGTCCTCTTGAATCAATTGATGGTGGATCATGGGATTTGAAAATCATCAATTCATTTGGGAAGGAATTCGAAGGCGATGTGGAGATCTTTCGATGGAGAGAGAGTTGTATTAAAGACTGTTTGACACTGGTTTCTTGAGTGGATGATAACTCTTGCAAACTATAAAGTTGAGAACTGAAAGCATTTCTAACATGCAAATCTTTCATGGTAAAGTTAGATAATTAAATTTTGAGGGTGAGGTAATTCTCATCGTAGTTGCATCATTTATGGCAATGGGAGCTCCAATTTTAGAATTTGTTTGCGTACCGACATATTTTGTTTTTCCTTAAATGTAGTGGACATGAAAAGATCACGAGTGTGATTTATCTTTTTCTTCTTGTGAACAATTGGGTTGTATCTCTCACATTCACTTTTTTTGTAGGAGGCATTCTATTGCAAACCCAAATAATGGTAAAGGTTACATATTGTTTGGGTTAGGTTTATGAAATGGATGTGTTGAGTGTCGACTAAGGGTTTCGTGAATAGGCAGTCCATTTTAGGGAGATTGATTTTAAGGGGGAAGCCTTCTGTCCAACTAGGAGCACTTGTGAATCACATTACTCCTTCATAAATAATTTTCATATCATTTAAAGCATATAGATTCTTGACACTCCGCTTGAATATAAATCATTTCAGCCAACTAGTTTCCATAGTACATTTAACCAGCAATAACTGTTGTTTGTATTAAAATGCCGTGGCACTGTTTATTAGTTCCTAAGGCTATATGGGGAAGATAACTGAGGTCCCTCATTACATGAAAACTGAATACATCAAGATGGTTTGTGAGCTGGGAAGGGTTAGATCCCTTTGGTGAGCGAAGATCATAGAATTTGGCCATTTGGAGAAAGCTGAATCTTTTCTGTGAAATCTTCTTCACTTTATCATTGTTTGAGGTGTAAGATGGTCATCTCTAATCATGCATTGAATGGACGGTGACTACTAAGTTTGGTTGATGACTTGGTGTTACACGAGAAATGATTGCCTAGGAAAATCTCTGTAGAGAACATGGTGATTGGCAACGAGACACCCCTTATGTTATCAGGCATTGAGACTACTACTCATACATGTTCGATCCGCTTGATCTAAGTTTGGAGGGAACTCTTGGGGCATTTTAAAATTCATTGAGAAGCATCTACAAGCGTTGCACATGCGTTGGTAGTATAAGGCATGGGTTTCTTAAGTAGTCATGGGAAATCAATGGGGTTGAAGCCCTCTCTGGTATCATTTTCCTTCTACTGATTCATTTGGTTGGTGAAGAACAATAGAAGCCTCAAAAAATGTACAGAAAAATCAGGCTTGGGTGGAAAATGAAGCATTGTTCTTCTAAAACCAAAAAATCAAAGGGAAATAGAGTTCTAATCATATCATGTAGGTTCCTTGTAGCATGGTGGTGAGCTCCCACTGTTCTTCAAGAAAGAAAGAAAGAAAACGTCTCCAAATATCAATGCGGTAACATGTTGAGTGGTATTCAGATTGATAAGAAGGGTTTTTGATCTTTGAGTGTGATCTCCAATGCCTTGGTATAATGTCTGGATGCTGGTGCATACAATTGGCTGAAATAAATGAGGTGTGAAAATTAAATCCTTCTCTTTCAATGACGATGTCACAGATTATCCATAGGGTGAAGTTAGAGCCTGCCGCAATGCATTGAAAAAGTTCCTGATGAAACGTTGGAGTTCACATGTTCTGAAGGAGATTATTCTAACATGGTAAAATGGATTTTTAAGAAGGTTCTATTTCCATCAAGATTTGCAGACCACACTATTGAGGAAATTTGAATGGATGGGGTGAGGTCATTGAAAGTTCAGGTTATAACATGTAAAGCATCATGTGAATGAGGTGGTTGATGCATTAAGCCTGATGCGGTTGATGCATTAAGCCTGATGCGGTTGATGCATTAAGCCAAACAAGAGCTTCAGCAAACATTTAACATTAGTGTTGTTCACTAATTCAGTTCACATGATTTAATGCAGAATGTAGAACTATATTTCTAAATCAAAACATTTGTCCCACTAAACAAAAAAGTCCTACAGCATTGTATCTCATTATTGGTGATACAAGTTGGTGATGCACTATGATTCTTTTAAATTAAACATTCCTTCTCTGTTATAAACGAGTTCATTGAAGAGGAATATAAATCATCTGCTACAGTTTCAAATACTATGGTTGATAACCTTCCCCTTACCCTATTTATTTGACTGTTGTGTGATTGATGCAGCTCAAAGCTGGCTTTGGTTCATCAACATCAGAGACAGGAAAAGGAAAGAGCAAAATGTCAGGCAAATACATTACGCATGGATACCATTTGGTTAAGGGAAAATCAAGTCATCCGATGGAAGATTATGTTGTCGCCAAATTCAAGAAAGTGCAGAGTTCTGAATTGGGTCTGTTTGCAATATTTGATGGTCATATGGGTCATGACGTTCCAGATTACTTGCAGTCTCATCTGTTTGCGAATATTCTGAATGAGGTAAAAAATTAGGACATACATTTTCTATTTGTTTACTTTAAGGGACTTGACTAGAGCAAGTTTGGTAACTATGTCTAGAAGGAGAATTCCTCCTCCCTCGGGCATCCATTTCTCGTGGATTCCGTGGAAAGGAGGAATGAAGAAAATTTTGCATGGAATGCCAAGAATGACCACAGGAATGGAGGGTTCCACACGCCATGTACCTGGTGTTCAGAAATGAACGCTAAATTGAATTAACGCCAAACTCACACTAAATATCGATAATTGTTGTAATTTCAAGTGTTCCTTTTTGTGTTATATGCTGATTATTCTTGAGGTTGAATACTAGTTATTGTTGAGGATATATGAACTTTGTTCTAAGTTTGGTCCTATTGTTCAAACAGCCTGAGTTCTGGAATGATATAGAAGCCGCAATCAAGAAAGCTTATAGCCTGACTGATTGTAAGATTTTGGATCATTCTTTTGAATTGGGAAGAGGAGGATCTACCGCTGTTACGGCAATATTGATTAATGGGCAGAAGCTGGTCGTTGCTAACGTTGGAGATTCTCGAGCAGTTATATGCAAGAATGGTATAGCCAAACAGTTATCTGTTGATCATGATCCCAGTATTGAAAAGGCAACCATTGAGAGCAAAGGTGGTTTTGTGTCAAAGATGCCAGGTAATTATAAATTTAATGTTCTCTTTTACTATTGTTTTATTTATATGTTCCAAATTTGCAAGTCAACGTTTGGAATGTTCAAGGGGATAGATGAATTCCTTAGCCCCCTTTTAGCAGTGGGTTAAATTTCAGTATTGCCTTCCATTTGGACATTTTCCTTTTGATTTGAATAAAATCAGCAGAGGTTGACTGCCTACCATAAAAAAAAAAAGTTGTGTACCATAATATAGGGTATTTCAATATCTATAAGCTTAACCCACTTTTAGTAATGTTCCTTCTAAAAAACAATTTAGTCATGTTATATAAATCACTTTTATCTTTAGCTTGCGTTTGGTGTAAGCTGTAATACAAATTTTACCCCTAAAGTGAAACGTGTGATTAAATTAAGAGAGGCGAGGCATCTATTTTTTTTATTAATAATTTATGTAAATTATTTACTTTATTTATACGAGTGAGCTTAAAACATGATATATCCATCCATCAAGTGACTTGCTAATCCTCTGTCTGATGATAAAAATGATATTATAATAACAGATATAATCCTAACATCTTTTTTACCAAATGGTATTAGAATATAATTCGAGCTTTACATTGTTAATGTACTACCTCTAAAGGGGCCGTACAGTTTTATAAATTTGGAATGCCCAAGACATGAACAGTGCTTTTATTCATCTCTGCTCATTCCAATATAGGAGAAATTGTGGAGGGCTTTGGCAAAATGGTTGCTGGATAAAATCTCATCAAGCCTATGAATGAACTCTAACGCAAATGCTGCAATGGTGCGGGATAAGGTTGTAAATAATGGGATATATTCAAGAAATATCTATGACGGAGAATTTATCAAGTTTTTTTTGCGTAGCTCGTTAAAATAGTAGTGGAAAAAATCCATATTTCTAAACCTACTTTTCTATATAATTTGGGTGTCTACAAGGAAAAGAATTCATGGCCATAGAAATTAAGAAAAATGTATTTGGTCATCTCAGTGGTCAGGAGCGGGTTATGTGCTGTTGTGCCTTCTGTGCAAAAGGCAATGCCTACAACCTTCAGTTTTTGTTTACTCAGTCAATTCCTTCATGTGAACCCCATTATGAGTTGGGATGAGTTTTTCATTTCAGACATAATGTTACCTTTACTCATGTATCACTAAAGTAGTCCTCCAATCCATTCATTCATGTTTTTTGAAGTTAAATGTGATACAACATCTTCTGGAATTTTAAATGCATCAGATCACAAGCTTTACTTTCACTGTTTTTTTTACTATGCCTTTTGATGGATGCCGTTTCTATGCTGTACAATATCTGTATCTGAACTGAGAAAGTGATGTTCAAATGCTTTAAAATGTAATTCTTTATTTTTAGAATGCCATTGTTTTATTATGGGAACCCCACCCATCCACTGAAAAGCCCCCATTTATGGGGTGGGTAAGATTTTTACTTCAGACATAACGTTTCCTTTTTACATGTATCGCTAAATAATCCTCCATTCCATTCACTCCTTTTCTTGGAGTCTATAAATGATACATCATCTTCTGGAGATTCGGATACATCAGTTCACAGCTTTACTTTCACCAATTCCCTCACCATGCCTTTTGATGAATGCCATTTATATGCACTTAAAATTCTTGACTTCTCTTGTATAGCAAACTTTTTATCCACCTCGGCATGAAATTGAATGTGATGTGTTTTATGAACTAGGGGACGTGCCACGGGTTGATGGGATGCTGGCAGTGGCTAGAGCTTTTGGTGATAAAAGCTTGAAAGCACACCTTAGCTCGGAACCAGACATCTCTGTGGAGGAAATAGGTTCAGAAACAGAGTTCATTATCTTAGCAAGTGATGGCTTGTGGAAGGTAGAGTGTTACATGTTAGTTGTTGTTTTTGTTTCTTCATGTGATTATTATCAGGTAAATCTTTCATCAAATCTGGCCCTAAAAATAGTCTGACTAGATGAGACCTTAGGCGAAATCTTAAAGTGTATTCACACAGTTTTTTAGGAGTTTGCTATCATAAAAAAATTTAAACAATTTTTTAAATTATGCCTCACAAAAAAAACTATGCAAAAATAATCCACGTAAAAACAAATCCTAATAATATAGGAACAAAATGAATAAATACTAAACAAAATTTTGGGGGAAAAAGATAAACATAACACATATGATTAAAAATTGAAAATAGAAAATAATGAAAAATAAATAAAACACAAATATGAAAAATAACACACAACTCAATTTTCTTTGTAAATCAAACAAGAAAATAAATAAATAAAAAAAAAACTGAGACAAAAGGAAAGAAATGGATTTGTTTAAAAAAATTCTAAAATGAAAATGAAAATGAATCCCAATAAATAGAAAATAAAACATTATATTTTTAGATTTACAATTGGTCATCTCCAGCCCCTACTCAAACCTATACCCAAATTTCACTTAAAATTTGAGTAAAAGCTTGATTTGATATGATGTGTCTCCAACCATCATTTTGTGCTTTACTCAAATCTTTTAAAAATTTCACATCTTCTTTCAATTATTTTCTATAAACATTTTCAAAGTCCTTTTCTCAAATTACTACTCAATATTTCTTTCCTTCAAAGTATTTAAATTTAAAAATTATTATCATCCAATTTTTTTTTAAAAAGGCAAAAGTAATATTTTTTTTATTGGAGTAAAAGTAAGAAGTTAAAAAACAAAGATGAAGACTTAAGAAAGAAGACTTTTTTTTTTTTTTGGATTTCAAGAGATAGTGAAAATTTTGGGAGGTGAGAAAACATTTAATATAATTAAACTAAATGTAGAGTTGAAGGGAAAAAAATGTTACATTGGAAGAAAATGTGGAGATAAAAGAAAAAAAGAGATGTTGAAATTTGGGTAAAGATTTTAGTCTCCCTTGATTTAGGTAAAGATTTGAGTCAAAGGTTGATTTGGTATGGGTATGGACATATGGTTGGAGAGGGTTTTGGGTGATTTTTACTCAAATTTAAGTTTGAGTAAATGTTTGGGTAATAGGATTGGAGATACTCTAGATGAGAGTCTCAGTAGGCTGACAACCTTGTTTGCCTATGTTTTGGGCCGGCCTTATTTTTCGTTTTATATAGTATGTTTAAAATCTAAGCATTCCTTCATTGATTAAATTCATCAAAGGTCATGTCGAACCAAGAAGCAGTGGATGCCATAAGAGGCATAAAGGATGCTCAGGCGGCCGCCAAGAGATTAACAGAGGAGGCTCTTGCAAGGAAGAGCAAAGATGATATCTCTTGCATTGTCATAAGCATCAACTGAACCATTTTTCATCTGCTTTAGAAGAGAGTGCTTTTCCTGTTATTTATATGTGTATATCAGCAACAAACATGGTCTTGCATTTTTTTTTTTGGTGGATATGGTCTTGTATGTTGATGACTCAGGATCAGGAAGTATTGTTCATGCTGTTGTATGTTCCACATCATTCACCAAATTGTGTATTAAAATGTCTGAAATAAATATGTTGGTGCTGTGGAAAATACAGTTCTATATTCTGTGTGTATTATATGTTTCATCCATGGACAATGGGAGGGACAGTTTGCATTGTTTTGATTTTCTTTTGAAGTGTTATATACCTAATTAAAAATGAAGTTTACTTTCTTGGAATTTATGATATTGCTGGCCGCTTCCGTCCTTCCTCCTCGCCACCGCCTTCCGCCGCCCTTCCCCCTCTTTTTTTCTTTTTTTCTGTCTCTTTGTCAACTCTTATCTCTTTATTTATTCTTCTCTCTCTCCGCTTCTTCCCACTACCCTTTGCTGTTGCCCTCCTCCACTCACCACCTCCGTCATCCTCCCCCCTCAAAACACACACACACACACACCTCTCTTTCTCCCTCTTTTCTTTTCCATTGTTTTCTTTTTCGGCTTGCAATCCCTCCCCCTTTATGATTTTGCAGAGAAGATTAGATGATGCTTCTTTTCCTGTGACATCCGGTTATATATGGTGGCGGAAGCTGTCGGCCACCCCGTTGCTGGTCACAATGCGTTTCTCATATTTGAAGATTGAAGATCTCCACTAAGATCAAGATCTTCTTACGGCTCCTAAACAAGGAAAACTCACTCACCAAAGTTTACTAGGCAAGATGGAGGTCAGAGGACTCAACCATTTGCGCATTGTGTTTGGTAAAACCGGAGACTGTGTTTCACCTTTTCTACTTGTACCCATTCACGCAACATTTATGGTAGACAATTAGGGAGTGTTCAGGCATGGTGTCTCCCTTCTTCTCGATGGATGAATTATGAGAGGCGGGGAGGAGGCTCGCCAGCCCTGATGGCTGGAGGTTGCAGCTTGTATCTCCTAAGTGATCATTTCCATGTCCTCGTGGATGAAATAGGTGACCCAAAACGAGGCCCTCTTTAGAGGGTTGCGGGTCTATCTTGAAAATATGTGGAAGATGTTTTGGTCATCATTTCAGAGTGGGGGATGTGGTATCGTAGGGTCGAGGGCTGTGTGGAGGCACGTTGGCATGCGGTTTTTGGCAGCCACCATGTCTGGTTAGAAGACTCATCTAATCGAGCCTCGTCCAGGATGTGGGCACCTCACATTTTACTTCTGCTCCTTACTTGTATTTTATTTTTTCTTATCTAATTCATAAACAATAATGGTTTTTGGGCTCCAATCGGTAGACCCCATCTTAAGCCCCATAAGGTGGCAAGATTGAATTACCCACTTTACCCTTCCTATCTAAATGGAGAGGTTTTTTGCATAACTGGTTCCTTAAATCTGGAGGAGGCTACGATTTGTAATATTTTCTCTTTTTTTGAAGCAATCAATTCAATTGGATGCAAAAAAAAAAAAACAAGATTTACATTTTTTTTTTATTCAAATTGATATGTGGAAATGAAAACAAATATCAAATTTAGTTTTGGTGGGGATTGGAGGAGAAGATTATAATTACTCGAGTAATTTTTTTATATTTGCGACCTAATTGTGGTGTAAAGAATGACGATCTATTTAGGTTAGGCTTTTTGATCTGAATAAAACATTATTTTCTGATTTTATGTTCATCTTTGAATCATTATATACATTTTTGATATCAGATTTAATTTAAATTCAAATACATGACCACTGTATCTAGATTTTTAGTCTTGCATGATCATTACTCAATAAGATTTTTGAGATTTAAATAAGTACAATTTGTATAATGGTTTTTATTGTTGTGTATATGTATAATTATGAATATTGAGTCATTTAATATATTTTTAGCCTTGCATAATCATTATTAAACTCATTTAGATTCAAGATGCACTTTTATCTAATGTAAAATTGTTAATTCAGATTCTAGATACACGTGTATTTGAATTATTTACCCAGCCTAAGTTGCTTGCTGTTTGTTATTTTTGTTTTGATGAATTTGATTAATGTGTATCTGAATAATATTTAATTGTTTTTGTCATCTATATATAAAGACTTTTATTAATAATCTATGCTTTTGATGGATTTGATTAATGTGTATCTGAATAATATTTAATTGTTTTTGTCATTTATATTTGAAGATTTTTATTAATAATCTATGCAATGCCTCATAGCATGTAAACCATAATTGTTTCATTTTTAAACTCATTCAGATTCCAGATACACTTGTATCTAATGTAAAGTTATTAATTCAGATTCCAGATACACGTGTATTTGAATTATTTACACAGCCCAATTTGTTGTTTGTTATTTTTGTTTTGATGGATTTGATTAATGTGTATCTGAATAATATTTAATTGTTTTTATCATCTATATTTAAAGACTTTTATTAATCATCTATGCAATGCCTCATTAGCATATAAAACACAATTGTTACATTTTTAAACTCATTCAGATTTCAGATACACTTGTATCTAATGTAAAGTTCTTAATTCAGATTCCAGATATACGTGTATCTGAATAATTTATCCAACCCAATTTACTCTTTGTTATGTTTATTCTGATGGATTTGATTAGTGTAAATCTGAATAATATTTAATTGTTTTTGTCATGTATATTTAAAGATTTTTATTAATCATCTAAGCAATTTCTCATTAATATGTAGACCATAATTGTTTCATATGAATTTCATATTAATATTGTATCTGAAATCTGTATATGAAATTATCTATAGCTGTATCTGAAAAAAAAAAAGGAGGTAGAGGTCAGAGGAGATGGATGTCGGAGGAGAGCTCGAAAAGTAACCGATCCACATCTCATATGATGGAGGGCGACGAGAGCAATCCAAGGGTGACGATGCCAGTCGCCGGAGATGAGGAGGCTAGCTGGAATGAATTTTTGAAGTGGCGGCTAGCTTGTGAGGGTAAAATAGAAATTTTTCAAAGAGGGAGTGCTAGAGGCAGTTATACAATTCCAATTAACAAGGGATTTCTTTTAGAATAAAAAACTCAAATATAAAGGAAGGGCAATATTGTCTTTGCTCATTTTATCTTTTAAAAAAGTCAAACAGGTAGTAATGACACCTATTGGGTTTCTTAATGTGGCTTAAATTTTGGGGTCTATATATCAAGACCCATTCAGAAATTATACTGTAATTTTATTTAAAGAAATCGCGGTATCAATATCTACCTAAAAAAAAATCATCATATTCAACAATCAAATTCAAGTGCCTAACAAAAATCATTTATGATTTTTACAAGAAAAAAAAAAACCTACAAAACTCATCCAAAGTAAAAACCACTACGACACGTTTAAAAATGAGTTTCAAAACAGTTTTTAAATTAACTTTTAAAAGTAGTTTTCAATTGTTAGATTTTTTTTAAAGGTGTTTTAAAAGCAGTATCAAATCTAAAGTTTTAATGAATGATAGTGATCATGCCACAACATCATTTTTTTATTATTATTATTATTTGGATTTAGATTAAGATAATGCTGGAATATATATAAATTTTGAATAGCATAACATCATATCCAAATCCACATAATCTTATTCAATTATGATAATATAATTGATTATTTTTTAACTATAACTTCCTTATAATCATTCTATAATACATTTTAGTATATTCTAGGAATATTTTTTTAATGATTTTATATTACATCTTAAAATATATTTTTATTTATAATTAATTATTGGGTACTCAAAATATTAAGAATATATGGTATATCAATATTTTTAAAGCACACAACTAATATATACATAATCCCTGATTTGATTTTGGGATCATAATTGATCCTCATCTATCTATATTACAAATAAAAAATATTTTCAATTGTGTTACACAATTTTACATATTTACCCCTAATAAATTTGTTAAAGTCTATTATTATCCAAAAACAATATTTAGTCTTCCAAACTTATATTAAGATTTTAAAGATATATTGAATAAATGGTGTTGATTGTGTCACATTAGTATATATTTTTTTTATATATTTAGATTGAGATAATAATCGGATATAGATAGTAAAAAAGTAATTTCATATTTAAATATGAGTTTCAATGTTTAATCTGACTTCTCATCTTCAAATAATCATTTTCGAAGAAAATCTATTTCACACTCATATGTATGGAAACTATTGAAAGACTTTACATAAAAATAAATTGTATAATACAAATTTTATTATGCACATTAAAAAATAAAAAAAATCCATATAACCCCCTGTAAACTGACTGAAATCCATATAACCCCTTAAATTTTCTTAAAATCCATATAACCCCCTGAAAACACCTAGTAAATCCAAATAACCCCCTGAATAAAATTTATATTTACAGATGATGAATATTTTGTGAATATTATGTTTGATTAACCTTAATAGAAAATAGAGTATACTAAAAGAATCCTACAATGTGTTAAAAATGTAAAAAATCTTTTATAAATAACGATTTTATCCCTACGGATAGGGTTTTATAATATATCCAATGAGGATAAAAGCGTCATTTTCATAAGATTTTTTACATTTTTAACACATTATAATAATTTTTTTAATAGATTATGTTTTTAGTTAGGGTTAATCAAATAAAATATTCGTAAAATATTCATCATCTATTAACAAAAGTTTTATTTAAGGGGCTTTTTGGATTTACTAGGTGTTTTTAGGGGGTTATATGGATTTTAAGAAAATGCAGGGGGTTATATGGATTTCAGTTAGATTTTAGGGGGTTGTATGGATTTTTTCCTAAAAAAAATTATAATTTAACTTAGATATGAAAAAAATTCAAATTTGGGTTGATTCGAGTTACCTAAACCCTTCACCTAAACCCAACTCAAATTAAATTTAGATTATTGACCCGGGTTGAACCTGAACGCTAACACCACAATCAAACACACCCAAAAAAAATTGGTTGGATGTGGTTCAACTTGATCTTAATTTTAAAGAACTTAAATTATACATCAATGTCACTTTTCTTATCCATTTGAGCAATATTGATGTTTTTAAAGTTTCAAATAAGATATTTTTATAATATAAGATTGATGAAAGGGTATACATGTTAAATATTCATTTTGAGTTATAACATCTCTCTTTTATATTTCATTTTAAATTTTACAAATGATCTATTTAACTATTATTAAAATTTTCATTATATGATATATCATATTATATATAAATGGATTAAAAAAATTGGAAGGGTTGATTATGAACAGTTTTTTTAAAATATTTTTTTATTTATTCACATCGTGCATGAAGACTAGTATATTATTATTGAAGAGTTCAAATATATAACCTCCAAGAAAACAAATAGTAAAAAGATACAAAAGTGAAGGATTAAAGACGGACGAAGTCTGATTTGAAATTTTTTATTAGACAATTATTATCCCTTTGCAAAACCAAGCCGATAAAAAAATAACTTTGAAATAGAATGGAATTAAAAATAGGCCGCAAAAACTATTTGTTTGCAAGAAATGGATTACAACTATGCCAAAACATGTGAGAATAAGTATGTACTGGTATTCATTGCCCCCATGGATTGGCATAAAGAAAGCACATATCTAATCACCTGTTATCACTTTTTATAAATCACAATGTCACATGCCAAATCTTTTTCACATTCTATAAATCATTCTTGAGACATTATTCACATTTTATCCACAACTTATCCATGATCAACAAAAAAAAAAAAAAAAAAATTCATTGTTATGTTTTTCAATAAGAATAAATAAAAATTCAATCAAACAAAAATTTGATTCCTAAAATGCAGATATCGCTACCCAAAAGGAGGTGTAGAGCCGAGAAACAATTCAAAGCCAACACTAAATACAATTCTTAACATAAAGTTAAAGCTCAGTTTGAATGTGCATTTGAACATATTTCACAGTTTCAAATGCGAAAGATTCCTAAATGCATATTTAAGCACATTTTTAACATTTAGCTTTTCAGATCCTCTTGTTTTTTCAAGCAAAAAAATCTAACAATTGAAAAACTAACAAGATTTTAAGAATCACAACTTTCAATTGCACAACCAAAGGCAGCCTAAAATCTCTCATTTCACTGGACCAAAAAATCATGTTATTAAAGGGGAAAAAATTCAAGTGCATACATGGTTGCTAAATGAAATGCACTATGTAATTGTTTGCATTCGAAAAACAAATGCTCTGTTTTAATTGTACGACCAGAACATAAGCAAGTGAACCAGTAAATCACAAAAGTATTTTCTGCATTGCTTCGCAGAAGATACAAAAATTCCCTTGAAATTTTTTCTTTCTTCCAAGGCATCTATGTCATGATTTTGCAAGAGTAACAATGCATCTATGTCATGCTTTTGCAAAAAAGTCAGACTACCAAACTGTCAATGCATCATGAAGCCTTCCCCATGACATTCTTTACGACATCTAAAATGCGGAAATAATCATAAAAGAGTGATGAATGCTTACCTTCAAGCCCGTCGCGAGTGTGCCTGTTGCTTCCTGTCAGATTGTTGCAAGGGCTCCCCCCAATAACAAGATCAAAGCCCCCAAATCTGCGTATCAACTGCTCTAGTCGATCACCATTCAACTCCTGAACGTCAGCCAGATCGATGAGCTCCCCCGTCTGATTCGTCTGTTCCCACCAGCTTCTCACAATGTTCCTGTTCACCTCGGAAATCTCTACTGAGACAACAGCTTTTAAATGAATTCCGAGGCGGTGAAGTGCAACCTCGGCACCCCCAATCCCAGAAAAGAGAGAAAGCACAGTGATTCCATTTGGAAATAAGTCCTTCAACACGGACAAGTGGTAAGCCACCGTGTTGACCTGAAAAGAGTTCCCCAAAGATTTGTACCTCTCTGTTCTGCTGCTTCCACCACCCCTCGTGTGGTCTTTCGGGAATCCAAGCAACATCTCGATCTCATCCGGCTCGAGTGGAGCGACCTTGTTCAGTCCAACCCAGACTAAGTTCCACTTACGACATTCATGGAGGATGGATTGGCGAGTAAGGCTCGGCGGTAGGTCATTGCAATTGGAAAGGGAACTGCGTATCCTTTCGGTGAGCCTTGCACTTGCGATGCATGTCTGGAGGCAATTGAAGTGAGTCCTTGTATCCCAAGATGGCCACCACTTCTTCGTCATTGGGAATGCCTCGAATATTGTGTGGGGTTGGAGCGGAAGGAGCGGAAAGCGGTTGTGAATGGGAAGGTTGTGGATGTAACCTCTCTTTCTCGCAGCTGCACAGAAGAACTTTGAGTCCACAAATTCTGGCTCAATGTCATAAAGAAAGCGAGAAATTGTATCCCAGACACCTCGAGGTGCAAGTGCCACATTTTCATAGTAGAAATAAGGTGGGCCCATTGCAGCTTCTGGTAGATTTCGATGAGTAATCACGGGTCGACCGGTCGGAAGGCCAAACCCAATCATCGGGTTTGGGAGACTCAATGATGGGAGATCATCGTCCTCTCTGAAAGAAGCGCTTCCACGTTCCCTCCGACCGTTCTGATCATAAAACTTCATCTTCTTCCTCTGATTAGGGTCAGCCCACCTGCCGACCCTCTTCTTATCTGTACAGGCGCCAAAAATGAAACTGGACCTAGGCTGCAAAAAAATAGTATAATTTCTCAATCACATTAGAATTCAAAATGCATGGATTTCAATTTTTCAAATATATTTCTTCTATTTTTCTTCTATTTTTTATGGGCTACAAAATATAAAACAAGGTGTCTGGGCTACAAAATGTGTCTTCTATTTTTCAAATATATCACATAACCTATGTTACTTCCGCACCTACAAAACAATGCATGGACAGCACTTGACACATTCTCTCTCTTGAATGCATGAAACTCATTTCTCATACATTCAAGGCGACTGCAATTAAAACCCCTTATAAATGAGGTAAATAAATAGTCCCTGATAGATAGGGCCATTGTTGGGCAAATTGTTCTATCCCAAGATAAAAATGAGATCGCCAAAAGTTCCTAATAGTCTGGACATGTTGCAAATTGACTCCCATGGGGAAACACCTATTTGCAAGTCAAGTGCATCACACATAAAAAATAACATAACCTATTTGTGTCTGTACGTTGAGGTAAAGCCCATGCCTTTAAAAAAAATGGCATTGGCCAAATAAAAATCGATACATGTCATTCAGACATAGAAACGAATCAGATTCTTTAAGTTTTATTTTATTTTTTGCATTAGAAAATGAAGTTGTGAAAAATACTGGGAAAAAATTGTACTGTTAGAAATTGCAAGGAAAAGAACAGGAACAATCAAATTCATGGTTCACAATATAAAAAAGATCAACTTCAATCTCACCACGATTGTCTAGCACCTCATCCTAAGACATGCACATTATTTTTTCACCACATTACTGTTGCATTATCAATAGCATATTCTGATATCCAGTCATTCATCAGAAATTTTAAGTGCAGCAACGATGAATGCATTAACATCTTAAAGAAAGCTATTCTTTGAAAAATTGAAATCTGTGTCAGATACATGGTTCCTCACTTTCTAAACCAAAGGAATTATTTACACATTGATGTGTTAGGCATTATGAATTCATTTAATCAATACATTAATCTTTGGCAAAAACTACAAGAATGTAAATCTACAAATGATTAGAAGGCAGGGAACCTCATCTTCTGACCAACACGACCAGGGGAATTCTTCATCCTGTCCATCCTCCCCTGCCAGCTGAGCTGCATGAATAGAATCTGCCAGCTCCAAAACCGAAGCATTTTGTCCTGAAGAATGTCTTAATTAAATATCACAATGTGGATAAAGAAAAAAATAAATATATAATTTTAGTTTGATTCATTTTATAGGGCCAAGCTGAAACACATTCATTTTCATCAAGCAATGTAACAATATATGACATCTTATAAAAAAAATAAACAGTCATGCCACGATAAGCCCAAGCAAATACACATTCCAAAATAAGGATATGGCAAGAAAAGTATAATGGAAAAATTGAACGGTGGAGGTATACCACATCTATCAATTGCTGAAGCCGCCTCATCTGTGGAAAAACCCATTTCCACTAGTGTCAACAGCTTTCTATCTTTTTCAGATATATCGTCCCCTATCTGGAAAAAAGATCAAAGAAAAAGACAACAATTTAGTATATATGGTGGACTTGATCAAATCAATACACTGATCTTCCTGAATTTAAAAAATCAGCTGTTAATTTTGCCATTCAAAAAAAAAAAAAATTGTGCTAAGGTAATCTACAATGTCCATCCCTTGGGCCCCAGCAAACACTCCAGTGACCAGCTCCATCTGTATTGTGCCATTTATGGGATGCTAGTTTCTTAGAGAAGTCAATCAAAGTGATATGAAAAAATAAAGTTGACAATATTTGGAAAAATGAAATCACGTGTAACTGACAATGGTGATGATGATGCAAGTTTTTTCAATTACTATAGGAACTTCCTTACATATAAGATATTCATTAAGCATGTTAGTACAGACCATTCTAGCTATCAAGCTTCTTTGTTGGCCAACGGATGGCAAAATTCTAATCTCAAATAGCGATATAACTGTTTTAATTAATGACATTGGTTTTAAAGAAGACGGATTGTTCATGAACCACTCATCTGTCATTGAAGTATAAAAGGCTCCATCATTTAATGTACATAATAATAGCCAATGGCATCCACTTCTTAATAAAATAAATAAACAAGACATTTGACGAAAGAACTGTTCAACCTTGCTCAGACAGAAGTAACAAATGAAATTAAAAAAAAATCCAAAACACTATTTTCTGTCATGATAGCAATGGAAAATCATATAAAGCTGTCTAATAATGAGGATAATGAGAAAATGAACCCTAAAATACCTCATTTCTAACATAATCATCATCAGAAAAATCAGCACTGCTGATGTCAGAAAACTCTTCATCAAGGTCATTTTTTTCAATCTCTGAAGAATGACGACCGATAGAAGATGTTCCAATAACCTGCCCAATTCAACAAAGTCATTCTCAAAGGAGAAATAATTTAATAGTTTAAATAAATTTTAGACCAAAAAAAAAAAAAAACCTAGAATGATAAAAGTTCCACCTCCATGAACCAAGTAAATAAACCAAATCTGCATAAAAATCCATTCAACCAGTCCTAAATAAGTCAAGAATAAAATTTAATGACTTGTCACAGAATTAGAATTTTCCTAGCAAAGCCTCATGCTGCACTCGTGCCACCCCAGCGTAATTGATAATTAAACCTTCTCCTCAACATCCTTGGTTAGGATCTCAAGAAAGTATATGGAGGCATCAGTATAAGGGAAGCACTGCCTCACTTATACACGTCCTATATTAGCTATACCTGTACAGTCCTATTTTCCAAACTATCCAAATGGAGTAAATGGAACAAAATACATTTATTAGAAACTGTTGTATTCATTGGGTCAACAAATAATTCAATATAATCTATAAATACATCCAAATTAGAGTGCTCGGTCTTTTTCAGGGAGAAAAACTATATTGAGGAGGAAATGGATACTTATCAATGATGTAGAATACATTTTTTAAAATGAATATATAGCAGTTTGACGCATATAATTTTGGGATAGAAATAAAATAGCATTATAAACAATGTGGCACAGACAATCCTCTTTTTGAGGCCCCGGACTAATCAAGGTCCACCAACTCTCCCCCTCCACCTCCACGTCCCGCCAGGCAAGGAATCGCCCCCATGACTCCTCCCTGATCCTCCCTGCCTCCCCATTGCAAAACCCACTTCTCTGGCCAAATTGCATACACTTCTAGAACCTTGGCAGATCTCAACACTCCATCCCCGTGTCCAATGGACAAAACATGAAACATCGATTTGGGCCACCGGCCTAGCATTTTTCGGCCGGGCAAACCGCTCCCGTCTGTTTTTCTTTTTTTTTTGACGGGAACGGTAGGCAATCACCTTTGTATTAATAAAAGGCAAAAGCCCAGTTGAAAATACATAAACAAAAAATGTAAAGGAAAAACCATTGTCTTCTGTTGATCGTCTCCCTGTCTTTTGTTTCGCTCACTCATACTCTCGAGAGATGTTTTCTATCTCTGCAACATGGCGACGGTTGTGAGGCCCATGTGGACAGATCTTGGGGGCAGTAACAGGCATGGATGTCAAATTTCGTCCATTGGAATAGATGTGGGAGGCCGGGAAAAGGCACAGGCTGAAGGGCGATAGAACAAAAAATAGTGAAGATCTCTCAATCCTTTATCCCAGCCAGTGTATGGGCTGTTTGGATATCTCACAGCCAAGTGGTGTTCAAAGGAATTATACCATACTATGACTAAAAGGATTGGGGTCTCTATTATGCTGGGGCTACTGGGGTGGATTTGTTGGGGGATAAATTTTAATAGAGGAGTAGGGTTCACGGGTTCAGGATCACACGGGTGTAATAGATATCTCTTTTACTAACCCGTTTGTGGCAGGTTTATTCTTTTTCGTTTGATTGTGTTTTGTTTGTGTTCGTGCTTATGACATTTTATATTCATGCTAGATCATCTATAAACAGCAGATTCTCACAAAAATATTCAAATCTGTTAGATCCTATCAAACATTGGATTGCTACTAACCGCTGCACAAGTTGAAGCATGTGAACTGCAACACATAAATGTCATTTAAATGCCCATCAGTGCAGTAGAATGCAAGTCATATTTTACTCATTGCAAGCAACATATACCAAACCAGGGTGGAGTACATCTCGTAAAACAATCATAGTATGAAATCTGACTGACACAAACAACCTCATTCATTGCCAAAAAGACCAACCACCTGACATGTTATTGGAACAACTTGTCAGCAAGAGATCTCGTGTTCAACTTTGCCGCTAAGCAACTGGTTACCCCAAAAACAAGGTTGTTTAAGCTGGAAGAACTTGAATGCCTTAATCCATTCTGAAAGGTTTCTCTGAATTAATGATAAAATATTAATGTTCCAAGTTCCCACAGCGGTAACAAGGATGCCATCAGAGTTGATTCCGAAGATGTTATTAATTGACGAGAAGAATACGGCTTGGTCTTCCTTAGCCATACAAGTAATGTTTCTATTGAAGAAAATTTCCTGTTAAAAACAACTTTTCAAAAAATTGGCAAGGAGCAATCTCTTTAAACACAAAGGATTGAGTTCTGATCATTTGTTTTCATTTGTTCCATTTAAAGTTTAAACCTGTGCATTTATTTTTCTTCTATTGTTAAAGAAGATAGGTTAAAGAAGACAGTCATTTCTCATATCTCATATGTATACAATTCAGAATTCCCGATGTGTCCTATTCATCTCAATATCACTTTACATAAATTTGACAATGGATATATTAGTCATTATCTATTCGCATTCTGATATTATAGGAAAACAAAATGAATGAGAAACAACTAGCTAGATTGATTACACACGCAGAACATGTGCCTCCAACTAGTATAGAAAAATGCAATCTCCATGTATCCTACATTAACCATGCTAGAAATGAAATTTTAACAGGCAAAGGCAGAATCTATAACAAAAAAGAGAAACTCACTTTGTGTGTGAGGAGTGTTTCAAGTAGTGCATCCACGTCACCTTCACCTTCAAAGGAGAAAAACAATTTTAATACACTGATGCAACAATGTAAAATTTGAAGCAATTACAATGCACACTGCACGAACCATTTTCATCAATAACTTTGGTTACCATGTCTTCCAGAAAACCCATCCCAACAAAATGGGATATCAATTTTAAGCGAGAAGGATCTGTTGGGCCAACCTGTACCACGAAAAACAAAACACTCGCATGAATATCCCATTCCCAATACAGATTAATTTGGCATGATATACCACAGAAACAACATTAATTACATCCATAACAAGGGCATCGTGTTCATTTTCCCCTCTTCTTCAAGTCTGTTCTAGTCCAAGTTATACTACTTTATATACAGCATTGACCAAGGTTACTACTTTTTACATTAACTGCTATATAACCATCAATAGTCACAATTAAATTGTTGTTAGTATCGATTTTCAATATTCCATCTATTTTGTAATATAATATATTTGAAATTGGTTGAGATATTTAGCCATCTTAAGATTCAATTCCAATCATGGATCAGTTAGGTGTGAAATCAATTTAAATTATAGAAATACTATAACCAAGAGAGTTATCATGTATAACAAAACCATTATTCATATCTTTGTTACAAAAATCAAGTATTGATGATATTCCACAATTTATTGAGAAATAAATCAAATAAACATTCCAAAACAGCTGAGGAATAAATACTCACCCCTGAGCAGCCTGCAGGAGCTTCTTGTTCAATTATGGAATTGTTTGATGCAGGTGGTTGACCTGAATTTTCCAGTTTAGGCTCCTCATCACTATCCCAAGATATGTTATCATCATCTTCACTCTCACTGGTCCAATCCTTTGAAGATTAAACATGTAGTAAACCTAATCAATTGTCTGTCCTATTCCATCACTTTCAATTGAAAAGCAAAAATGGTAAAGCTAGCTAGTGTATGTTACCCTAATGTAAATGTAGATGCACGTGACAATTTTATGGGCCTTTTTTCCAGTAAATAATGCAATTGAGCATTTGAACAAGGTGAAGACATAAAAGTATGGTCCAGCAACATTCATTTAGCAGAAAATTCATTGATCCAGATTATTTTGAAAGCTTAAATTCTATACTGAAAAATAAAATTAAAAAAATATATATAGTAAATAACAAATAATGGATTTTTGTGGTGAAATTAAAGATTGATGAGGATCATACCATTTTCCAAAAAGGATTCCCAGCAATCAGTAAGAGGCGTAATCCAACAAGTCCTTCATATATTGAAAAACAAAATATCAGAAGTATATAAACAAAAATGCTTCAATAGGAGTGTGTGCCCCTACCCCAAAGCAAAACAGAACCCTCAATTTCAATACTGGGCAATAAAATGAAAACAAATGGTTGGATGGGTGATGAACACAGAACACTGCAGAGAGCCAAAAAACAGAAGGGTTGGAAATAGTGAGAGATTCATATATGAAAGACATGAACCAAACACGCTCAATCATAGACCGATAGTTCCATATAACTCTTTCGGATGAATTTCCAAGAAGGCATACCCAAAGTTCCAATCGCATGGATAGGCATAAAACGAATATTGTGAAACAAATACAAAGCACATTTCATTTACAACAAAAAGTAGAAACATAGAGAAATAATACATATGCTGTTCTAAAATGAAAGAACACAAGAGTATTATTTTTTCCAGGAATGGTTTTAGACCCTAGTTGTCACAGTGATTCTCAAGCTTTGCCTAGGTTTCATTAAGTGCACATTGCGCCGCTAGGCACGTCTTGAACTCCTTGCCTAACACCTAAATTATTATTTTTCAGTGTACATCAAGGATGAAAATTTTGAATCTCAACCATTGGATATAATAAAACTTTTAATTCAATCTCAACAGCAGATAGATGACACACACAAAAAATGTTTTTCTACTTTCTACTTCACTATTATTCATGAGATAAAGGATGTTATTAAACTTTACTCATCATGCGAGTGTTGCACCATCAGGAATATGATTATTATATGTGATTTATCATTTTTTTTATGAACTGGTAGGAATCCTGCCATGAAATTTCATTAACTAAAATTAGGATACAAATCAGGGTATTTGTTCATTAAGAACAACATAATGGTTTATTTCCAATAAAAATTTCAGGGAATACATAAATGACAGATAAGAAGAAAATGCAGTTGATGAGGGTTCTACTAGTGAAACAACGGCCAATTAGAAGTACCAGCCTCTATGCTCTAATTTCCAATTTGTCTTCTACAAAGCGCACACACTTTGCCTCGGTGCATTTAGTAGCTTAGTCCTTAATAGATCTAACAGTGAACATCCAAATGTTGTTGGAATAGTGATTAATGCTCGTAAAAACCACCTCAATCCTCATCAACCAAACAGCTTAATATGGAATAAGGATCTGAGAAACTGATGCAGATAAGACCCAAGACAAGCACCTTCGTAGGAGCCCACGACCATGGGCGGAGGCACGTTAGGGCGAGTGGGGGCAGCTGCCCCCACTCAGTTTTTTTTTTTAATTTATATATATACTCAAAAAGACTTAATCACCCTCCATGACCTTTAACATTATCCAGAATATCCTCACTTCAACTCTTCCATACCACGGTCCACCACATATATTTTGAAAATCATCCACAACCGTCCGATCCGATGCACCCAACTTCTCTTCGTCCCCACTCACAATCACCCGACCCCACCAAATTTTTTGTGAAAAAATGAACTGAAACCTTTTTTTCTTCAATTTTCATTCATCCCACTGTCCTTCACCCCTCCGGTCTCCCCATGCCAGTAACTCGGTAAGTCTCCAAATATCCCTCTCTCTCTCTCTCTCTCTCTCGATTTAGGGTTTAGTATGATTTGATTTAGGGTTTAATTTTTTTTTGTTGGTTCATTGGGTAGAATATGTGTTGATAGATTTGAAATATTAAGCCTTTATATACAATGAGCAATGAATGTTTAAAATAATGGGTTCTTTTGAGGGGGATAAACTCATAAACCTCAAATAAGAATAGGAATTGGGACAAGATTTGTATCTATCATGTTTGGTTTCCAAAAAAGAAGATGATATGAGCTTCTGTTTCTTCTTTTATATTTTTATTATCACAATCTCATTATGCCTTTTTTTATTGTTTGATTAAAATCTGAATATTATAGAGATTTTTGTCTTTTTGAAAAGAAAGTCAAAATTTGAATTGTCACATCCTTCGGAAAGAGATGATAATTCATCAAAACAAAGTCGTGTAGAAATCAATTTGACAGATCTTCTTGCAGATCCAGGGTTACGATCACGAATTATGGATTACAATCCTAATGATAGAGACCCAATTCGTAGAGCATATTTGCAAAGGGGTCCTTGTCAACCTTGTGGTCATAATTTTCAACAAAAAAAGTTTGGACAATCATCACGGCGATTTAATCAGGTTTGGTTTAAAGAATTTGGCAACTGGTTAGAGTATAGCATAACAAAAGATGCTGCATTTTGCCTATGTTGTTATCTTTTTAAAGAAGATATTGGAGAACAAGGAGGTGGTGAGTCTTTTGTTGGTGAAGTTTTTTCAAATTGGAAGAAGAAGGAAAGATTACAAATTCATGTAGGAGGTCCCAATAGTTCTCATAATCAAGCTTGGAGTAAATGTCAAGATTTACTAAATCAAAAGCAAAGTATTCAAACAGTTTTTTCCAAGCAGTCGGACCAAGCTCGAAGTGAATACCAAATCCGCTTAAATGCATCAATTGATTGTATTCAATTTCTTCTACAACAAGGGCTTGCATTTTGTGGTCATGATGAATCTGAAAATTCAAGTAATCAAGGAAATTTTCTTGAGCTTTTGGGATTTCTTGCAAATCATAATGAGAATGTGCAAGCCGTCACGTTGAAAAATGCTCCTGAAAATCTTAAGTTGACCGCACCTGATATCCAGAAGGACATCGTAAATGCCATTGCTGTTGAAACCATCAATTCTATTCTTTAGAGATATTGGTGATGCACTTTTTTCTATTCTTGTCGATGAATCTCGTGACATATCAACCAAGGAGCAAATGGCTGTTGCATTGCGATATGTTGACAAGAAGGGGTACGTGGTTGCGTTTTCTTGGTATTGAGCACGTTAGTAATACTAGTGCTCTCTCACTCAAGGCGACAATCGAAGATTTGTTTTCTAGACATAGATTAAGCATGTCTAGGTTGCGTGGGCAAGGTTACGACGGGGCTAGTAATATGCAAGGTGAATTCAATGGCCTTAAGACGCTTGTAATGAATGAGAATCCATGTGCATATTACATTCATTGTTTTGCTCATCAATTACAATTAGCTCTCGTGGCCGTGGCAAAGAATCATAATCAAATTTCTATGCTCTTCAGTTTGGTTACTAATGTGGTGAATGTTGTTGGAGCATCATGTAAACGTCGAGATATTCTTAGAGAAAAACATGTTACAAGAGTTGTTGAAGCACTCAATAAAGGAGAGCTTTCAAGTGGGCAAGGCCTTAATCAAGAAATTATTCTCAAACGGTCAAGTGATACGCATTGGGGCTCACACTATGGTACTTTGATAAGCTTGATTAGTATGTTCTCATCTGTCATTGAAGTGCTTGAAATTATCGGTACATTTGAAAACGAGTTTGGGTAGCTTTTAGGTTTGCAAGAAATTGTTTTTTTCAAATCCGTTTCTAAACACAAAAATTGAATTAAAAACTGTAGATAGATTTCTATGAAAAAAATGTCCAAAACTTAATTTTTAACTATGGAGAGGCAGCTTTCTACAAAATCAATTTTAAACTCAATTTTTACTTAAAGTTAGTTTTGCAATTGTTGTCGGTGTGGATTTTGACGGGGTGTCATTGATCCGGGTTCTTTCAAACTTGATTGTGATATGTACATGATATTCCGAATCACCATATGAAGGATCGTCCAAGATCACCCGACAGCTCTCAAGGACGTTGTGTGACCGTCACTTACTTTTCCTCAAAAGCAAGAAAAGATATTCTTATACTATTTATTTTTGTTGGAAAATATGGGTTCTCCTCTCAAGGATCACGATTGGCTTGCCTTGAGATGAATAAAGTTTGGTCAACCTTGCAAAACCCAGAGAGATGGAAGGAGAGAGAAAACGGTAGCCAATGATGATGAAAAGAAATTAATGGTAAGAAATGATGCAAATAGACCAAGGTTTGTAGAACCAATGTTAAAAACCAGAAGACCCAAACTGATGGCCTAAATTGGTGCCATCCAAGACACAAAGAAGGAAAATTAACCAAAATAGTTCAATGGACCATAGAACTTGTAAATCCAAAAAATAAAGCAAACCAAAAACCGATAGTCCCAGTAGAAGCCGTCTAGAAACAGATTGACAAATTAGTGAAAAATATGTCAGCGTAAAGAACCATAAACACTTTTAAAACAAAAGAGGTGGTGAGTAACCCGACGACTACTCTATGAGCCATCCAAATTGGAACGCTAAAATTAGTTAGACAAAGTGTTTTGATGAGTTAACAACATATCAGGAAAAGAAGTAAATCAAAATAACTTGATGAATCAGAAAGCATACAAAACCAATGAGCAAAACAAGTGAACCGACGGCCATACTTGGAGCCGTCTTGTTTCTGATTCAAAAAACAGTGAAAACCCACCGATAGTTTTAACAGCCAAAGAGCACATAAATGCAGTGAAGGAAATATCTACAAAACCGATTGTTGTCTTGGTGTCTCCCAAGCCGTCTAGAAGTAAACACAGAAAAACTAGTAAAAAAATAATAAAATAGTAGCTTTAGAGGAGAGGAAGCATAATAGGAAACAGATGAACAATAAATAAAACACAAGATGAAGCAATTAAAAGGGTTAGTAGTCCTAGAGATTAACCCAAACTTGATGAGATAATGGGAGGAAGTTCATATGGTCCCTGGACCAACTAGTCTATGGCCCTAGTGTGGGCCGTTAGTCAGGTGAATTCTATTCTCAAAAGAAAAGGCTTATTTCAATCCGTGAGGATGTAACCAACTCTCAAATCAGTTAAACCTAATTTTATATTGATTCAGAAGTTTATAAGATCTTTGATTACAAATCTTTAGAAGTGGTGGAGACAAGCTTTTCTAGTGAAACCCCAAAAAGAAAATAAAGGAGAAGGTGGAAAATATGGATGAACAAAGAAGAGAAAGGGTGGTTTTCTTCTCTATATGTTCTCTCTTTCTCTGTTTTCAAGTGGTGGGAAGGTTGGGATCCGATAATGCTAGAGTTTCACAACTTCTTCATTTGCTTTTCTTGCTTCCTTTCTTCTTCGCACCCTCTCCTCTATTTATAGTGGAGGAGAACCCTCCTTGCAAGCTTTCTCTTTGTTTGACAACACATATAGTCATTTAAAGCACCCTTTCTCATTGGTTAGCACCTGCAAATGCGTCCCCTCGGAGTGGCAGTTGGAGCGCCATTTCCTTCTTTCCATCTGTTTGCCAGCTCTTTTGATCCAAACAGACTGATGACTCTGGTGAGGACAATTGAAAAGTAACCCTAGAAATTTTAGAGTTTCTGCACGTGAGTATGTAATGGAGCAAAACTGATGGCTCTATGTTTGGCCATCCCAAAACTGACGGCTCCAGTTGTGGTCATCCAGTAGATAAGTGTTTTTCAGGATCCTAGTTCTATAAGCTTTCCAACGCCTCTTCCAGATCGAGAATCGAAGGGGTGTCAGGTTGTTTGTCCAAAGGCATTTTTTCAGCTTCTTTTAGGATGAAGTTAATTTGATCAAGTCTGCATAAATCAGATATTACAAGTGATAAGTATTTCGCCATTTTGACCGGTCAAAAGGGGTATCTACAATTGTGCATAGCGTTGGTAAAATAAGCCGAGCAAGCCGAGCTTTGACCTATTCAAGCTCGGCTCGGGCTTGACTTGGCTCAAGATCAAGCTTAATTTCGTGTTCAAGCTCGGTTTGTTTGGCTCGTGAAAAGCTCAGTTGAAGCTCGGCTCGGGCTCGTTTACCTAAAAACGAAACTTGTTTAGCATTTGAGAAGTTACCTTTCACAAACCACACACCTTATACATGTGAAAATGACATAAGCTCGAGCTCAGGCTCGGCTCGGCTCGGACTCGGCTCGGGTTTTTTGTTTCCCCCTTTTTATATTAAGTAACGAGCTCGTATAGGCTCTGGCTCGACTCGTTTATAAATCGAGCTTTAAAAAATATTCAAGCTCGGCTCATTTGACTTTTCGAACGAGCCCGAACGAGCTTTAACCTAGCTGAGCCCGAACTGCTCGGCTCGTTTACTGTCCCTAATCGTGCAACCGAACGCAGCTCATATTTTTTAAATAATTGCGTTTTCATTATTGTTATTGCGACATATAAAATTCTATTCTTGTTATTTTGTTGATCATGCATAAAGCATGTTTGAATGTGTGATTGAAGCGTTAGCTTTGTAAAGATTTAACCTGTTTTGAAAAGCATTGTTTTGAAAAATTTTAAAACGTTGAAAATTTATAAAAGAAAATGTGAAAAACAATCTACAATGTTTACAAAAAAACATTTGTATCCACGTTTCACGTTCCTAAGTTATGGATAAACTGTGAATAAGATATCAAAAAATAATTATTAAAAATGAAAAAATTATTTAACATATGGATCCCCTTATTCATAAGAGATGGTGAAAAAGTGATTTCATATTTGAGTTCCCTTATACCAGTGGAATATATTAGTGAAATAACATAATTATAAGGGAACATGAATATCAGACTCAATTTATTCTCACATATTTTAACATATCTATACTTATTTATTTTATACAGACAAACATGTTTTAATTTGGATGTATTTACATTTCTTCTATCATACAGGGGCTTGAGGTTTTGGGATCCCCTGCATATATTGGGTTCTCTATGTCATTCAATCAAAGCATTGTCGTAGGCGATAAAATTATTTAAAAGTCAGTGCATGTGTGGTGTTTTGATCAATATTGAATAAATCAGAGATAATTTCACAAAAAATATTTTCTTACCATGTACATGTTGCTCTTTATTTAGTAGACGCAAGGAACATCTATATATTTGTAAAAGAGGATTCGAACTCACACTTCAAGATTCAAACATTGGGCACTCTACTCCACTAGACAAGAAGTCTTGTATGTCATGTTCTAGGTGGTGTTTGAAAAAAATGGATTTTGACAATATGATTTTACAGTGATATTTAATTCAAACTCATTTTCAAATCTTCAACGATCTCAGCATTTGAAGAAAGTAGAAAACACACATTTCATTATGAAAATTAGCTTTTGCAACAATCTAAGAAAAATATGTTTCCTAAAAGAAGGGATAAATAAACTCTGTGAGACAGCAAACTCACCTGAAAAAAATTTAGGGTGGGATTGCATGGGGAAGAAAAAAAAGAAGAGAAGGAGAAAGATGGAGAGAGAGAGAAAGAGAGAGAGAGAGGAGGACGGTTGGAAATGGTGGGCAAAAGAAGTGGCGTGGGAGGGCAATGGGAGGAGGGGAGAGGGGGGGGGGGTGTTTGGAACCTCTGTTAAGTGATCATAGAGTCTCTGTGAACTCCAATGAGAAGAGGACACGTGGAGTATACAATCACGGGAGCTCATGTAAGTTGAACTAATAGAGAGACCAAAACTTAACGCCGTCTCATTTGTTCTCGTTTCCAAGACTTTTTAAACACCACATAACATATCGTCATCCCTCATCATCTTTGAACAAAAAAAAACAAGATCTCACATATCCTAGCAGCACCTCTCCCTCACTAAACCCCCGCTGCTCCTCCCATACCCTCGTCGCTACCGTGACCACCCCTGGTGACTCCTGCAGCCACCCCTCGATGAGCTTTACTTCTTGTTCTTTTCTCATTTTTTTCTATTGGGTCTTCAAAACTATCATATATTTATTTATGCCTTTTTATTTTGGGTGTTGGGTTTATTTTTTTGTGATTTTTATCTCGGTTTATAGATCTGATATGGGTTTGTAGATCTAATATGGGTTTTCTCTTTTCGAAACCCATTGTTTTTTTTTTTTGTGGATCAAGCCCCTGTTTGAATATTGAATCTATTTTTTTTTTTTTTTTTTTGTGGATGAAGCCTCTGTTTGATTATTAAACCTATTGTGTTTGTTAATGTAATGCCAATGTATGATGTTCTAAATTATGTCTTTTTCTTAAAGGTGTACATTGGTATTAATATGAAATGAGACAATAAGTTTATGGGTTTTTTATTTTTAAGTCCCCATAAACTATTGAATTTAGTGATAGATCCCTCATTTCTTCATATTTTGATTTTAGTCCCCAGATTTAAATGATATGTTCCTTTTTAGTCCCTCTCAGGGACTAAAAAGAAAATCAAATAATTTAGGATAGGTCCCTCCTAGGGACTAGAAAGGAATATATTCTTTAAATGTGGGAACTAAAACCAAAATATGAAGAAGTGATGGATCGCTCACTAAATCCAATAGTTTATGGGGACTTAAAAATAAAAAAACCCTAAGTTTATTGATGAATGTAGTTATGAAGTCCCTGTTTGAATATTGAATCTATTTTTATTTTTATTTTTTTGTGTATTTAATCACCTGTTTGAAAATTGAATCTATTATGTTTGTTAATTTAGTGTTAATGTATAGTTATGTTATAAATGATATCTTTTTTTTAAAGGTGAACATTGGTAATAATATGGAATGAGACAATAAGTTTGTTGATGAATGTAATTATAATGATATGCTTGAAGTTGGTATGACATTCAATTCAAAAAATAACACCTATTAATTCTACAACGCATATGCAAGATCTGTTGGATTTAGCATCCGAAGAAGTGATGTGTTCAGGTCCAATGGCATAATGAGAAAGCAAAAATTTTGTTGTTCTAACTTCTGAAAAAGGGAGGAAAGGTGTTGATAAGTGAAAAGTCTTGCACCCACAGCCCGATACAAGAACAGGATGTGAGGCACATATGGTTATCAGTTTTTAGTCTTTTGGTGCTTATAGTGTCACTAAATTTGAATAAAACTACAATTATAATCTTGTAACTACCCTTTGCACCATAATTGCAGGTCACGTAGAAAAATAGAAAAGGCTCTAGCTGCTTAAGTTGATACATAGATGGGTCAGGATTAGCACAAAAAACAATTAGAGATTTGATGAATGGACAAGTTGGAGGTAGCAGATATCTTAGTTTTGTCTTGAGTGATGTGAAGTTTTACCTATGCGCCAAATGGGAAACAAGAATGGAGAATGGAATTGCGGGTGCTCTTATTCAGTATTTCAAGAAGATGCAAACGCAAAATCCATTTTTCTTTTGCTCAAAGCAACTTGATGCCGTTAAACAAATAACAAATGTGTTTCGGGACGATGCTAGGTCTATTGTCAATTATGCACATTATGGTGAAGTAATTTGCTTTGACATGACCTATCGTACAAATAATCATGGAAGACTATTTGCACCATTCATTGGAGTGAATAATCATAGACAAACAATTATTTTTGATGGTGCATTACTTTATGATGAAACGGCTGATTCATTTATTTGGTTATTTGAAACATTATGATGGAGCTAGTGCTTCAATCCTTGGAACTCTAATATTGGCTCTGAACCTCCAGCTAGCAATGGTGTGATGGTAGAGTCTTGAATCACCTCTGTTATGACCGGCCATTCTTGCGATGTTTCTTCAAACTTTTCATCATGTTCCACATATTACTTGGATGCATCCATTCAAAATAATTGTAATTTTTTGCATTGCATGAGTAATATAGTTTTCCACGGTTTTTCTCTGATTCAGATACCCTAACTATGGTTCTACTTCAACACTTTATACAAAATTTATTTTTCAAATAGAGTTGACTAGCTTTGTTCCTCGATGATCCCATATGTGACATGTTGCTACAAAAGAAAAGGTTTAAATCAGAAACAAAACAAAAATCCTTTTTATGTGCAATACAAAAGATTATTTGAATGTATTAATTGAGGATGGAAAAAGTAACATGTGAGACGCAACCGAACAGTGGACGTGGATCATGTGATATATGTTGTCTACACAAGCTTACAAACAGAATCAGAAGATTAAGCAGTAAAAAAAAATCCCATAGAACATTAGACTTCTCATACAGAAGAACACAGAATTAGATAGCATGAGGAACCACAATATAGACAACCATCTCAACTTTTTTTCCCAACTTTTCAAAAAAATTATCCCAACATTTCACGTACAACAATATTCATCTGTGCATATATCCTATGAAATGTGAATGCAAATGGGGACGAATACTTGTGACATAGAGGGAGCTTCTTGTTTTTAGAGCTGGTGTCGAAGTTCTTCTTAGTGGGTCAGATCTAGGCCCTTGTCGTCTTCGATGGGGACTTTGTTAGCTACGGTGGTGCCTAGGGTTTGGACGAGGTCAAGGGGGCTAGGGTTTCGAAGAGGCAGGGGGCTGTAAAATGATGGAGGAGAGAGAGGGTTTAGGGTATGAATACCCTCTATCAAGTAACCCCCACTGTCCAGATCAGATCGGACAGTGGGGAAGTTTTATACAAAATAAAAATAGGTCCAATCAGATCTGGACCGTCCAGATTTGATTGTAACATTGTACACACTCTTTCCAAAAAATAATCTCTCTCAATCATAACAAAGGATAAATTACATAAAAAAGAGAAAAAAAAAAGAAGAGAAAATGACAAAAAAAAACTTACAAAAATTTGTGAAATGTTGAAACGCAAGATATCTCACAGTATTATGCTTATATATGAGCACTAGTCTTACACACAAACATGAAAATAATGTTAGCTAATGTCATCATTTTAGGACAATAATGCCATCCAACATGTTTTGGAGATATAATTTATCTAGAATGTACATACCTTTGAAAAATAAATTATAAAATTTAAATAAATTAAAATCATGCATTTTTTATATTTTTCCAACCTATTATATACTACTTTAACCCAGTGAAAATAGAGGCGGTAAAAAAGAAACATGCAATTCTTTTTTTTTCTCTCTTTTCTAAAACTTATTAACAAATCTTCATGAACACATATTATTTAATTGGTGGCACTGAAGGAAAAAAGAACATAATATATATTTTTTCAAATCTTTGGTCTTGCAAATAATGGGGTCCGGATCCAATCAGTCAATCCTATCAGTGTTGAACTGCACAACTTATCCATTAGCTGATTGGATTTAATAGTAGAGTAGAACATGTATCCAACAATTGACTATACAGTTCGATTCATATGATGTGTAGTTCGATTAATATGTTATATAGTTTAATACTAGTATTTAACCACGCACGATGTGTGTGTAAAATTAAAAAAATATTTAAAAAAAGATGCCCACAACTAATACCCAAATATAATATACTATGTTATATATATGTGTGATACAATGAAAATTTTAATAATGATTAAATAAATCATTTGTAAAATTCATTATGAAATTACACATAAAGAAGATATATTATTATTGAAAATTAATATTTTGCATTTATATCCCTCAACCAACCCCATATTGTAAAAGTATCTCACTTGAAACTCTCAAACTAAAAATATCGCTCGAATAGATAAAAAAAATTAAATTTATGTACACTTTAAACCTTTCTGAATAATATCATAGAAAATAACAAATCATCAGATATATTTTGCTAAAATGTGATTTTTAGGGATATATACAAAAAAAAAACCAAGAATTAAATTATTTTTGAAATTCTTTAAAAATTCATATTTTTTTAAGTATAACTCTGATTGGAGAGATCAATAGCTCGTTGGAAAGAGATTTTCGATATATACTTGTGTCTACGAAATATTTTTTTTTAAAAAATGACTATTTCATGATGAAAAATGAATTCAAACATTCAAACTCATATTTAACTCGAAATTATTTATTTATCAACCTATATTCCATGATTATCTCAATCTAAATCTAATAAAAAATAATATTATAATAATAATAATAAAATATGAATATGTGGCATGATCACCACCATTCATTCAATATATCATATAGATAGATATTATAGATTTATGAATATCTCATATTATCCATTAAAATATTAAAATATATATTTACAATTCTTACCCTTTAATATAAAATCAAATAACATAAATAGCTGCACCACCCCTCGAGGGAGGTCACGGGTTCGAAACCCGACTAACCCCTTGTGGGTGTACTAGCCCTTCTGGGCTTGGTTGTGTACCTTGAGCCCCGCTTGTTGTATCCGCCCCTCGTGGGTCTTTCTACAAAAAAAAAATAAAAAAATAAAAAAATGGTTAAAAATGAAAAATGAAAATATTACACACACATACAAAGAAACATATAACTTAAATACTTTTGATTAGTATAATAGATAGATTGACATAACTGAGCGAAACCAGTCCTAACTGGTCTAAAATTTCATCGCCCCTTTTGGCATTAATATGGGGACATGAAAACGACCTTTCAATGACAGCTCATGTTCTTCCTCATCGGTGGTAAATTTTGTCACCAAGGCCTTCACCTTTTTTTTTTTTTTTTGAATGCAGTCATTTTTCTTTGATCTTAACCAGTGACTGCTCTAAATTTTTTTTTATAGTGGAGTCATTTAAAAACTAACATTAAAATAAACTATCAATGAAAGGAGATCAAGGATTAAATCGACACAAGACTCCACCAATATATCTCTTTGAAGGAATTTATGTTCAAAAGGTTGACAAGGACCCTTTTGGATATAAGCTCTTCTTATTTCATCACGATCATTAGAATGTTGAAATTTTTTCTTAGCCTTGGATCTGAAGGAAGATTGTTCACATCAAGGTATAGTTTGACAACTTGTCTAGAAGTACTTCTACAATAAGTTCCTTCTGGATGAAATTACTTTTAAAGAATGAGCTTCTTGTTTCTCGAGTAGAAGCTATTTGGGAACACATATTGATGAATGTTTTCAAAAAGTACTTTTGTAATAGAAATCACATGAATTGTCTAAAATACCCTTGCACCCATATTATACCATTATCTTCATAGATCAATATAAATAAATAAATATAATCAACTATATAGATCTTAAATACTAACAAACTTTTTCTAACCACAATTGGTTACAATATCAAACTAACAAATCCTAACAATTAAAATACTAACATTTTTTTTTTTTTTGTGAACAAAAGGTAGATATTACTAACAAATTTATTCTAACAATTAAATGATACTAACAAAATTATTTAAATTTAAAATAGAAAAGAACCTAAACTAACAAATCTAAAATAGATCCTAGATTTGTCCTACATCATCTAATGAGATAGTTGAGAGAAAATTTGTTTTATATAATACCTAAAGCCTATGTTTAGTTCGAGAATAGGGTTAGTATAAATGGGAATAAATAGGAATAGTTTCAAAATGGATGTTTGGAAAGCTGAAAAAAATGAGAATCTGTATGCCAGGATTAACTTGTATAAAGTGGTATATAGATTCTAGCTAATCCTTAGAATTAAGTTATTCCAACCAAACAAAAAAATTATTTTATTCTTATTTATACTAGAATAGACATAAATCGCATTATAACTTAATTCTAACCAAACATGGGCAAAGAGTTTTTAAGAATTTGTAAAATTTCATAAGGGCATTTTTGTCAAAATTTTTTAACTTATGCAGAAGTGAAAAAAACTCCTTCCACAGAAGGAGTTATTTTCTCATTCTGCAGAAGGAGAAGTGGTAGTTACCGGGTTCCAAGCGTGACCACTTCTCCTTCTGTAGAATGAGAAGTTACCCCGAAGTACTTTTGAGCAGTTGCCAAGCGCACCCTTAGCACCACAATTTTTTCGGTAGGAGAAAAATCTTGCTCTATAATTGATTTTCTCTTTGAAAATTTATTTATTTAGCAAATAGAAAAATCTGTAAAATAAATTTTGTATAAACATAAATATACAAAAAATCAAACAACTATTAACTATAGACCCAAACCATATCCATGATCATCCAAACAGACCGGTGAAAGCCATGAAGAGGCTTTTGAAAAACAGATATGTAAAGGAAAAATGGGTATAATGTTGAAGGGTTTTGTTCATTATTTAAATACAATTATACAATGATAGAAGAGTTTTAGATTAACATACAAAAATAGTAAAGAAAAATAAAACAAAAAGAAACAAATAAAAAAAAATCAAAACTAAATTCATGATTAGATACCCGAAGCTAAGTAAAAAGAGGAGATCGACAACGTGACCAATGGCGATCAGCGATGACATCGGTGATCGACGCGTCCATCCATCAGTGATTGACAAGTCTGCCGACTTTATGAAAGGCAAGGGGTCCCAACAATTTCTTTTAGAGTTTTCTATTTTTAAGCCCCTATAAACTATATGACTTAGTGATTGATCTCTCACTTCTTCATATTTCGATTTAAGTCTCCAAATTTAAAGGATATGTTCATTTTAGTCCCCCCAGGGATTAAAAAGAAAATCAAATAATTTAATGATAGTCCCCTCATAGGGACTAATAAGAAACATACCATTTAAATCTAGGGATTTAAACTGAAATATGAAGAAGTGGAGGATCGATTACTAAATCATATAGTTTATAGGAACTAAAAAATAAAAACTCTTTTTTTATTATAAAATATGATAGGGCTTCAGATGATTTTAGGGGTAGGATTTAATTGTTTTAAAAAAGAGTGCTGATACACGCCCAATTTTATAGCTTGTTTTGCAGCACGTACGTTAGGATTACGTAGTATATATTGTACTATGATAGATTATATATATACTGTAGTCCAATTTTTTTTCATTTTTTCACCATAAAAAAAATACATTAATATATCTTGCTATATAATTTATTTCATATAATAACATACACTTTAAAGGGTAAATGTATAATTTTATAAAAAAGAAAAACAGAATGAACTACAATTGAGGCCGCAATAAGGGCTACGTGTATCTTGGGGTTTGGGTTTATTTGTTACTTTAGAGTAGAACAGGGGAATTTTATTAAAAGTTTGACGGGTTCAATTGACCCCACACTGATACAGACGTACTGCCGCCCCTGGTCTTAACTCATTATATATATATATATATATTTTTGTACTCTTATATGTTGAGTATATAGATTTTATTAAAAAAATATAAAAAAAATAGTATATATTTATATTATTAAGTAATTTATATTTTATTAAATAAAAAAATCCAAATAACCCCTATAAACTATTCGAAATCTATATAACTCCTTACTTTTTTTGAAGTCTATATAACCCACTGAAAACATCTATGTAAATCTAAATAACCTCGCGAGTTAGACTTCTGTTGACAGATGATGAATATTATGTAAATATTTTGTTTGGTTAATCTTGATTGAAGACACAGTAATACCAAAAATCTCCTATAATGTGTTAAAAATGCAGAAAACCCTCTGTATGACTATTTTACCCATCTAAATAAATTATAAAACTATATCTGGAGGGGTAAAATATCATTTACAGAGACTTTTCTGCATTTTAACACATTATTGAGAGTTTTTGGTATACTATGTTTTCAGCCAGAGTTAATCATATTCATAGAATATTCATCATCTATCAACGAAAATTAAACTCAAGCTATTTGGATTTGGAAATGTAAAATTTACTATATAACAAGGGTAACATGTAGTTTGCAAGGCATCCCCGTGGACAATCCATATAACTCTCAAGCATATTTTTTTATATTTTATATTATAAATGAATCCATTAATTCATCATTGTACAAATATTTATTTTTATAAAAATATATACCTCTTTAAATGATAATTACCATTTCTTTAAAAAATATGATCAAAACATGTGCAGACTACACGTATGACTGTATATGAGATTGTACAATTAATGAATGTATCTAACATTTTTCTTTCTTTATAAAAAAATTAAAATATGTGACGTCTGAAAGCTAGGTGATTGTAAAAAAAATCAAGCATAAAATAAATATTTTTGATGAGTACATAAATATTTTTTTGATGAATACATGTATATAATAAGTTGTGGATTTAGGGACCTTCTTTAGGTTGAATCGCATGTGGGATGACTTAGTGCACCCATAGTTAGGGTCAAAATAAAGTTGTGAATTATAGTAGATACTAAAATGAATTTAAGGTTATTTTTGCAAGGAATGTTATTTGGTAGGAAACATACTGACTTCAATAAATAGTCTTCAAGCGGGGCAAATAAACCCCTGTTGAGTTCATAGATAAACCCCAATTGTGATTACCAACCTCAATAAATAATAAACTTTATTCATTTGGTTGAACAAAATCCAAAAGTAGATCTTTATTAATGTTCCTAGGCAAGCTCAAGTATCTCTTGGATAAGGATACTCCCAGATATAGTTATCCAGATTTTTTAACTCTTTTTGACCGTTTGACTACTCTAACTTTCTAGCATGGAAAAAAAAAAAAAAAAACAAAACAAGTTTCTATGGTTAATCAGCTCAGCCTCTTGGGCCTAGTTTGGTAAATGGATCAATATTTAGGATAAGTTAGCATAACTTATGAGGATAAAAAGATCATTATTTGTATTCATATTTACATTTGGTAATGCATTTTGTTATCCCTGTTTTTTTGTGTTCTTATCATTAACTTTGCATTTGGATCACATGATTTAAAATATGGGATAATTTCAAAAAAAAATTTAAAATATCTAGTCTACACTTTCTATTAAAGGGCATTAATATTGTTAGTTTTGATTTTATGAAGTTTTTGGTTTTTATTTTTTTGAGAAGAACAGTCATAAATATTGTCCATGTACAAAATGAGGTTAAAAAGTGAGGATAAAATCTATTCCACCTTTTATCTAGAACAAAATATCCTTACTTTTTCTCTCAAAATACGGACAATTGTCCATACTTTATCTTTTTTTTTCTTATGCCATATGGGATAACATGTGATTTAACCTAATTATTTTCTTATCCCAACCCCTTATCCCAATGCCAAACCAAGCCTTGGGGTGCAAGTATTTATCTCGACCACTATAGCACGTGTGTGAAAAATAAGTCGAGTTGTGTGGGCATAAATTGCGTTTATCGTGTCAAGGGAAGTGTTAGGGACAATCATTCTTGCATTCTTTTTGCAGCACTCAACATAATTTGAATTTTCTTTTAAATGTATACATTTGTCTAATGAAGTATATTCATTTAAAAATAACATATAGTGAGTTTAATATATCTTGTGGTAATTTTTTAAATCTAGTATGCTCTAGGTTAGGTTAGGGCATAGTGAGAGCCACATTAAAAAATCTACAAAAATGATTGTGTATCAGTACTCATTTCATAACCTAACTAGTTTGGACTGAACCATTTAGGTTTATTAATCAAGTTAGCAACATCTAATTAAAAGGATACTATTATCCAGTGTGGGGCGGACGAGGTGTCGGTAAGGGGAATCAAATTTGTTTATCGATGCTTTGAGCTTGTGTCGGGACTTCAAATTAATTTCTAGAAGAGATCTTTGGCAGGGATCAATGTGGAGGAGGATTATTTACATGTGATGGCCGGGATTTTAAATTGTTGGGTTCAGTATTTCCCTTTTCATCATTTGGGTTTCTCACTTTGTTTGGGGAGGATGCCAAAAGATGAGTGAATGTCATTGGTGAGCAGATTTGAAAAAAGGTTGGAGGGTGGAAGAGGAGGTTCTTGAGCCTTGGGGGGGGGGGGAAGACTTGTCCTCCGTTAATCGATTTTTATCTAACCTCCCCATCTATTTCTTTTCCCTTTTTTCACGTCCCGAAAGGGATTCTAAACAGATTGGATGAGATTCAAAGGAGGTTTCTTTGGAATGGGGCGAAGGAGGATACGAGGAGGGTGCATTTGGTGAAGTGGGAGGTGGTATATAGTGGCAAGGAGGGAGAGGCTCATGGATTTTGCACCTTGAGGACATAAACAAGGCTCTTCTGTCAAAATGGTTTTGGAGGTGGTTGGATGATCCTTCTCTTCTCTGAGGAGGATTGGCAAGGGAAAGATATTCCTATGGTGATCCTTTAATCCCTATGGTGATCCTTTAATCTACATTTTTCCCTTGGTCTCTTGTAGTCTCTCAAGTATTTGGAAAGACATTTTCATATTTGGGTAATTTTTCAGCGACTTGTAGGTGGGTGTCGGGGTTGGGGGAGCAAATCAGGTTTTCACAGGATATATGGTTTGGGGACCATCCTTATGCGTGTGTTTCCCATTGATCTTCAGGATTGCGGTGCTCAGGGAGGGGAGGACATGTCAGTTCTAGTCGAGTCGGGGAGAGACGAGGTACTGGGATGTGCAGATGAGGAGGAACCTCAATGACAATGAGGTGGAAGGGTATCTTTCTCTGCTAGAAGAACACCACGAGGCCCATCCGATGCCTTCTATGGTGGACAGGATTGTGTGGAAGCCTAAGCATTCGGAAGGCTTCTCAATAAAAAGGTTGCTACTCTGGGATGAGGCGGTCTATCACTCCGGTATCAAAGCACACATGCATAAGGAAGTGTTGGGGACTAAGGTGCCTTTGAAGGTTAAGGCCTTTCTTTGGCTCTTGTACCTGCGCAAAGTCCTTACCCGGTGTCATATAGCTAGTTGGGCACTGGATGTGGACAAATCGTGTGTGCTGTGTAGAATGGAGGAATTTGTTGAGCATCTTTTCATTCTCTGCCCCTTCACAAAGGAAATTTGGAGGAGGATGGGTTCCTCTATAGGTATTGACATATCTTTTTCCACTTTGGAGGAGATGTGGTTGGCAAGGAAGAGGATGAAGACCCCAAGGGATAGGAACCATTTTGCACTCGAATATGGTACCGGCAGTGGTGTGGGCCATTTGGCTCTCTCGGAACCATTTTGCTTTCCTAGGAAGCTCCCCTTATGTTGAGAACATTTGGGAGTTTTTGGTTCATTTTGTCACGGATTGGGGTCACCATTGTGTGGGGGTAGGGTTTCTGACTTTGGCCCCCAGGGGGGAAGGGGGGATGCTCCGTTCTTAGATTTCTCATTATCGTGGAGTGTCATACCTTTTTTTTTTGTATTTTTTTGGTGCTTTGTATTTCCCTTTTGGGCTTGTCTCTCTTAGCAATACAAGGACATAAGCCTACCGGTTCGTTTAAAAAAAAATAAAATAAAAAATAAAATAAAAATAAAAATAAAAGAAGGCATTAATTCAAAGTACTTTATTTTTTAGGTCCCTGAAACTTTTAAGCACTTGAAAACACCCCCAAAATTAATTAACAGTTATATTTTTACTATTTCATTCCGTCCAAACACCTTCACTTTGTGACTTTGTGTGTTTTTCTCCCTAAAATACATTTTGTATACTGTTATGCAATATATGTATGTTGTTTAACAATCTGCCTTTCGTGATTCTCATACACTATTATTCATCCTTGTATATTGTTATGTAAACTTGTATAATCCAGTTCACCTTGGACAATTATTTTAAATTGGGATAGAATAATTATCTCCAGCTAGCTCTTGCCAACTGTTCACATTTGATAGAATGATAGTTGTTCCTGATATTTTTGTCTATTCTTTTGAGTGAAGATCAAAGGACGAATCATCAATTAGAACAGAACACATAGCTTGATGGGTCCCTTCGATCCAAGGAATGGATTCTTAGTATGACTCAATCTACCTTACATTTTCTTTCTTTTTGAGTCCTTATAGTCCTTTTGTATTGTCTTGTTTGGTTCTCAATCAACTTGTAAACTTTGGTTTTTATATGATTTGAAACTCCTTTCTGTATTGTCTTGTTTGGTTTCAATCAGTTTGTTCATTTTGATTTTTATATGAAATTCTTTGTTACACAGTCCTCGACTCTTGCTTAGTTCTCAATCTCAAGAGAGTATTCAGGGAGAAACTAATGCAGCGAAAAACTAAAGGAAAGATCCAACAAGCGTTAAGATCTTATAAGCTCCTCGAATCTACAAGGAATCCTTGAATCTACAAGGAAGAATGCCCTAAAAGAGAGAAAATTCAAAATATTTTTAATAATAACTGAAAACCTTAGGTTACAAATCTTCCCTTTTATACTAATAACATAAAATTAAAAAATATTACAAATAGTAAAAATGAAAATTTGTTATAACTAACTCTATGAGATCCTAAATGATCATTAGAATTGATAGAAATCAATTTTGATTTATTATGATAGAGATATCTCAAATCTAAAAATGACTAAAAATAGTAAATTCACTGATCTAAGGGCCTAAATGAAGGAAGTTTTGAAAACTAAGTCTAGAAGATCATCACGATATATATCTCCATGTAAAATTTCGTGCGATTCCATGATCATGATCTACATCAAAATCTGTTCTACATCATACTCCTCTTCTTCAAAAGAACTCGTTCTCGAGTTCTTCTGTTCTTCAATTGATGTTTCCTTGTATTTTATCTTTGATAAACAGAGAGACATATTCTTGACTTCAAATTTCTTTTCAATCAAATTGATCATGTAGAAAATTGGATGCACCTTGATTTGTAGCTTAAGCTTGTTCACCATTGTGGTAGTCACAATGATCTCATCATTAATATTGTTGATGATAGCATAAAAAATGCTCTTGTCGATGGGGCATATAGTCTGCAACACAAATTTATGTAGGGGCTCTTCTATCTTTAGGGTCACCATTAAGAAAAGTGACTCCTCTTGTTCTCCTCCGATAACCTCTTCAAAATTAATAAGGAAAACAACATCCTCCGCTTCTTTGTTGTTTTTGTCCTCATCAATATCTGGTTCAATGACGAAGTTGATCTGTTCTTCTTCTTCTTCTTCTGCGAACTCGATGCCATCATATATATCATCCACTTCTCTCTCTTGGTGAATTTGATTTGAGCAAAAATATGGTTCATTGCAATCGTCACACTTCTCTGATGATGGTAGATCATAAGGGTTGGCCCTCAAATCATCCTCATTTTTTGTAAGACTTGCTCTTATCGCCTCTTGCGCTATTGAAATCTCTAGTTGTGATTCCACCATTAGAGCTTGAAGACAATTTTGATACAATTGGGGCAAAATATCATTTATAATCTGGTAGAAGAAATCGATCCATGAAGAGCGGTTTCATCCTCCTCCACGTATGAACAACTGCTCTTCCTCGTCGTTGTCAGATTATCTGAAGTTGGTCCCACCAAACCGCAACACCACTCTTTAATTGAAATGCCATCAATTTAACCATCTTCTCCTCTAGAACCTCAATCATCTCAAAGAATCTTTTGACCTCTAAGATCCAATCAAGAAAATCGTTGATCTGCATATACCATTGAGTACGGAATATCCGCCTTCAATCGGTAATCATTGTATTCCGTATGTCGCCCCCTTGACTGATATTCGTGAAGTCCATTACCCTCTTCATTCAATTCTTCCTCATCACCAGGTTGATAACGAGGAGGACGTTGAACGACGTTTTGAGCAATAAGTCAGCCTTGGGCAACTCCCTCAGTGCGTCTCCTATCACATTTATGATGGCTGTTGTTGGCATTGAGATTTAGGCCAGCAATTATCTTGCGGATCTCTCAATATTCCTTGCGTTGTCACGTGATTGTTGTCGTTGTTCCTCAAATGCTTTCCATAGATCCTTTAACCCATGACCAGCGTCATCAGATTGATTGTCTCTCCCTTCATTATTTGATATCGAAACCATAGAAATCCTTGCTTTGATACCATCTAACGCAGCGAAAAACTAAAGCAAAGATCCAGCAAACGTTGAGATCTCATAAGCTCCTTAAATTCATAAGGAAGAAATCCATAAAAGGGCGAAAAGTTGAAATATTATTATTAATAATAACTGAAAATCCTAGGTTACAAGTCTTCCCTTTCACATTAATAACATAAAATTAAAAATGATTAAAAATAGTAAAAATGAAAATTTGTTACAACTAATTTTATGAATCAATTCTGATTAGTTATGATGGAGATCAAATATAAAAATGACTAAAAATAGTAAATTCACTAATTTGAAAACTTGAATGAATGGATTTTTAAAAACTAAGCATTGTTAGTTGTATGACAATTAATCCAGAAGATCATCACGATATATATCTCCATGTGAAATTTTATGCAATTCTAAGATTGTGATTTACATCAAAATATGTCATTTAGCACTCTTTTAACATGCAAAGATACAAAATAAACAAATTTACGGAGAACTCAATGACCCAATCAAAGAAAAAACTACCTTAAATAGTTTTTGCACACCAATCAAGGCACCCTCTTAAACAGAAGGGGTAATGCCGGGTATATTGTGGTTGTATAAAGCCATGTTTCATTTTTTCCACCTGGCTAAACTCCAACTAACCATTCTTTTTAGTGGGGCCATCACTAATATACAATTAAATTTAAATTTATATTTCATCCAATAAAATGATAGTAATACAATGAAAGTAGTACATATTGTATCTTAAAAAACTTCATAAATGGATTGATTTTTTCAAAAAGTCTACAATATCACGTTATTATCAAAGCATTCCCTTGCGAGCTTTCATATTTTGAAAATTTATAATGATAGTCTTATTATCATATTTTGTCAAATACATCTCTCTTAATGTATATAACTAAGCAATCATTCATTCAATCATCCCCATACGATCATTAACATTGTAATATGAAATTTTTAATCTTAACCTTAGATCAGACATAAGTTCGCATAAATTTAAACTAACACGAGTTTTTTTTTTAAAGGGATTTCATATTTTTGAACAATATCATTATTGTCATCATCAAATGATGATTGTTTTGAAGTTCAAAATGACATCCTTCTATAAAATCTTTTCATAACTCATTTACAAAAAATAAGAATTAATTAAATTATTTAAGTAATCAAACAATCAATTTAAATATTTCAAAGTCTATTACTAAAAAAAAAAAAAGAGAGTTTTGAATAAATCTAAATTGAAAAGTATATGATAAATTAATAGTTGATAAAGATGTCATTCAATGGTAAAAAAAAATTATGTCAAAGTAGGACATTTAAAATCAAATAAGTGTTCTATCCTTATCTGATTGTGAATAGTTGTCAGTTATTGATAAATTAAAATAAGGGAAAAAAAATTCAAGTGGATATATTGATATAGAGAATAAGAGAAATAAAGAGAGAGATTAAATAAAAAATAATAAAAAATTTAAAATACACAACATGGCCGATGCCCCTGTCAACAAGAACAATTAATAAGCATTAAAAAAAAAACCTTAAAAAAAAAAATATTGAGTGTGGACTGTATTGAATACTTGAATTTTTTTTTTCCAAACTCTATCGGCTCCCTTCGTTTTCCCAAATGTGAAACACTGAAAGCCCCTTTTAACATTTTTTTTTATGCTCTACTTACAAACAAACAATCCCTCGTGGTTTCAAATGTTTCAGTGAGTGCCATCTCCCCCACTGGCCCTTTTGTTGGTCCACCCTGAATTTTATCTATATTTATTAAATTCCTTAAAATGTTATTGCACAACCTCTTTGATCCGTTCTCATTTATTAACACATAGATCCCTGTAATGAGGAGGTACCACCTATGTGCCAAAGAAATATTCATTTTTAAAAAATTAACCCCCAAATTTATTTCTCTTTATCAAGGTACCATTCCTGTATCATGCATATTTTTAAATATTATTATTACATTACCTATGTTATTAGATGTCTTGCATTCTAGCATAAAGGGTCTAAAGTCAAGTACATTTTTTTATAGGTGCATATTTATAATTTTTGATTGATTGTACTATAATTATTTAGTCTTTTCCCAAAATTGATAGACTTTATAATGAGAGAAGATATTCTAGGGTTTTTTTGTGTGAGAGAAAGGGATGGAGTTGAAGAGAAAGTTATTAATGTAGTGAATCATTTTCTGTTCTCATTCGTGGACGTGTAAGTATTGTCAAACCACGTAAACCTAAGTGTTATTTTTTGTGATATTTTATTCTTTTGATCATTCTACAGGCGATGAAATCTAATCTGCTCTGCATTATGATTTGACAAGGGGATAAATGTAGGAATAAGTGAGTGGGAGAACAACTTATCCCTGTTTGATATAAAAAATAATAAGGATAAAGTGCAGACAGTTGTCTCAATTTTAAAATAAAAATGAAGATATTTTATTCCATCTAAAGGTTGAGATAATACTTAATCTCTATTTTTTATTTCAATTTTAACAAATATAAATATAAATAAAATTGATAAAATTTTTATCTTTTAAAATTAAAACAATTTTATCAAAACAAAATAAAAATGAAGATATTTTATTCCATCTAAAGGTTGAGATAATACTTAATCTCTATTTTTTATTTCAATTTTGATAAATATAAATATAAATAAAATTGATAGATTTTTTATCCTTTAAAATTAAAACAATTTTATCAAAACTTTAACCCTGGTTAAACTATCCCAACTTCCACCATGACATGTTTTTATTTGTTTTGTAGGTATCCAAGACTCAGAGAAAGGGATCCCAACAAGATGAAAAAGGAGATGGAGATGTTAAATTTATAAAATAATAGTGCATAGGACGACAAGTGACGCCCTATTATTATTATTGTACCCCTCATCCCATGCATTAGACACAGAGATCAAGCGGATAAGAAAAAACGCAAAAAAAAAAAAAATTGAATGGACGTCCCAGGACGGACTTCCACGTTTCGACACGTCACTGGCGATCTCAAAAAGAACCCACCTTTTCCACGCGCGTTTCGTCGTCACCACCAAAAAACGTTTTCATGGAGTTTTTTTTTTTTTTTTTTTTTTTAAAGAGGGTAGAAGAGGGACCACTTAGCGAAGCTTTTCAAACAGTGAAAAAAAAAAAAAAAAATCAAAATTAAGTGAAGGTGAAAAAGAAAAGATGGGAGAGTTGAATGTTGTGGTCCTCACAACACGGTCTTCACTTTTCACGACTCTTGATTTCTTTTTAGGTCCTTCTCTCTCTATCTCTCTCTGTCTGTCTGTCTGTCTCTGCTTCTCTGGTCGATTCAATCCATGGAGAGGAGAAGCGGAGGAGAGACGGAGGAGGAAGAGGAGGAGGAGAAGAAGATTGGGTCGTCTTCGTCGTCTTCGGCCGGCGGTGGCGGTGGCGGTGGTGGTGGTGTTGGGGGTCCGGTGAGGAGGGGAGCGGTTCCGGTGGTCGGGTGTCAGGCGGAGAGGTGTCCGGCGGATCTGACGGAGGCGAAGAAGTATCACAGGAGGCACAAGGTTTGTGAACACCACGCGAAGGCGTCGGTCGTCGTCGTCGCCGGGATCCGACAGCGGTTCTGTCAGCAATGCAGCCGGTAATCGCTCTCTGTTTTGATTCGGGTCTTTCTTTCTATGGAATTCTTTTTGAATTTTGGGTTTCTTGAATTGCTTGATTTGGGGAAGCAAAATAATTTTATAAAGATTGAATCTTTTGATGTGGTGGAGAGGAATTGAGATTAGCCCTTCTCGAATTTATGGTGCAATTTTATTTTCCTATGGTTCATGTCACGAGTTTGCTGTGAATTTCGAGTGGTGTTGGTTTATTCTTTTTTTTTTTTTTGTGTCTGTGTGAATATGAAACTAAGTTTAGTAAATCGTAATGAATTTTGGGTTTTTTTTTGAATTACTTGACTCTGGATTCCTAATTTTTTTTTTTTGAGTTTTTAATTTCACGAGAAATGAATTTGTGGTGAGGTGTAATTGAGATGAACTCTTCTGAACTCGTAGTACAAATTTACTTTTGGATGTTTGATGTGAATTTCAAGTGGTGCTGGTCTATTATTTCCTCTTTTTGTGCCTATTTGTGAATGGGAAGTTAAATTTAGTAATTGTTTATCCATGTATTATGAAAAAAAGTGAGCTTCTAAAACTTATGGGGTTGGCACTTTGGTTAGAGCTATGGGTTTGCTCCCCATAGGTCTCGAGTTCAAATCCTCCCGGGCTTACTGATGCACATGGTTTGTGTGGTTTGTGGGTGATTGCGTTTATCCCAACATTAAGAAAAAAAATGCTGGGGTTCCTCTTTAACAAAAAAAAGGTGAGCTTTTTTCGGATCTGTGAAATGCGGTAGCCAACTCCTTTCAGTGTGCCCATCTTGGGGTTTTGCATTCTGAGACCACATTTGATAGCACATGAAGTTGGTAGCCCGTTAATTTGCTCTATGGTGTGGTTTCTTGGGGATGGATGAATTGATGGGGAGGGGGAGGGTGGTATTTCTCTGTCGTTTCCTTGAATTACTGGACTCAGGCTCCGATAAACTTGAATATTTTCTTGGAAGGAAAAGAACTTTTGTGGTGGTGCATGAGTGAAGATGAATTGGGATACTTGTTGGGTTGTATCTTTCAATTCTTCCGAATTTGAGTAAAGATGAATTGAAATACTTGTTGGGTTTTATCTTTTCATTCTTCTGAATTTGATTTGTGGGGCATTTTAATTTCCTATGTTCATATTATCGATTTGCTTTGTGAATGTGGAGCGCTGCTTGTCTCTTCATTTCTCTTCTTTGTGCTCATGTGTGAATTGAAAGCTAAATATGGTAAATCCTTGTCCATGTATCATGAAAACAGTGAGCTTCTTTCGGATCTACAAAATGAGGTAGTCAATCACTACTTTTAATTTCCTTCATACAATCAATGGTTCCTTTGTGTTCTAATAGAGTTCTGATGAAAGTAGGAAAGGGAGGGAGTATAGTTCTTTTAAGGTATTGTTCTGTAAGTGTTCATCAGAGCATAATTTAACCAAAATCTCCATAGGTGTTGACTGTTGATTGATGGATCTAGAGCTGCATGTGCTAATCCACACACCAAAGAAAAAACCAGCTCACCAATGCCCATTACATTAATGTTGTGCACAGTCAAATACAGATCATTTTGTGTATCCAACTGCAGGTTCCATGAGCTATCAGAGTTTGATGAAGCTAAGAGGAGCTGCCGCAGACGCTTGGCCGGTCACAATGAGCGGCGCAGGAAAAACTCATCCTCTGATTCCTCTCATGGAGAAGGCTCAAGCCGTAGAGGGGTGAGCCCTCAGTTGAAGGAAAACCAATGCAGGCAGGCGGATCAAAGTGGAAGGATTCAGATCACCATCCCGGGAAATCCCACTTACAAGCATTTCCAGATCAGATAAGATAAAATGACTGGCTTTTCTTTCAAGCATGCTCTCTCTCTTCTGTCATCCTATGGCTTCCTCCAGTGTTCAATCCGTACCAGGGTTCTCCAATTATATTTACGCGTTGAGGAGTTGTGTATTTGATGCATTATATTGTACTGAGTAAGACTGATGTCTATATTGCTTGTGTATTGCTAGCATATGGACCATTGTGCTGCTAGCATATCGACAGCATTGTTCTACTGTCTATTGTGTATTTGTGTTGTATATTAAAGCTAGAAATTGTACTGTATTATATGTATCTAACATCAATTAGTTGTCCAGGTGAATAAAGTCTTTTACTTGGGGGCATTTCTATTTGCAGCTGAACTTATCAATTTCTAAATCTTGGGTATATTTTGCCTGTGTATTGAAATAATTCAATCCAAGAGTAGGAAAAAGTCACCACTTCTCTTTAATAACATAAGTTATGAATATTGTCGTGGTTATTATTGGTCTTTTTCATAATGATAGTATTTTTGTTTTGTTTCTAGTAGAGATTACTTTTTTCTGCATATAAAATGGCTGAATTTTGTGTAATCCTATGCATTCTATTTGCATTCAAGGCCGTGTTAATTATGTTTGCCAAACACCTTTACATTCCTAAATATGTGTTTCTGCAAGTTTTTGCAGTTTATTCATGCTTGTTCATTAAATGCAGAAGAAAGATGGTAAACTAGTATGGAAAGCAACAAAATGCTTAGACACCATGCATTTGTTTCTCACATATACTTGTTTAGATGATAAACATGACTTGTAATGGACATTTTTGCATCTTGCAATTATAAAGATGATGGACATTGCTTATCATTCTACGCATATTGAATCAAGTTTTACAGCAGTAAACAAGTTCAAGATTGGGACAAGTTTTCAGTGAAGGGACATTTGGCAGGTTTTGCATGTCCTTTGGTCTCGTATAGGAGGAAATGCCACATTTTTATTTCATAGATTCACTCTGTTTCTCATTTTGTTCACGTCTTTGATTAAATACCTAATCAAATTTTCTTTCACTTACCATTGTTCCTTTTTTTAGGGACAAAAGAATTACCATCATTCCCTTCTTCTTCCAAATTATGCATCTGAAATCCTGTGAAATAAGGGGAGTTAATTTTATAGAGCTCATGGGTATTAGCCATCCTGCAGAGGTAATCATTAGATGATATTTTTCATTGCTTTATCTACTTTCTTATGTTCATAATTACTGTTAGAGTATATGAAGCTCTTGTCTCTTGAACAAATTTTCTTAAAGATACAGTGTAAAACCGTTTGAATGGGCGATTCATTGCAACTGCAGGGTTCCCCATGTGCTTTAGTGTTGTGAGACATTGGACCACAACAAACAAGTTCTCTCTCTTTAATTTTCTGTCTTGATTGCCTTTGAACATGATTCTCAGTTCTGATTCAATTGTTTGTCCATTTTTGTCCAAAACTGTTACCATCTGTAGCTTGGCAAAATAAAGGGCTTGTTTTCATTTTCAACTGCCTTATAGCATCTTTGACACAGAGTTCTAAAATCAGTAGCATTAAGCTGAGATTAAGTGGGCGCCTAGGCGAAATCAAGTATAGACCGCCTCATTCGAGGGATTAAGTGGCTTTATGATTAAGCTGGGATTAAATGGAAATTAAGCGGCCAGGTGAGGATTAAGTGGTGATTAACTGATTTTTTTTCTTTCTAATAATTGGATTTTTTTTTCCATTTCTTGATCGTCTTCTATATAGTATTGTATTTTGTTTTATTTTTATTTTTACTTCAAAAATACACGCACACAGAATGGTTGATTAATTCCCGCATAATACCCGATTGGTCTATTAATCTCTAGGCGGTCATTTCTCACCTAACTAGCATTTAGTGCTTTTTAGAACATTACTTAGGGTCCGTTTGGATATAAGTTTAGATAGATTCTGCGTTTAAAAAGTTAAAAATTCTCAAACTCAGATCCAAATACATTTTCAGCGTTTAGCTTTTCAAACCATAATATTCTTTTTTAGGTCAAAAAATCTTGTGGTTGAAAATATAACAAAACATAGCTTTTGAAAAGCTGAGTTTGAAACATAAGATTTTAAGAATCTCAATGTTTCAACCTCACATCTAAACACACCCTTAGACATTGGATTTGTTCTCACCCTTAGTAATGCAGCATGATCATGGACCGTTCGATCGGCACTGAGGACCATCAAATGGATGATTATAGATGATTTACAATTTTTAATAATTTTGTTTCATTTGTTAGGTTTATAATATTTTTCTGGATAATTATGATTAGTTAATACTTAGATATCATTCAGATATGAATTTTTATTTTTATTAGTTAGAATTAGAATTAGAATTTAATTTAGTTAGGATTTAGTTAGCATTTATTTGTTAGTATTTTCTACTCTATAAATAAACTTTGTAATCACACAATTAAAAGAACAGATTTGGTTAATAGAATTTATTTACTTCCTTCGTTTTGTTATTCGTGGTGAATATCAATTATATAGAGTTCCATCATCTGATATTTCTTTGAGAAATCAACAGATTGTTGAAGCCCACCATCCTGGCATTATTTGTGAAGAATCAACAGCGTCATTGGAGCCTGCAGATCTTGCATATTTGATCGGATCCACAGAAAAGCGTAGTGCTACGCTGCATCAGTTAGTCTTGATGCTCGATTCCTACGCGCTCTCCCTTCATAGCAAATGCGCATTGAGGTTATGTGGAGGATCATGCACCACAGTGATGATACTAGGAATTTGATCTATGAGATGAAAAACTATCATGAACTGCTTACTCATATGCCACCTAAACACTTTGCCCCCTTTTGAATAGAGGAATTAGGTTATTTGGATAGACATATACCTATATCAATGGAACAAACTATTTCATGTTTGGTCGTATTTTTTAGTTATTCTTGTTATGAAACATAATATTAAAGTTTTTGTTATTTGGTTAATCATGAATAAGTTGATAAAAGTGAGTAAGATATGGATGGTGATTTATAAAATGTGAAAATATAATTTAATATGTATCACTCCTTGATTTATAAGAGGTGAAAATGTGATTTGACATGTCCTTTATACCAGTGACATAGATTGGCTTGGCTGGAAGAATCCAATTTTAAAGTGGGGGGTGGTTTACCCTTCTTTCATGAGTTGGTTTCATTTTGCTCTTGAATTATATTTTTACCTAATAATGGAAGAAGCTTACATACCTAAACGACAGTCTTCATGTTTTCCCCATTTCATCCACATGCATCTCATTTTTTGCATTCTGAGCCAATTGTGTTTGTTTCATCCACTAATTTGGCTTATGTACATAAAACGCTCCATGATTAAATCCATGCAGAATGTTATCAGTTAGTTCTTTGTGGGACACTGTCAAAAGGTGGCAATCTTTTAATACCAAAAGTGTTGATTTTGTTGTATTTGCTTAATTCCTGTTGTTTTAACAGATATCTGCACTAGTGAAATCACCATTGAATTCTGTTCCATATCTGGTAGTCTTATGTATATTTTGGAAGCCTTTGTGTTGTAACAGTCCATCATTAAAGTTTGTCATTATTGTATCTGTTAAAAAAAAAAATTTGGTGGGAAATTAATTTTAGGTATTTTTTCAAAACTCAAATTTTTAAGTCCCTGAACTTTTCTAGCATATCAAAACGCCTTGTTTACATGAAATATTCTGTTCTATTGTCATTCATTGTATATTGTTACTTTGTACTATGTTATTATCTCTTGTAGTGGGGGACATCAGTAGTATATAATTAAATTTAGATTTCATACAATAAAATGTCAAATACACAATGAAAATATTATATATTGTATTCAAGATTACAGTATCATAAAAACATTATTAGTACATTGATCTTTTACAAAAAGCCTGTAATATCATTAAAGCATTCTCTCAATGTTTTGAAATTTTATCATAGTGGTCTCACTATCAATTGTTTTAAATACACCTCTCTTAATGTATGTAACTTGATTGTGAAGAGCTTTGTTACACTATTTATTTTTTACAGTCTCAAATGTAATTTTATATACTTACTTAGCCATCTTTACTTACTGTATTGAAGTACGTATATAGTTGAAAATTTCACATTTTTTTATGAATACATTTAATTTATTGGAGTATGTACTTTTATAAAAGTATATACATTAGTAGATGATGTATATAATTAAAAAAAAAATGAAAATATGTGTGATGGTAGCGATGGAAAATTAGAAGAAAAAAAAGTGTGTGTTAACCTAGAGAAATAAAGATTGAGATTCAACAAAAAAATAATAATAATCAAAACTCAGACCCTACATGTTTTTATTTATTTTTAAATAGTAAACATCATCTAATGAGGTATATGTTTTGATAAAAAGTGTATATCGCTCCATTTCGAGTTGCATGAATCCAGTGTTAGTAAGTGTAAGAAAAAATTTAGTGAGGCATATACATCATCTAATGAGGTATATGATTTACTAAATTTGTAACGAGATATATAAGTATGTGTTTTGGACTGAGAAAAAAACTGAGTGTAGCAGTATTCAAAAGTAAAATACACAACAAGAAGGAAAGTAAGGGTGTGTTTGGAGGTGTAGGGTGGGACTCGGCTTTTTCTGAGAATAATGGGATGATAGCGAAGGGGTGTTTCCACAACTTTTCATATGCGAGGAAAATACTCTACATCTATTGCCTTGTTGAAAATGCAGGCGTTATATTTTTTGTTTGAATTTGCGGTGATATTATGCGGTGTTTTCTGTCTAAAAATCTGTCACACCGCGAATTCAAATGATGCTTAGACATAAGAAAAACACACCTGAAAAATGATGAACTGTTGAGTGCGATATTAAAAGTAGATTAATTTTTTTTTTTTTCATTTTTTTAACTCTGTTGAATCTCTTTTTAATGTTCCCCCAATTGGAAAGCACATATTCTTGTCCTTAATTTTTTAGTCTTTTTTTAATAACTTCCCTGACATTTCTTTTTTTGTTTTCATTCCTTGGTTACAAAGCAATGTTCCCAACATTTGAGTGGGTGTCATGGGCCCCACTCGCTCCTTCTTAGGTCAGCCACTGATCTCATGGACTTTGAAATGTTAGTCCTATACATTATTATGCATCGTATTTATATTGTTTTATTTTGTATAATGTTAATTATTTCTTGTACATTGTCAAAAACCTACACATACATATGACTGTGAATAGGCCTGTCAACGGGTCGGGTTCAGACCCGGACCCGACCCGGACCCAATTACACGTGTAATATATCCGACCTGATTTGGACCCGACCCGAGTTGGACCCGACCCGGCGGACCCGAACAAACAAACGGGTCGGGTCCGGGTCCACCCCGCCACGATCCGTTGGACCCGATTGTTTTATTAAAATATGCTCATATATTATAAGACCATTAGTATTAGTTGATACATAATTTTATTTCTTACTTAACTTATTTCTGTATCTACAAGTTCATAAATCATAATCATAACAAGCCTATAAATCGGTTTGTTTTGGACAATTAACTTATTAGCTTTTGAATTTGTTTGTTGCATGATTTATGTTTATTATTTAGGTTAATATGTTAGTGTTTATTGTTTTGAATGTTGTTTAGGTTAATATTGTTTTGAATGTTGTTTAGGTTAGTTATGTTTATTATTTAAGTTAATATGTTTTTTTATGTTAGTGATTATTGTTTTGGATGTTGTTTAATAATTCATTTATTTCTTTTGAATTGTATAAAATTATATTCAAACATAGTCTCATTAACAATAATGTTGTATTACAAAAAATTTCAAATAGAATGATAAGGCAAACAAATACATGAGCTCCTCTCTTTTTTTTTTTTTTTACCCAACCACCGGGTCGGGTCGGACCCGGACCCGACCCGGGTCCGACGGATCTGGGTCCGGGTCCACATTTCCCCGGACCCGCCGGGTCCTGTCACGGGTCGGGTCCGGGTCCACCCCGACCCGACCCGGACCCGACCCGTTGACAGGCCTAACTGTGAATGGAAGGACCTAAAAAAATACAACCACTAGGTAAGTTTGTCAATTATTTGAAAAAATATCCGTATCTGATTCGAATTGGTATAAAAAAATTCAGAAAATATTAGATATTCGAAAATCCGTATCTATATCGGAAAAAATTATCCATGTTCAAAATTTTTTGGATCGGATACGGATATGGATGCCTATATCAGATATGAAAAATACCCGTATCCTAAAATATTATTATATTATTATCTATTTATATTTTTAGGATTAATATGAGTTTTTATTTTTACTCTAAAGCATGTAACATTTTATGTATATACTTATAATTTTATATTAGGTAATTATTAGATTTTTTTCATATTTTAAATATAAGATATATGATTTTTATTTTTGGATATTGAATTTTTGGATATTTTAATCATTCCACATCCATTTTAAATTTTCGGATATTTCAGATAATTATCCGTATCCGAATCCGAATTTTTGGATCAGATATGAATACTTACTTTCAATATCTGTCGGATATCGAATACGGATATTTTTTTCGGATATTTAGTTCAGATACGGATATGGGCCTATCTGATCCGTATTCGTTCGATTGACATGCTTACCACTAGGGTGTTTTGATATATTAAATAAAGTTAAAAAGACCTTAAAAAATTGGAAAATGATTCACAAGCCCCATTTTGTAGGCCCCTTAAGCCTCATGAGGTGGCATAGATTGGATTACTTATTATACCCCTAAGTGAGTTTTGGTAACTTCCCAATGTAATTAATGGTGGACAGTTGAGTTGAGGGGGACATTCAGTTGTGTTTTTTTTCTTCTTTTTTTGACTCATCATAATTGAATCATCTGCTTCATTGTCATAGTAAAATTTTAGAATTTTTTTATAAAGAGTCAGTTGAACATCGAATTTGATTTTTTGGACGTCTTTTTAAGTGTCTTATCTAATTGAAAAAAATAATTGATCAATTTGGTTACCATTGAAATGTCGGCTGATTCAGGTGTGATGTTTGTTTATTGTATGTTTTTTCAATTGTTTCACTTTTATGTTAATTCTGGTTGTTTTTATGTCAAATGTGGTTTTTAACAGCATATTAGTTGTTCAACATTTGATGTTGAAGTTTGAATCTGGCATGTTATTGTTTAATATTTAAATGTCAGTTACATATTCATATTTTTAATAGACTTATATGCATTATTTTTCAGAAGATAATGACATTCTAAACTAATATGTATATTTATACACTTTTTTATAAGTTAGTTACATTTATGTATGTGATTTGGTATATGAATATGTTGTAAAAGTTAGTTACATTCACAAATGCAACTAACCTTTTTGTGCAATTGATCGATTTGGTTATCATTTTCAATGTCTTCGATTCAGGTATGACATTTGTTATTGTTTGTTTTTGCATTTATTACAATTTTTTCATTGAATTTGTTGTTTGATTTTGAATATGGCAGCCTTTGATCTGGTTTTTTTTTTTACAATTTTTTCTTTGAATATGATGTTTGATGTTAAATATGTTTTTTTGGAGGATTTTATACATGATATTATATTGGCATATGGTTGTGTTACATTTTTAAACTAATATGAAACTTTATGCATTATATTTTGTAAGCCAGTTACATTTTTGAAATATAATTGATGTTTAAATGCCTTAAATAATAAAAGTCAGTTAACTGAACTATTTGTGCAATATACATTGAAACTAAGTTACATTCACAAATGTTACTGACTTTTTTTTTATCTGATTTTAGTGTTTCATTAAAAGTCAGTTACATTCATAAAAAAATGGATATGAAGGTCGAAAAAGGTGGAATCCAGAGGACTTAGTCGAACCACCTCTCATGTGATAGAGAGTGACAAAATGAATCCAGGAATGGTGATGCCGTTCGCCGAAGATGAGGAGGTCGGCTGGAATGATTTTTTTTAGTTATTGAATTTTTTTATAAAACAGTTAGAAAATTTTGGGATGTATTTCGGGAGGAGAAACAGTAAACGAAAATGGAAGAGTTTAGCATGCGAACGTATGATTTAAATAGAGGTACTTCTGTATCTTGCTTTTTTACTTTTTTGTAAAAGTCAAGTAAGCAGCTAATAAAAATTTAACATCTCATAAGGTCTACGAGTGTAACTTATATAATAGGACCTTCTATAATAGGGTTTATATAGCAGAACTGAACAAAATTAAGGTATTAAAATTTAGAATTAATTTTTTTTATTATTCTTTCATTTTTTTCACCTCTTATTAGAGTTACATGCATCAATATTAACCACAGTTCATTCAGTGGGCTACTGGGCCATCTCCTAATGTCACATCACCATCCCATATAAGTTGCCAACTTCTGTGACACGTAATGTCTTCTTTCCGATATGCAGCTGAAACCAAATGCCAACTGTGTACTCTTTCTATATCGACCCTTGTAACACTCTTATCCTTTTTGTTTTTAACGTGCTTATAATTTTAAAATGTATATTGATATGTAAGAATTTTCCTTACATAAAAACACAAACTATTCTATTCTTTAGGACGATGATTGTAACTTCCTTGACTTTTTTTTTTTTGTTTTTATTATGAGGTTACAAAGTACCTTTTTGTGTTCTCAAAATTTCAGTGGGTGCCATCGTCCCCACTTGCTCCTTAGATCCGCCATCGATCTCTTGTACATTAAAATGTAAGTCTTGCACAGTGTTATGCATCCTACTTACATTGTTCCATTTCGTACAAAGTTAATTATATCTTGTACATTGCTAACAAATCTACACATACACTGTTCCATTGCTGTTAAGACTGTGTCATTTTTAAAGGTAAATTATCGTGTTCTATTTATTTTAAAGAGATTGGGCATTCAATTTCAAAATCTGACTGCATATCTGTTCTCCTAGTACTAGCATTGGTTTACCTGTAAATTTTCATCGCATTTCGGTATCGATTAAAAAAAAAAGATACAGTTCTGAATCACACTTGGGTTGGTTTGGTTGTTGCTAGATTGGTAGGTGAGAAAAGTCACCTAATCTTTATTGGCATTTAATGCTCTCTAACCCCTCTTTTGCACTTCTCTCTCTCTCTCTCTCTCTCTCTCTCTCTCTCGTGGACCTCTGTTTCTCTCCATCTCTCTTGGCTGATCTCTCTCTATCTCTCTTTTCCTCTCAATCTCTCCCTCCCTTTGTGATTTTTGGTGGAGAAGCTGAGGAAGGTGCGGAAGGGAAGGCTTGGAGTGAAAGAGGGGTGAGTATTTGTGTATTGTTGTGGTTTCTCATGCTCTCTTTCCCCATCTCTTGTTTCTTTTCTCTCCCTCTCAAATTCTGCCCCCCATGTGGTTGTGTTTATGCATCTAGGGAAGGAGGAGGCGTATGGTGAAGGTGTGCACACGTGGGCGTAGCCGTGCCCCCTCCCTTGTCTCTCTCTCTTTAGGTGAGCTCTTCTTTCTCTCTCTTTGTGTTGTGTGGGCGCTGTTGGGGGAGTATTGTTATGTGAAATTGCTATTGCATGAGGTGTTGTGTTTATGCATGAATGATGGCGGTTTGTAAGGCGGATCTCTGTCATCTTATGATTCTTGTGAAACTAGTGCCAAGAGGCATATTAGGATGATTGTGTCCTCATGTGATTTGATCATCCATGTGTCTAGATGCTATATATGAAATTTGGTGTCATAATATTGTCTGGGCTATAAGTTATAACATGTTTTGTAATGATTGTCCAGATTCGCATAGGAATTGACCAGTGTAGGGAAATATTTTATTTCGAACATTTAGAGATTAAATCAAGTTACGATGTCTTCACGGATTATGATCCCAACATGTCATAGAATGTGTGTGATGTATGCCAGAATTTTTGGAGGTGTATTTGGTTCCATGGAGACCAAAGTTTAGGGCTGGTTGTAGTAGATGTACCAATTTTTCATAGTTGTGTGTCAAAGAGTTATTATACATGGTGTGGGCAATATCAGGAGTTGTTGTCTTCATGAAGTAGGCTTGTATATGTTTCGGGATGCTTTATATTTAATTGGGCATCATTGGTTGTGTCTTGCAGATCTTGTAGACCCGACGCGCGATGATCCAAGTACCAGTGAGTGGTTTGACCAATTCACTAGTGTTGTAAAACTTGATGCATATTTATATAATTGTTATTGCCGCATGCAGAGGATTTATACTCGTATGAACCAGGGGAGACGAGCGTGTGTTAGTCATGAGTTGCATGCTTAAGATATAGGTGTATGATTCGCACCCTCCGGAAATTGATATGCATTGGTAGTTCTTGTTCATGCTATTAGGGTGGGTCCTTTGAACTTTATCAGGCATGTCTTAGTCCCCTTTCATATGTTGCGACCTAATTTATGAAATGAAATGGTTTCCTTGAGTAAGTGGTTGCTTAGTAGTTAATTCTTTGCGATTAGTATTGATTGTATTGCATAGTTTTATGAGCTATATAAATGCCAAAAGTTGAGTTGTTCTTCTTTGATCTTTTAGCCTATGATCAAGTATTTAAGGAGTCATTAGCTATTGTAGTGAGTTATGCATGCATCTTTTCTTCTTTGGCATTTCATGTTTGAATGACGTGCCTTGTACTAGCTCTCTCAGTGTTATATAAATTCACCTAAGGATCCGAGTTTATATACTACTTGCTATTATGATCATGTAGATGATATATCGTGAAATGTAAAGTATGACATGTCTTAGGTAGTGTTTTGTAATACTACCTCTATATTACTAAATATTTAGCATGGTTAATCATTAGTTGATCCATATAATTCTATGCTTAACCTTTGCTAGAGCATTCGTATTAGCTTACTAGTAAGCATATGTTGAGATGTCATATGACGTGTATTTGTGAATGAGAAATGATGATCAATTAATGTGAAGCATTGGGTGCATACTTACTGGGCCTTGTTGTGGATTTGAGTGTGTGGTGATGCTGTTGCTGCCATAGATGTTGGGGCAAGGCTGTTGGTATTTTCATGAGATGATGAGATTCTCTCTTACTTTTTCGAACCGAGTAGTAGAGGTGGTTCCTACTTAAATTTCTAGTTTACATGAGAGATATTTAGCATGAACTTGCTTGTACGCAAGTTTGATCTTGTGCCCCTTTAGTCGGTGATCGTGGATGTTATTCGGAATGCATGCTAGTGTAGACTTATGTTGCATGCCCTTTTATGCTATTTTAACCTCATTCTATATGAACTGCTTGAAGCCTAGAGCGGGCTATACCTTGTGTGTATGCTAAATTAATTGCATTCATGTTCATCTGTGTAGTGTATGCCGTTCCTAGTCTATTATAATGTGATATGTCATATTAGCTTTTTTCCATACCTAGATAACTATCATTAACTTGCTAGTTAATCCTTACTTGAGCATATCCCCTAATGTCCTTGTGATTTTTCTTAGTTATATATACACACACACTTGATGTCTCAATGATTTGAGTTCCACTATTATCTGTGCATATTGTGGAACTATGTGAATATCTTAGGACTTAATTATACTAGTCAGTTCTTGATTTCTTTCTTATTTGGACATATGGTTCATGTACCCCCCTTATGTTATAGAATTTCTCTTGTAATAATTGCGTGTATGTTTAACTAGCCAGGCCTAATTGTGATAGGTAGAGGTGTGATCCGTGGTCAGGATCATACTTTGTTTTATTATGCCAATGTAGTTGTTTATCTGCCCTGCATCCATGCGATGCTCTAGTGGGAATTCGGAAGAATTCATTATTGTATCGATGTTTGGCCGGATAGCTAGGATAGTATGCTTGGCCTATCTGTAATAGGCACGTGAATGACCTGCCTTTAGGATCATGCTTTGTTATTGTTGAGTGCTAGTACTTAACTATTTCTCCACATCCGAGTGATGCATCTCTTTGGGAGTTCAAGGGAATTCAATTGCATCGGTATTTGCTAACCGATAGTAGTTGATCCGTGAGGATCGTATTGGGAGCATAGAATGCTTCTCCCCTACCTCATATCCGTGTTGGAGCTACCCAGTGTTGAAGCTATCCAGGATTGTGCCGCCATATTATAGGATGTCCAATGTGTATTTCAATACCTTTGTGACTTCGTACCTATCTTGAAAGGCTGTCAGGAAGAGGGCTACCGGATAATGTTGGTATTTTACTAGTTAATAATAGTTGATCTGTAAGGATCGTATTGTGAGCGTGGAATGCTTCTCCCCTACCTCGTATCCGCGTTGAAGCTACTTGGCGTTGGAGCTATCCTGGATTGTGCCGCCACCTAGTAGGACGCCCAATGTGTATTTCGATACCGTTTTGGCGTCAGACCTACCATGGATGGCTGCCGGGAAGAGGGCTATCCAGGAGAGGGCTACCGGAAGGTTAAGGGAGTTAGCGAGTTATTTTCTATTTCCAATAGTCCCATGTCACCCCTAGGGGTGAGAGTGAGGGTGAGTTGGGGTCACGTTGTCACGTGACGTCTATATCAATTGGGAATGCCAAAGTATAATACATCCATTGGATGATGTGAGGCATCTAGCGTAGTTATACCTTGATGCGGATTGACTTGTAGTACTGTGTAATACAATAATGCTATGTGTTATGGTTAACTGTTTGGTTCCATCCCAAGAGTCTTAAGAGTCCCCTCCAGGTCGAGGGTGAGGTGAGGTGAGGTCACTTCTTCACATGACATTTATACATGTTGGGTTTCTCCCATGTTTCTTTTCCTTGGAAGGAAAAATGCACTAATATTATATTATTATTGTAGAGCTTGAATTCTTGCCACTCATTGAGCTTGTAGCTCACCCCTCGTGTATTGTTTATCCACTAGGGACTGGGTTGGCGTGGAGCTGGAGCATCTCTCTAGCGTGGTTCATGCGTGGAGCGTTCCACCTTTCGGTTGGCGAGTGCGAGGCTGCCAGCAATCCTATTTTCTTGTGTATGTATTAGTAATCGTGCGTGTTGCACATATAGTTGTATTTGGACTAGACTTGGACTCTCACAGGACAGTGATTGTGTATTCGGGTCTGTAATAATGTTTTTGATTTACAGACTTATTTATATTTTATGTTTCCACATTTTTAGTTAGCTATCGCTTCCCTATTGCCTTGTTATTTATGTGATCCTGTTGGTTGTTGTTTCATTTTCAATTGGAGTCGTTATTGACCTCTTATGTATGACTCCTGATATTTTATGATTGGTAACGCTCTGGAGATGGCCGCCTCGGGGCGTAACAATTGCTAACAAATATTTTTAAATTTTTTTGTACCTTTATATAGTTTATGTTTTTCATTAAAGTTTTAAAGTTTAGTTACATTTTCAAATATATCTGAATTTTATATGCATTATACTCTCTGTTTTTAGTGTGATTTTGAACAATATTTGTTTGTTGTTTTGAAATTTAGTTAAATTTGTCATATTTAATTTTTTACAAAGTATCTGAACATTATATGTATTATATTTTCAAATTTTTTTTGTGCCTTTATGCAGTTTATGTTTTTTGTTAAAGTTTATTTACATTCCAAATCTATTTGAACTTTATATGCATTATACTTCCTGTTTTATTAGTGTATTTAAACCATGTTTGTTTTTTTTCTTGAAATTCAATTACATTCCAAATGTATTTGATCTTTATATGCATTATATTTATATTTATATTTTCTTGTATTAATAAACAATTTTTTTTTTTAACGTCAGATACATTTTCAAACATATGTGAATTAAAAAAAAAGGGTATAGGTGGAGGTCGGAGGAGGTAGGGGTCGGAGTAGAGCTGGAAATGTGGCCGAATTATCTCTCACCTCTCATATGATAGAGGATGGCGAGAAGAATTTATAGGTAGTGATACCGGTCGTCAGAGATGATCAGACTGACTGGAATGAATTTTTAAAGTGATAGATGGCTTATGAGAGTAAAAAATAAATTTTCTGAAAAGGTGAGGAAAGAGGTTAGAGCAACCCCAACCTTGCTCCCCATTCTTTCTTCACATTTTAAAACAACACCATCTCCTTATTTTTCTTTGCTTTATTTTTAAGTAGAAACTTCAATCTTACTCTCTATTTTTCTTCTCCTCAAATCCAAAAGATATAAATACACATTGAAACATTAATTTTTTTTTTAAACAGTTTTAAAATAAAAATTGAATAGAGAAATAAAACAAATTGTGTTGGGTTGCTATTACATAAGAAAACACAGTAAAAAAAAAAGGTTTGGATTGTTGTTTTTATATATAAAAAAAGTAAAAAAAATGGATAGAAAGCTTTGTTTGCTTGGAAAAACACATCTAACATCCACTTTTTTAAAAATTCAGTTCAAAGGGTAATTTAGTAAACTCAGGTGGTCGGGACCCAAAATTTTACCAGTTGGAGAGCATTAGAGCATCTTCAAAAGCCTCACTAATGTTTCCTTACATTGTGGAGAAAAAAAAGCTCCCTATGACATGTAGCGGGTTTTTTTTTATCACTTCAAAAGTCTTCTCATTCTTACCATATCTTCATTCAAAATGACCAATTTATCCCAATTTATATCTATAAATTACAAGATGTCTAAATATCAAATGAATAAAAGCATATTCTAAAACTAATCAAATATTGACTTGGAAAAAAATTTATTTAAATAAAAATTATTAATAATGAATAAAAATTAATTAAAAGTAAATTAAAAATTCAAAACATGAAAAATAAAAAAAATATTTATAATGAAAAAAAAATTCATGTAGGAAAATACCCAATATGCCCACATAAAGAAACAAAAAATGAAAGAAGGGGAAGGGGGCAATAGAGTCTTTTTTAGATATAGGGAATAAATTTGGCTCCCCACCATAGGGAGTGTGTTAGGGAAAAATGTAGTGATGGAGGGGTGTGAGGAGGCTTTTGGAAGTGGATTTTAAGGTTTTTAACTTCTTATATAGAGAAAAATGTGGTTTAGGGAGTCTTTTAGAGATGCTCTTATTATCTCCAAACGCCTGGGGAGGAAAAAATGTGTTCCCTGATTTGTGGAGTCTGTTGAGGAGGGGGTTGGAGCCCATTTCATCCACCATCTCCCTGTAATGCAGCGAAGGGGCCCAGTTAGAGAGGGAGTTGGAGTTGCACTTACATGAGAACAAAAAAAGATGGGAAGAGTTTCTTTAGAGCGAAACATTGAATTTGTATTTTATAATTTTACTCTTTCGAAAAGTCAATCTGGCACACCTAATAGGGCTGTCAGTAGATCTTCAAATCTAGGGCTAGGATAGCAGAAGTGATTCACATATAAGCACAAGCTAGTTTTTTTTCTTCTAGACAATGACTTTAAATCTTTTTTTTTTTTTCTAAGCGATCGCTTTAAAACGTGTCATTATAAGATCATAAGATCTTTATTCACATACGCATACATCAAATCATTCTCTTTCGTTGGATGATGCGAAACTTAGGGTGCGTTTGACAATAATAATTTTGAGAATTTTAGTTTTTTAATAAGTTAAAAGTTAAAAGCTGTTCCCAAATAAGTCAGCTTAGATGCATCATCATTACTAGATTTTGTTAAAAGACTATATTTTGAAATCTATGTTTCATAAAACATTCATCATCATTATACCCTCAGAAGATGTGCATAAAACAGTTAAAAGAAATAAAAGCAGCTTTTCAAAACTGTGTTTTCAGACGCATCATAAAACATGATGCAGACGGGTCGTCGGCGCAGACACCGCGTGAGCTGGGGTCCACACCACGTGATGGGGATCTCACCTTCCAGATCTACACGGTATCATCTGCTGTTCGTTGACCGATCTGTAAATGTTTAAAGTGAGTCTTCTTCACATTTTAGGGGACTTATGTTTTGGTCTCTCCTGCTTTTAGGGATAATAACTATTCTAGTCTTTTTGGATAAGGGAATTGGTATACAATTATATATATATATGCAGTTCTGGCCATGGTGAATTGGTTTGTACTTGGTCAATAGAATATCCACGAAATACTTATCTTTTTTCAGAAGAGAGTCTTCAAGGTGCTCATCATGAAATAATTTTCTATAATCGAAATGTTACACCAGATCAAAATCCATATTTTTATCTTTTTGTCATATTTGAAATGCATCTTATAATTATTCTGAAAAATAAAATCCGATCAGATCGGATACTTGTGGGGGTGTGTTAAGGTTCACCGAGACTTATCTTGGATTATATTAGCAGTTAGGGGTGTAATTTTGATCAATTAAATTAAATCTAAATTGATTCAAATCGATTTTTTTTTATTTGGGTCAGTTTTGTTTAGGTATAGATTGAAAAATTAATAAGCATATCTAGTTTGGTTTGTGTTTGATTTTATTTAAAAAAAAAAAAACCAAACTAACCAAAAAGAATTGAATTAAATTTAAATACATGATTATTCATAATCAATATTCATTTAGATCATTCTTTTTATATTAAAAACTATAGTTTTGTTATACCATTAATATTTATAAAAAATGAATATACCAATTTATATTATCAATCATAACCTTCTAGATATTTGTATAAAGTTCTAAACAATTCAAAAAATAAAAAGACTCTAACCAATCCAAATCGGTAGAATAATAATAATAACTGGGTTTATAAATATATATCTTTATAAGTTCGGTTCCGGTTAATCACACAATATCAGGTCGGTTTGGTTTTGGGATTTTCGGTTAGGTTTTCGGTTAGATATGATTATAATTTAGTTCAATTTTGGGTTTAAAAAAATTCGAATTACATGACCGAATTGCATCCCTACTAGCGGTGACCATATAACCCGCGAGCCCAAGCCCGAGTTTTCAGGGGTGGTTTGGGCCCTGTGGGACTGGCTGAATCAAGTTCCACATATTATACAAGGGACTGGACATATCATTTTTCGGAGAAAATAAGAGACCCTGGTTTTAGGCCCATATATTTCCATGCCCAGAGAAGGCCCGGCCCGTGTCTAGTTACAAGTCCACTATAACCTAGTTGCATCCAGCTTGGTCCAGGTGCTTGAATTTATCCCTCATTGGCCCCTTTTGGGATGGATAACTATTAATTATAGTATTGACATAAATCATTTTCATGTTTGAGTGTATTTTTAGTTATTTAATATAATACTTATTTTTATTTCTATTTGGTTTATCGTAGATAAGTTGTGGATAACAAGGTAAATAAAATGTGAATAAACATTTATAAATGATAAAAAATGATTTAACATTGTTACTATAAGGGTCAAAATATAAGCCCATTAACTATGCTCCATATATCGGCGGTCCAAGACCCGATAGTGAGGGCCCACCACCTGGATAGCTCATTGAACATGGATCCGGCCCGTTGAACCCTCTATACCCGACGACCAACACAAATCCAAGTTAGTATTTGACATTTAACTATTTGATTAAGGAATATCAATTATTGATTAATTCCAACAAAATATATATTAGATTTTTAGCTATCATTACTTGATTCTCAAATCATAACAATATATATGGGATTTACACATCATTAATTAGTCAATAAAATCCCAGCACAATATAAATAATTAATTAGGGATAATCAATGACTGATCGTGAAAATCCCTAAATATCATATATTCAATATCATAAATGAAGAAGCTCCTTCCATCCATCGGATGGGGAGGAAAATCCACATTGATTCTAGGGCATCCACCAAAGTACTATAAATAGGGAACCAATTCTGTAACAACATGAACCCTCTAAAGTTGGATTATACTGACATTTACATGCTTGGATTGCATAATAGAATAAGTTTATACTAAATGGAGCTTACGGTCTTTACCCTAAAGTCATACATTCGGTTTAATCATTTTTAAACACATTCCGTATTCGGAATTTGAGATAAATATATGAATCCTTCATTTTAGAGTTATCTTTCATATAAAATTAGTTTTGCAGCATTTGAAATTATATTGGAAATGTTATGGCTGTTTTACCATTTCTGTCCTTGGATGAAGGAAGCACGCGGTATCTCCTGTTCGTCACTGTTTTTAACATAGTTGATGGCATCGTCTGATTTTGGCATAAAAGGAGAAGTTGTAGATATTTTCGTCATTTTTCCACTAGAAGTTGAATCATACAGTGGTTCTAGTAGAGGTTGCACAGGTTTATAAGAAAGGGTGGTTTGGTAATTTTGCTCGGAATTCAAAACTACATTTAATGAATTTGGGGGAGGGTTTATCAAATGGAGTTATTGCTTGGGTTCAACAGAAGCCGTGAATAGAAAGGGAAAAGTAGGAAAAATTAGGAAAAGCTTCGTGAAGCATTTTTCGTGCAGTATTGGGTAAAGATTTTTGTTCTTTTTATCGTTGTTATTCATCTAGGGTTGTTCTATTTCAATTTTAAATTGAAATTATGATTTGGGGCTGAAATGTGAACTTGTTTGTAGGGATGGATAAAGGAAAATTAGAGGGTTGTTTTTATTGTATCAATTTAGGGTTTGTAATGGGGATATCATGTTTGTCTTAATGGATTTGAGAATTGCTTGAATAATGGGGTGTGGTTTGGTATCTAATTGAGATTATATTTTATCAGTGGTTTCCTCTCTACGTGATTTAGGAGTTAGATTAGGGTGAGTCCAACTTGGGGTTGTATTGCCCGGTAAGTGACTCAATATTTTTGTTTGTTCCTTTCATTTCTGTATTTCATCGTTGTTTATTATGATCTCTATTATTGTTTGAGATTCTGTGCTATTTTGATCACTATTCATTTTTGAATTTGACTAATTTTGATTACTATTCTTTATTGTTGAGACCCATGATTGTTCATATCACTTTTACTTATTAGAATTGTTTCTAATTGAGGCTTTCTTTATTATTTACTATCATTCGATTATTATTTGAGATTGTGGTTTATATTAACACAGTTCAGATTAGTTCTTGAAGAGTCATTATTGAGTTTTGCTTCGTTCTTCATCATAATTATCCTATCATTGTCATCATTGAGAATTGAGGCTATCTCTATCATTGTTTTAGCTAGTTTTTGAGAGTGCCTATTGGTGAGAATTCTAAACCTAGAGTTTGTGAGCATATTGTAAGCCTTCATTTAATTATGATATATCCATCTTAGTGTCTTGCCATTAACCTATGATCAACATGGTTGTGCTGTCCGACCATGGAGCCTTGTGCTGTGCTTAGTATCGCTACTTTTATATTACCTTTTGTGTGCTTAGATTGGATGACCATAGATCTTATAGTGAGGATTGAGGATTACCTCTCTAGCACGCCTAAGTACGTACGGTCCAGCGAGGGGGGCTTGAGAATACCTTGCCATGCCTGGACATTCCGAGGGCCAGGTAGTGATTCCGTGGTGTACGTTCTAAGGGCCACACGCGAGGTATATATATTGTAGACATCTCGAACATGGGGCCGAGATGGGGTCATGTAGATGGTCAATCCCTACACTCTAGACATTTAAGGGCCAGAGTTGCGATTTCCTTATCATTCTTGGAGCATTGTGGGCGTTTCGAGGCCACAATGAGTGTCAGTGATCTAATTGGCATTCTTCCGGTTGATGTGTTATTTCAGAGTATGTGCTTTCAATTCATTTGTGATGCATCTTGATGATATTTATTGGCCTTATAGGATGTGATGTGTTAGTCTGAGCTACTTATTCTTGTTTTCTATATATATCAGTGATGTTATTGTTCTCCACTGATGATCATACAATGATTCCATTCGCTAATATGCTTTGACCTGGTGTTTATTGAGATTATTGAGCTTGATTATGATGTCATCCTTGTTTTCCTTATGCGTGAAATGTCTGGGTTACTTAGTAAGCATGTTTTGCTCATTCCTTTCTTCCTATTTTTGCAAAGTAGACACATGGGTTTTTGGGCGTTGGCTTTGGTCTTCTTTTGGTGCCACGTCTAGCTTATGATTGATATATATTTTGATATTTTGGATATGAATGATCATTTTGGTAGGGGTTTGTCTAGCAAACCATGCCTGTTTTATAGTGCTATATGTGCATGAATGAATGTACATAAGGTGTGTTAGGTACTCTGTTGACTGTTTAAACTTTCTTGGGTGTGTGTTTACGTAGTTGATATATCTTGAATTTGGAGTCAGGTGGCACGCTCGTGCCATGGTTTTTGGACGCGGGTTGTCACAGTTGGTATCAGAGCTTAAGTGGCATGCACGTGCCCGTGTTTTTTAGCGTGGGCCATCATAAGTTCTCCCGATTGAGGTATATGAAAAACACTTTTTACAAAACCAAAATTCTGCATTGCCTGACTTGAGCGTTGGAGGGTCTTCTGCATGTCGCCTCCAACCCCGTTTCCGACAACGCTCGAGGAGGAGGATCGCCAACAACCCAACGGAAGTCGGCAGAAGAGGCGGAGCGAATGAATCATCTCGATTCGAATCCGGTTTGTATTTTTATTCCTCCAGTTATGGATAGTCTGCGGACAATCTTGGGAGATGATTATCAATTAGGAGCTGCTATGATTGGTTGACAATCACGCGTGTAATCGGTGGCTTTTTTAATTTTTTCAAAAATACTTCAAACGCTTTGATGCAATATTTACACACAAACACACTTTCATGGTGAATTGAATGAACTCATCTTCAATAATCGTGAAAATTTTAAAACAAGATATTTTCCTCTTTGAAAGACTATTGAGTCGAGGTAAATGGATTGTCACACGGATAGCAACAGTGCAAAATAAAAAAAAAATGTAAAAGTTGGACTTAATAATAAAAGGTATTTTTTTTATAAGGAGGACCTATGGTTAAATTTTTTTCTCATTTTTTTTTTGCAATCATATGCAATGCAATTCAATCCCCCTCAAAACACGGGTCAGATCCAGTCAGACCTGAGTTTCATCACTACCATCAGTATCAAACTGTGTAGTCTATGAATCAAATTACAGAACATATGAATCGAATTGCACAGCCAATAGTGGAATACATGTGTCACTCTCTTATTGAATCTAGTCAGGCATGGGTTTGGTGAGTACCATCAGTATCTAATGGAAGAGTGACACATGTACCCAATAATTGAATGTGTAGATTGATTCATAGAATGTATAATTCGATTCATAGGCTGTGCAGTTTGATACTGATGGTACTGATGTAAATCCCCTAAATCCACGACTCCGTTTTGAAGCGTGAGATTCGGTTGCGTTAACTAAATTCTTCCTCAAATCTCAGAGTTCTATTTTTTTTTCTTTTATCTAGAGAACATAAGAAAACATCACCATATTTTATTCATCAATTATCAAAGATAAAATCCAAAACAAGTTCTCAAATACTGGATATACATCGGGAACAACTGAACTCTAAATAACACTATATTATCATACATTTGGGTCCTCTACATGCCAAAGAAAAAACCGACACCTTCTATACAAAGTCTAGCCTTCTAGAAAACATGATCTCGTTCACAGCTATATGAGATCCACCACTCTAAGCCTTTAATCTGAAAGATGGGAAAAAAGAGGGGTGAGCAACCACACGCTCAGTGAATGGACCTATGGCGTCCCATTAATAATAACTTTGAAAATAACAAAGTTATAAAATGTGAGTCATGTAGAACATAATATATCATAATAAGGAAAACATCTATAAGTCATACTAAACTTGTAAAATAACAATGCATCTCTTTAGAGGAATAATCATAAAATTCACAAGCACTATACTACATGGTGCGTATGATGCAACAGACACGCATACCCGTATGGCACGCAGCCAAAGAGGTGCTCCATCTAGAGCCTGGTCACACAGACCGGTGTCACGCAGACAATGTCACGTAGATAGAATCCCACTAGACTGTGGTTATGCAGACCGGCGTCACGTAGACGATGTCACGCAGATGGTGTCACACAGAACATTGATATGCATGTATGATAAACTACTCACACTCCAACTGCTCCACTATGCAATACAATATAATATAATATAATATCCAAAATCATATGAGACATGTATAAAATAACCACCTCATGCCTATCCTGATGACCTGCTCAAATACTCCATACACAAAATAACAGTTGTATACATAAACTAATCATGATGCGGAATGATATACAGTATAGGTAGTTTGAAAACTATATAAGAGACTAGACCAACTCACCTTTGGTCCAACGAATAACACCAGAAGTCTAAGTCAACCTAACCAGTCCTGAAACAATACAACTCAGTCACAATATGTGCAATAGTACGGAACCTAATGGAAATCCGTACACACTAAAACCGACGGCTTCCATAGGGGCCGTCTCTAACCAATCCGACGGTTCCCAAAGGGGCCGTCTGAAACATGCCCGACGGCTCTCATTGGAGCCGTCCCGAGGCAAAAGCATGAAACCCTATTTTTATTAAAACATCCTAACACGTTCCATCATTGGAAAACCATACACGAGTCGATTAAAACGGCGTAAAACAGAAAAATGACTCATCTCGAAAATCAAATCATTCGTGTGTAAGAAATCCAATTAAAACTCTAGTTTATAAGGATTTACAAAACGCGTATATAAAACTAATTAAATCTTATTCAACTTCAACAAAACTCAGATCTATTCATATTATCAAAAATCAATATATAATATGTAAACGATGCAAAACATTTAGGAGATAGATAAAAAATCGTATATAAGAAAATCCATTCGAAACCCTAGCTTATAGAATAACAGTAAAAATATCGATGAAACGTTAAAACTCTTGGTACACACAAGGATCTGAATATACATTTAAAAATACTTTGAAAACCACAAGAGATAACATATTATTAAACCTAGCATGATACCCTTTATTCAAAACCCTAGATTTAAAAGGATTCATAAAAAAAACATATATAAAAATAATTAAACCATATTACAAAAATCCTCAAAAACCATAGATCTATTATATGCATAAACGACTAACATGGATCTATGATAAAATCTCAAAATAATAATAAAAACATGTATAGGTTCGGATCTATGCATATAAGAGTTAAAACAAGGCTTTAAACATTTATAAACATGCTTTCTACCCTTAATAAACAACCCTAGACATGGTATATACATATCCCCTTCCTTTTGACATGAAATATTTGAAAATTACCTTGAAAACACCATGACTTCATGGCTATAACATAAAGGTCCAAAAATCATATAAACTTCATCAAGATCCATGAAAACCCACGAAGAAAAACTCAAGAATTTAACAAATCCGAAAGTACATGCGAGGCCTAATAGCATTATCTAAAACTTTGTAAAACATCACAACACATTATGATTTCATAGCCATCTTATAAGGAACCGAAATCATACAAAAATATTCCAAAATCATGAAGAACCAAATCTTTCCATTGAAAAATCTCAAAAAACGAAATACATATGAAGGGATTTTAAGGGGATCATTATCAATCCAAAGCACCTTGAAAAATTAAGAAGGATACTTACCAAACAACTCCCTTTTCGAATCCCAACACACACCCACCGAAATATGGTGAGACGAAGAGAGAGACTTTAGACTTTAGGGTTTTAGGGTTTTCAATGAGAGAGAGAGAGAGAGTATAGGTAAGCTTATACACGTGGGAAAATCAAAACTAACCGTATCCCAAACATATCAATCAATAATACACATTAAAACTTTCTAAACCTGAAAATATTAAAGCTTGAAATCATTTTCAGATCGACGGCTCCTGTTGGATACGTCACAAAAACCAACCGCTCCAATAGGATCCGTCACAATAACGATGGATCCTCCTTGAGCCGTCGCTATTTTCTCTGCCCGACCTCTCGGCACATTTTTGCCCATAACTTGATAGATACGCATACGATTTACGATCCGTAAAAAGCGCTGGAAAGCTGACAGAATATCGATTCCAACCATACCTTAACTTCTGAAATTGGAGATATATAAGTCCTTCAAAACCTTATAGGAATATGACCCACTGCACAAAATAAAAAAATAACTAGGAAAACCATAGTCATTACAACTGACCAAACCCAAACTTGACGAGATCCAGACTCCCAAAACACATACAAAACTAACACAAAAAATGCTTCAAACGTTTTGCGCTTCCAAGAACGCATTGAACTCCTCCCTCGCCCTCCGCAGCCTCGGTGAGATGCAAAACTCCTTTGGCGACGACGGATATGATGCTGTCGTCGCAGTCGAAAACCTAACGTGTCGTTGGCTCCCCGACTCGACTGATGACCTCCTCACGCTTCCTGACTTTTTCAACACGCCCTTCCGGTCCCCGTCGAAAACAAATGCTGCCTTCACAGGCGAATGCGCATCGTCCCCACCGTCCCGTATAAGCTCCATAGGCAAATCAAAGTATGAATGCGCGCCGCCACCCCCCTCGCCATCACTTTCGCCCGCATCGACCATCGCCGATGAAGCCCATGACACGCACTCGAACTTCTCGAGCGACATCGTGCGTGAAAGATCGTTGTCGTCGACTTTGGGTTGCACTTGCTTCGCCTTGGACGACAAGCCGGGCAAGAACAGACACAACGCCCCGCATTTGAACCTCTCATCGATGTCGGTTTCTTCGGCGGCGGCGACATGGATGCTCGGCTTTCTCGACAACATGTTGAGATCGTCGGAAGGCGAGGATGACCGCCCGTCCCCGCAAGACTTGCTCCTGCGAATGAGCATGTCAATTATATGAAAAATATTTATATTCGATCTAAAAAATTTAAGAATTATTTTTTTCATATTTGAAATATTTCGGATTGGATACGTATGTGATTGTATGCGATCTAAAAAATGCTTGTATCCGAAATAACATTGTATTATTATTTATTGTATTAATATATTTATATTTTAGTGTTAGTATAAGTTTTCTTTTTATTATTTCATTTACTTTAAAACATTGTAGTGTTTCACGTGTTTACTTTTGATTTTTTGTTTTATATTAGGAAATTATTACATTTTTTTACATATCTTATATATTAGATTTAAGAATTTTATTTTGGATGTCGCATTTTCAACATTTGAATCATATTTGTATTCATTTAAAATTTTTGAATATTTCAGATAATCATTCGAATTTGGATTTTTGAATCGGGCGGGCATGGATAATTATTTTGAATATGCGTCAGATATCGGATATATATATTTTTTTTAAATATTTAGTTTGGATATACGTATCTACTCCGTTGACCGGCGTACCTGCGGAGGTGAAGCTCGTGAGCGCGTGATGCGCGCGAGAGCGACGCGGAGTGCTGGCGCGCGAGGGAGTCGAGCGCGCGGAGGTGAAGCTCGTGAGCGCGTGATGCGCGCGAGAGCGACGCGGAGTGCTGGCGCGCGAGGGAGTCGAGCGCGCGCGCGGCGCGGGACTCGCGCGGGCGGGGTCGTACCGATATTGGGTCTACCGAAATCTGCTTCTCTTCGGAGGAGGAAGAGTCGATGGGTTCGGCCAAGTCGATGTCCACAAAATCGTCATCGATGACGTTGGCGGCAGAGGGGACTTTGGGTGGTGATTCTTGGGTGGTGGACATGATGGGCTAGTTGGGGATGTTTGGATGAGGAGGGGAGGAGAGGTTTATTTGAAATGAATGGGAGTTGATGGAGAAGGTGGTGAGCATGATCTATATAGATAACAATTGGAGATAATTGTATGCATGTTCTCTAATGGAGGTCTGACTTTGGATTGCCCTGCATATAAGAAATGTGAACATACGGGTCCTATTGATGGGTAATGAAAACATTAAGGGGCTGTTTGGTTAGAGGAATAAGGGTGGAATAGGGAAGGAATAGAGGAGAATAAAGCAAAAAAGGTGTTTAGGTAGAGGGAATAAGGGGGTATAGCTATGCGGAATAAAGAGAGAATAAGTTGGTATTTGTATTCCAAGTCCACCCATGGAATTGTGTTATTCCTCTACTGGTATAAGTGAACCTACCCATCAAATCACATATCATCACCTCTTATACATCAATGGGACCCACATGTCAAATTAACTTTTTACACCTTATTCACATCTTATTCTTCATCAACCAAACACTCCAACTTTTATTATTACGTTTCCCAATAAGAATAAGTACTAAAAACACAACCAAACACAAAATCTCTTATTCCATCGATAAAATCAACAATTCCTGGAATAGGTATAAACCCCAAAATAGCTTATGCCTCTATCCAAACGAGCCATAAGGGAAAAATCCATATAACCTTCTGACTTTTTTTGAATTCCATATAACCCCCCTGTAAACATCTATTTAAATATAAATAACCCCTTAGAATTAAATTTTCATTGACAGATGATGAATATTTTGTATGGTTAACTTGATTGAAAACATCACATACCAAAAGACCCCTATAGTGTGTTAAAAATTGCGAAAGATATTCCGTAAATGATTATTTTCCCCCTCTGAATAGGGTTTTATAATCTATTTTGAAGGGTAAAATTATCATTTGTAAATTTTTTTTTACATTTTTAATACATTGTATTTTCAGTTAAAGTTAATCAAAAGGAATATTCGCAGAGTATTCCTCATCTATCAATGAAAATTTAATTCAGGGGGCTATTTGAATTTACATAGGTGTTTTCAGGGGGTTATATGGCCTTCAAAAAAATTGAGGGGGTATTATAGATTTTAGGCAATTTATAGGGGGTTATTTGAATTTCTCCCAAAAAATTAAACATATTGGACGTAACAGGGTTGACAAATAACTCAACCATGAATAAATGAAACGTAAGATGAATCCAATAATATCCATTAATTGTTAATGATACAAAGTATAAAAATTTAAGAATTCAAATCTATGGTTTCATGTGATAAAGCCAACATTTATCTTGTTTGTCATAAAAAACAACTGGTTAGTATGTGGACAGTTATTTTGTTTTTAAAATGAAAGTGATGATCTTTTGTTTCACATAAAAGTTAGAATAACACTTATCTTCACTTTTCATCTGATTTTTGACAGATGTGAATCTATGTCTCTTAAAATTTGAATAACTTATCATCAAAATCTTTAACTATTGTTTGGTTTGACAATAGCCACTGGAATAACTAGGAATTAGCTAGATTAGTAAAAAATGGGTGTTTGAAAGGTTGAAATAAATGAGAATCTATATGCCAGAATTAACTGGTATATAGCGGTATAATTCTTCCTACTATCCACATGAATTAAGCTATTCCAGGTTATTTAACCCATTTGAATATGTGGGCCCCACTAATAAATCAACCGTCATCACCTTTTATAAATCAGAGGGCTCTCATGTTAAATAATTTTTTCACCTTTTATCAATCCTTATCTATACATTATTCATATTTTATCCACAATTTATCCACGGTCAACCAAATAATAAAACTTTAATATTACATTTCCTAACGAGAATATTAAAAACACAATTAAACAAAAACTCACTTATTCTTTATCTATACTAGAATAGTCATAAATCTCATAATAATTTAATTCTCTATCCATACTGAGGCTTAGGATTTCAGAATAGCGTCCTTTTTCTCATGCCCATTATTCTTTTTTTAGTGAAAGAGATGGATATGAAAAGACTACAATACCCTAAAAAGGAGAATTGGAGGGGTTATTCCCCCACCCAATTTTTCAAACCCCCCCCCCCCCCCATATTTTTTTTGGATGGTGGGTTTAGAAACTTGAGGGGAGGGACTAAAGATGCAACTCGGACAGGTCGGGTCGGGTTGGAGCTCAACTCGAACCCAATTCGAGGTTGGAGAAATCCAACCCAATCTGACCTGACCCTTAGGTTTGAGAAGCTCAACACAAACAAGACTCGTCGAGTTATATTTGGGTTCGGGTTAGATTTGGGTTTGATTCGGGTTAGTTCGGGTTTCATTTGAAAAATGTACTATTTTAAATAATTAAATTTTTGTAAGAGTTAATTATCTACATAACAAAAATAAGAATTATGAAAATGAGGAATATTTTTATTTAGAAAATAAAGATATGAAAACTATAGAAGTGAAAGATTCTAGACATATGGGAGGTGAAAATGTGCTTCTTCTCGAATAGGCTGGACTCGAAGACGGTCCGGGCTTAGTTTGGGTAGATTCGCAAAGAGACGACGATGAGGGTCAACGGTGGATCGATTGACGAGATTTTTGTCTGGACTGAACCTAAGGTAACTTAGGCTGCCTACATACCTTTGTTAAGGGATCAAGCCACATGTATTTCCTCTTTTATTGGGATCTCATATCGGAAGTGGTGCAATTCCAAGAACCTCCGATTATCAAGTCAAATCTCCATTAAAATGAGATTTTGAGCTTGAGTATAAGGTCTTTTTGGGGAAGAAGAAGAAGTCCCCTGTGGTGAAGGGGATACCCCTCTATTTATAGGGGGAAGAGGCGTGCTTGTTATGGTATGGAAGTATGAGGATAGCGTGAGAGAGATTCTTCCACATGGCTTTTGGATCAGTCAACACGTGGGATCTTGGGATCAGTGCCTCATAACCGATTTTTGACAATTTGTTACAGCCATTGTGTCAGAGCATATTCCTCGGGCTTTTCTGTAATTTCGCTAGCACTTGTGTTGTACATGTGAGAGGTCCTCGTACCAAGTCGAGCCCTTTGGTCTGCTTACTTAAGATCTGAGTAGGTCGGGACTCGATCCTCGGACACCCAGGTCTGGTCGGGAGTCCTACCAGGTTGTTCATTGGTTCGACCTGAGATGGAGGCCTGTTCGTAGCAGAGCGTAATGGGCCGGAGTAGTATGGCCTTCTAAATGGATTTTCAGGTGTGACAGATTTGGTCATCTCTACAGACCCTGCATAAATGCACCATGTGCCAACAACTGAGGATGTCCTCCATGAGAATTTATTGGTGTCTATCCTTGAACATGTTTTTTTCGATGAGGATCCTATTTGGTCTACAGTCACTCTAGCTGAGTTATATATCTAGTTAGAATTTTTGACACATTCTATAAATGAGTCCATTAATTATTAGAGTATACATTTTATTTTATAAAAGTATATATATCTTATTAGATAATGTATACTATTTTTTAAAAATAAAATAAGATGCGGATTGCATTTGAGCCTGGAAAGGAACTGAGTCTAACATTTTTCAATATGAATTGACAAATGTGAAGAGTGAGATTATGAATTACAAGAGAAAAGTCATGTCGATGAGACAAAAATATCAAGGACTTTTAATTTAAGTCCCCATAAACTATATGCTTTGGTGATCGATCTCTCACTTCTTCATATTACAGTATAAGTCACCAGATTTAAAAAATATGTCCATTTTTAATCCCTCCCAGAGACTAATAAAAAAATCAAACAATTTAATAATAGGTCCCTCCCAGGGACTAATATGGAATATACCTTTTAAATTTAGGAACTTAAACTATAATATGAAGAAATGAGAGATCGATCACTAAATCATATAGTTTATAGGAACTAAAAAATAAAAAGAAATTCTTTTTAAAAAAAATTACAGCTTTAATTTGAAGGAAAAAATATCCTCATTGGGTCATTGACATGGCCAATACATATCAACGTTTACCCTTTTTTTTTAAGAAGCTTTAGACTTTTTATAACTTAGGAAAGAGTTACAAAAGTCCGAAAATGGAGTGGGAGAAAGGTGAAAAATACATATATAGCAAGAAGCAAAGGGAAAAAGAGAAAGAGCCCCGCATCTCAAGGAGAACCTCAGTAATAGATGTAGCTACTCGGAGGGAAGTTATACGATTCGGAGAGACTCTCCCACAATTAAAATTAAATATTGAAAAGAGAAGTGAAAATTGCCCTAAACTTGACTTCACCAAATGCAATGAACATAATCATGCTTATCACTCTTCATAGAATTTGGTAAAGTTCATGTATCCACAATTAAAATTAAATATTGAGAGGAGAGGGAAATATGGCAGGTACGCATCCCCATGAAGGTTCTAGTATTCATGTGGTTGGCCTATCAAGAAAAGTTGGTCACGCGTGTTTATCGGGAGAAGTGGCGCACAGGAGAGTCGTGCGTATGCGCGCTGTGTGGAGCCACACTTGATACGGTCACACACTTGTTGTGCGAATGTCTAGTCTCGCAACAAATGTGGGCTACCTTGGGCGTAGCTACAGGCCTCCCGACAAGGGCTGTGATCTTGAAGGCTTGTGGAGGGCAGGAAAGCAGCTTTGTCAAAGAGGAGATTCCAGTGCGAGGGCCTCTATTACTCAAATGGTGGTGCCGGCCGGTGCATGGGCAATTTGGTTAACGAGGAATTAGGCCGTCTTTAAGGAGGCATGGGTGTACATCGAAAATTTGGTGACGTTGGTAGAGCATTTCATCGTAGCATGGGGGACAAGGCTCACGAGGACGACATCGGTGAATTTCAGCGGGGGCGGACTCCGAGTGACGGGCTAAGGGGAGTGGGGCATAGGAGCGACAGGGCGAGTGATCGCATGGTCAAGTAGATACTCATTCACTTGCCCAATCAACTGCGCGTGCGCTTATCTTGTTTTTCCTTTTTACCTAGTTTTCTCATGTCTCGCTTCCTCCTCTCTTCCCATTCCAACTTTGTATTACGATCCTATTACGCTTGAAATACAATTTCTACAATTATCTTTAAAAAAAATTAGGGTTCCCTCTGATCACCCGTCTATTATTTTTAGGTCTCTAAAAATTTTTAAGTTTTTTTTTTAATCCTTAAGACGGTGAAAAATTATCTTTAATTAAATCCCTTCGCTGGATATTGTTTAAAAATACTAAACATGCCCTCACACAATTATGTGAAAGTTAACAATGTACTAGGGACTATTAACAATGTACTGCATATGCTTAACAAATGTACTGGGGAGTGTTTAAAATGTAATGAAATAATTGGACATGAGACATTTTATGTGAAGATTAACAATGTACTGGAGAGTGTTAATAGTATACATGAAATACTTAACAATGTATTGAGGAGTGTTAACAGTATACTAAAATAATTGAACGGGGGGCATTTTTTATTTTTTTGAACAACATCTTGTTGGAGGGGCCTAAAGATTATTTTTCACTGCCTTAAGGATATAAAAAAACTTGAAAAATTCTAAGGACCTAAAAATAATAGACGGGTGACAATATGAACCCCTAATTAATTTTTTTAAAGAAATAAAACAACCAACCTTAACACCCACATGGGCACCCATCACCAAATTATATCATCAGGATTCATCCCTCCTCATTTTGAAATAAGCATACCCCAAAAATTCATCAGTGTAGAATACCAATTTTTTATAAGTTTGAGAATGAACCGAAAGGACAAAAAATGACAAATCAGATCCGGGTCTACTCCACTTCTTCCAACGAGTTCCACTAGGTTGTGGGCTAGCTGCGATCCTCCTTCTCAAGCGTTGTTGGACACGATGTGGGGGTGACATGCAGAAAATCCTATGACGTTTAAGTCAACTAATAAACAATTTAAGATTTTATAAAAAAATGTTTTTTCACGTACCTCGATAAAGAATTGATCTCATATTTATAGTACTTCAGTGTGTGTTTTAGAATAAGTGGGAGGGATCTTGATTTGCATAATCAATCATTGATTATCCCTAATCAAATACACATATATTGTTGGGATTTTGTGAATAAATTAATGATATTTCTAAATCAAGCATATATTTGTTGTGATTTAGAATATCAGTTAATGATTCTCCAAATCTAATATATATTGTTAAAATTTAGAGAATCAATTATTGATGATCCTTTAATAAAAAATTTAAAGTTAAATACTGACTTGAAAATATGTTGGTCATCGGGTATGGAAGACTTGATGGGTCAGATCCACGTTCAGTGGGCTACAGGTCATGGATCTTCGCTATTTGAGTCTTGGATCGTGAACACATAGATCATAGTTAATCGGCTCAGAAAATGACCCCCTTCCCCCTTTTCCCATCCGATTGGGATTGGAGTTCCTCCTGTCGGGTGAGAAAAATGTACCTGAGACAGACGGTGCAGGTCCGGTTGTGATGAATGTGCACCGTTGTGATGAATGCTTATCGATCCTCATGCGCCATTGAGTTGAATTGCGGCGGCTCGTTGAGTCTCGAGGAGGTCTGACGTGGCGGTGTTCCATTAGACGAGGTGAGGATTCCCGAGGAGATTAACGACGTCCTGTCGCGTCAAGATTACGCTCGTTGATCGAGGTGCGATTTCTCGAGGAGGATTGACACCTGTCAATACGGGGGCCAAAGTAGGCCTGTCAACGGGTCGGGTCCAGACCCGGACCCGACCCGACCCGAACCAGATTACACGTGTAATATACCCGACCCGATTTGGACCCGACCCGAGTTGGACCCGACCCGGCGGATCCGAACAAACAAACGGGTCGGGTCCGGGTCCACCCCGCCCCGACCCGTTGGACCCGTTGGACCCGACTGTTTTTTTTAATATATGTTCATATATTACAAGACCATTAGTATTAGTTGATACATAATTTTATTTCTTACTTAACTTATTTTTGTATTTACAAGTTTATAAATCATAATCATAACAAGCCTATAAATCGGTTTGTTTTGGACAATTAACTTATTAGCTTTTGAATTTGTATGATTAATTAGTTTGTTGCATGATTTATGTTTATTATTTAGATTAATATGTTAGTGTTTATTGTTTTGAATGTTGTTTAGGTTAATATTGTTTTGAATGTTATTTAGGTTAGTTATGTTTATTATTTAGGTTAATATATTTTTTATGTTAGTGATTATTGTTTTAGATGTTGTTTAATAATTCATTTACTTCTTTTGAATTGTATAAAATTATATTCAAACATAGTCTCATTAACAATAATGTTTTATTACAAAAAATTTCAAATAGAATGATAAGGCAAACAAATACATGAGTTCTTCTCTTTTTTTTTTTTTTTTTTACCCAACCATCCGGGTCGGGTCGGACCCGGACCCGACCCGGGTCCGACGGGTCCGGGTCCGGGTCCGCATTTCCCCGGACCCGCCGGGTCCTGGGTTGGACCCGGACCCGCCGGGTCCTGTCACGGGTCGGGTCCGGGTCCACCCCGACCCGACCCGGACCCGACCCGTTGACAGGCCTAGGCCAAAGGTGTTGGGTTTATATCTTACATTCAAATCGATGTTGGTTTATATCTCACACATTTTTTTATGTCAGTTTTGTAATGCTGTATTATATATACATTTTTCATACATATACATTTTTCATACCATTTTAGGAAAGGCAGCTGGCCCCCTATGGCTGAGAGAGGGACAGTCAGTGACCCCTAAAGAGGTTTTAATCAATGCAAAGAAAAGAATTAAAAAATTCAAGTTGCTCCACCCACCTAGGCAGAAGAAAAAAAATAACAATATGATGAACAACAAAATACTAGCCAAATTTCTTTTTGAACCACTGATAGATAAAACAGATACAACAAGTCAATGAAAACTACTTAGAAGAACCAAAACAACCAAACATTAACATACCCCCAAATGATCATTCTAAGAAGATCTCCATGATATCAGAGAAAATCCCAGCCTCAGAGTTCCTGTAGTTCCCCGGATGACCTGTAGTCGTTGTCATTCCATGCTGATCCAAAGAAGACGACGAAGACGACGAGGTCTCCATCCTCGCTGGCAATGTGAAGCTTCTCTTGAACCTGCTATTGTTGTCCGTCCTGCGTGCTTTGTTTGACTGGCTCTCCAGGCCCAAGTACTCATTAGGGTTACTCTCACCAGGTGTGTTTGTCGCCTTAGCATCTGCTTCCGGGCCGAAGAGAAGCTTAGCGTCCTCTGCCCGTCCGGTGAGTGCGTTGAAGAACGATAGGCCATTAGGCCATTTTATGTCGGAGTCGTGATCTGTGGCAGATGTGTTGGGGATATTGTTGGGGCTATGGTTCCAGTTGAAGATAGGCGAAAGAGCGTGGGGGACAGAGGGGGTTTGTTTTGGTGGGATGGAGGGGGGAGGCACGACGGCAGGGTTCCGGTTTGAGGAGAAGAGTTGGGAGAGGTAGAATCCGGATTTGTGTCCGAGGGACTCGAAGGTGTGTCGCATTCTCAGTACAAAATGTAGATCCTCTGGAATCTACATGACCAGTTCGAAATTCAGGAATAATTTCATAGTGGTACAAATTCATTATTCAGTACAATTCATGTTTAGTTCAAGAAAAATTTGAGAAAATTTCGTAAGATAGAAGTAAAATTAATTAATGGACATGTAAAATCACATGAATATAACCAATGATCTCTGAAAGATGTTACAACATTAAAAATGTTAAAGCTTTCTGTGATGAAATTATAATACTTAATTTTAGACAAATTATTAATGTCTGACATTGAAATCTAGCAAAGTGAAGCCCAATCGAGCTTTTTTTCTTCATAGTTTTTGGTTTTAATAATGTTATGCAAGTAAAATACAAATTATGCATTTTATACATACTTAATTGTTTAATATTGAATCATTGAACAATTAAAATATTGTTAATGAAACGTGATTTAAACGGAGATTAAACTTTTAGCTAAAGCATTATGCAAACAAGCGCAAATACAACACAAACGGATGTTTATTTATGTTATACTCAATCCTTATATGCAGTCTTGTGTATAGTCACATTTTATAGTCACAATTAGCTAATAATGTACATATTTCCTTAGATTAAACATTTGATTTTCTATGTAAAAAGGTATATAATTCATTCTTTTATAAAAGTTTGTAAAGTACACACTTTAAAATGTGATAACGTACCTAACATTATCCGAGATATAATCATCTGTTTCTTTTTCTTTTTTTTTAGTTTTTTTTTTTGTTGAAATCAAACTATTCTGTTCTTCTCTGTAATTTTAGAAGATTCAAACTTCAAGAAAGCAATGAATAACAGAGTGAATTAAAGCTTACAATTTTGCAGGAACCCAGTTGCAGAAGTCCATGACCAGCTTGAATCACAGCTATAGTCTGTGAAGCAAATATTGATGAACTTTGATTGGAATTGGGAATCATATGTTGCATAAGTAATAGTAAAGATAAAATTGACAAAATAAATGAAACCTGAATGCCAGAGGCAAATTGATCAGTCCATTCTGGAGGCAGCTGTGAAGAAAATATAAACCCAAAAGAAAAATCAATAAACAAAATGAAACTCCTAAAAAAGGAGGAAAATGTTACATTCAATCCATTTTACAATTCAAAACGCAATCCGCGTATTGTTTCAATTTTTTTTTTAAATCATATATTTCATCTAATGAGAAATATATCCTTATGACTTTATAGAATGTGAACCATATTTTCAATAAATTAAATGATATCATTTATAGAAAATATGAATTATTTTTAACAAGTTATATGGATCTGTAAAAAAAAACTAAGTATAACAACGGTAGAAAGAATGCAATTGTACTGTTATTGTTGATCAATATGGAAAAATAGAAAAAAAGGGGGAAAAAAAAGAAAGCAAAGACCGAGAGCATCAAATCCTCAATTTTTTTCCCCTCTTTTTTTTGTTTTTTTGAGACAGGTTTTCAAATCTGTCACCAAAGACTATTTGGCTTTAGTTATTCTCCAAGAAAGATTACATACTTCTACCAAAAAAAAGAAAAAGAAAGAATACATACAGCATCAAAGGAGCTCTGCCAGTAGTTGTTGATGTTGGGTTCACATTCAGATGGCTCTTTGAATACCCATTTGTGACACTTATCTGAAGCCACTTTCCCCATCAACCTGAAATTTTTTCTTTTTAATGTCATCACCAAGTCAACATCAACATAAGTGTTTTCAATTTTGTATTATGTTCAATCCATCAAAATCAATCAACCTGTAAAATTAAAGAAAAAGAATAAAGATACATCTAACCTTTTCAGAGTATTACATTAAAGAATGTATATGCACTCATGCGAAGGGATTGGAATGTATATGCACTCGTGCAAATTAATGTGATTAAAAGTTGAGTTGAGTGTATCAAAGCTCAAAGTAAAATGTTAGAAACAGTCACCTGCACTATTTTTTTGTAGTCCCCAACAAATTTTGAATTTTTAAAATATACATCTTGTTTATAATATTTTAACCAAAAAATGAATTGTATACATCCTCATCAAGAATGCATTTCTTAAAATATTTTTAATATAGTATATACTAGTTTACCAGACTATATTAGACTACAATCTAGGTTTAGAAAAATTGGGGGTTGCAGAAGGATGGCAAGCATGACTGTGTATCAATGACCAATATTATAATACATAAGCCCATTAAGGGTTTTTTAATATCATTATCATCAGATCATCAACATGTCTTCAATTTTGTATTATGTTCAATCCATCAAAACAACCAATCCAACAAACAAGGTTGTAACACAAAGTTTTTGTTTGAAATATAAAATTAATTTTTTTTTTTTTTTTTAAAAAAAACACCTACCCAGCACCCACCCTTCTCCATAATTGTAGAGCTGAATGGACATCTTGCTGAAGGCCTTCCTCACTAGATCCTCCCCATCAATCTCTTCCAAACACTCTGCAACCCTCGCTCTGCAAAACCCATCTTCCCACATCAACATCCTGTAAAATGAAATAAAAATGTCAGGAACAGTCATTTTTGCAATCATTTTGACAGTCTTAACATGTTTAAATTTGTTGTCTAATGATATATATACTGAAATGAATTTAATCCATATATTCTCATGTTTTTCCAACCAAACGTATTACAAATTTCATATAGACTAAATCAAGACTGTATCAGCGTCATGAAACAAACACAATTTTTTTTTTTTTTTTAAATAAAACTTACAAGCTTCCATTGTCATCACCAACTTTGCAGCCATTCCCACCTCTGCATCTCCTGCAAAAATCAATTACACCATAACAACATGAATCAACAAAGTGAAAATAAAAGCCACAAGAGAAGGTGAAAGTGAGTGAGTGATGTACGGGCGAGGTCTGATAGTCCAGAAAACAGAGTAGGTCCAGTCTGAGTTCAGGCATACATTCCTTAAGGCCTCATGGAGTGCTATCATCCCCACTGCTTCTTTGCTCCTGTTCTCTGCCCCTCCTGATGAGCCCACCATCTCTCCCTCTCCCCCTCTCTCTCTCTATGTTTATGTGTTTGTTAGTCTTACTGGGCTACTTTTTTTCATCTACGGTTGTTGCTGATATACCCTCTCTCTCTCTCTCTCTGACTTTGTTTGTGAGGGTTGCGTGACTCTCGATAGTGATGAATGGGGTTTGGTATATTTGACTGTGAAGAGGGAGAAAGTGTCATGAATGGAAGAGATGTGAGAGTTGGGTGAATATTTATATATAATATGTTATATATTTTGTTTGTTTTGGTAACTTCAATGCAAATGATAAGAAGAAAAAAAATTAAAGAAATAGATTAGGCGAATCTGTAGGGACAGGCGGCTTTAGCTGAGTTTCTTTAAGGAGGCGTATCTCCTTTGTGAGTTTACCTCCGGTGAAAATAAGTGGAAAAAAATTACTTTGGGCCAATTGGTATGGATTAGGTTGGGTTAAGCCAAATCCAATGCTTACTCAAATCTATACTCAAATTTTACTAAAAACTTTGAGTAAAAGTTTCATTTGGTATGATATATCTCCAACCATCATTTTGTGTTTTACTCAAATCTTTTAAAAAATGTGGAGTTGAAGAAGAAAAATAGCATTTGAAAATTTGGGTGAAGGTCTGTGTCTCCTTTGATTTAGGTAAAAATTTGATTTGGTGTGAGTATGAGTAAATAGTTAGAGAAATTTCTGAGTGACTTTTTTTTTTTAGAATGGTAGACATTGTCATTAAGTATAATGTAACCACAATGACTGAATGGAAATGAGAGGATTAGAAGGAAATAAAAGCAACAATGACAGGAAGCAAATAAAAACTAGAAATTACAACCGCTGCCCTGTAGACGGGGATGCGCCCGGTGGACGAGAGCTCACCTTGCCAATGTAAACAACAAAAAGACTTACTCCTCCAAAACTAATCGCTCTCTCTTGAATCGAATTACGCTAGCTCTGGACAGGTGAAAGGCCCAATCCTTAATATACATTGTAGTCGCATGCCATAGGTTGTTGAAATAGAAACGTCTCGCTTTAAACACCACTTCGTTGCGTGCCAACCAAAGTGCCCAAGCGCACGCTGGGAAATAGTCGTTTTGATCAACTAGTCCAACTCCTACTTCTCATAAAGACTCCACATTCTGCACCACCTTGAAGCGAGACGATAACAGCCCAAATCTTGACCACAGTAAGGAAGCAATGGGGCAGGAATCAAATAGGTGATCCACAGACTCCTCCTTGAGGCATCTGAATGGGCATACTACATCTACCTTGGGAATCCACTACGCCCGTCTCGCTTTAATCACGAACTGTTTTTGAAAGAGAAGCTATAGAAAACATTTTACCTTAAGAGGGATTTTGGGGCCCCATATTTCATGGAATTTCCATTGATGTGGCAAGATTCGGCTGAGTATCTCTATGACACCACCTATAACCTTTTGTGTAGAGAAACCTTTACGGGGATTGGGACGCCACAGGACCTGTCGACATTGTCTACTCGTAACAGTCGGGCTTGAAGGAGCTCACATAAATGTGTGAGTTGTGGGCTTTCCCGTTTCTTAAGCTACCGCCTAAGTCTCACCACCCATTCACTAGCTTCCGACACCAGCAATCACTAGCTTGCCCTCCCGTTGTGATGCAATGCAATGGACGATGGGGAATAGGGCCAGTAACGGCTCTGACGCCCACCAAGTGTCTTGCCAAAATTTGATTACTGCTCCATCGCCAAGCTCCCACATAAACGCTTGTGAGAGTACCTCTGCATTGTCGAGCAACTCGTTGAATAGGGCGGTTGCCCAAGGGCAGATTCTTGGCAAATGGTTCAAAGTGTTTACCTCTTCGTATCTGCCTCAGAATTTCCATAGCCACCTTGTATCGTTTCTTTCAATCCAACGCCACAGCCACCTGAGTAAGATGGCTCGATTCCAGTCCTCGAGATTTGTCACCCCCAACTCTCCAAGGCGTTTAGAACAACACACTACGCTCCATTTCACCAGTGCCTGTTTCCTCCTAACTTTGTTTGCCCTTTGCCATAAGAATCACCATCAATTTGCATTCTGATTCCCTTTGGCATCTTGAAAACAAAGAGGTAGAAGGATGGGAGACTAGAAAGGACCGACTAGAGTAGCGTCAATCTCCCCCCCCAGCTCAGCATTTTTCCCTTCCACCCTGCAAGTCTCTTCTCCATCCGGTCTACCAAAGGTTGCCAATCTGCCTTGGCCAATTTCCCGTTCATCGGCCATAAACCCAAGTACTTACATGGCACGTTCGCTATTGGGTACCCAAAGAGACAATTGAGCGTGGTAGCCTCGTCGGAGGGAGCGTTGATGGGGATAAGTCCACATTTCTGTATATTCAGTTTCAACCCCGCTATCCATTCGTAGCACTTCAACACAAAGCGGTACCCTCAGATTGACTCCTCCTCCGCCTTGCATAACAATAGTGTGTCATTAGCAAATTGTATATTTTTTAGTGACTTTTACTCAAATTTAAGTTTGAGTACACATTTGAGTATAGAATTGGAGATGCTTTCTAGGACAAATATGGTTCCTTGGAATTTTTTTTTTAAGAATAGTGCTTCCTAGGATTTGATCTATTGACATCTTTCAAAGAGATGGAAGGTGCTTGCTGACTTAATCAAATCTCGGTTCGCGATCCCATGAATATTATATTCAACCTAACAGGTGTGGGTTGAATTTAGGTTTCAAATGCAAAAATCAAAGGGACCTTGTGTCGTACCATAGTTTAAATTTATATCATGACATAGTGAAATATGTTTTTATTAATATTCACATGTATAAATGAATTAAAATTCTTTAGGGTCCTGTTTGGATAACAAGACAAACTATTTCATGGTAGATAATTATTTCAGCGTAGATAAGGAATAAGTCATTCTTCATTTGGTTGTGTTTTTATTTTTTTCATTGGAAAATATAATAATAAGATTTTTGTTGTCTGATTGACCATAAATAAATTGTGGATAAAATGTAGATAAAGATTTATAAAAAACTAAAAAATTTATTTGATATGTGGATCCTTTGATTTATAAGAGGAGATGACATGAGATTTGACATATGAACTCCTTTTATATATAAATTGGATGGAATAGCACAATTCCATGGGGGACTTGGAATACTAATATTAGCTTATTCTCACATATTTTGGCCTTAGTTATACTAACCTATTCATTGGAAACAAACAGCTTTTTGGGCTTATTCTCCCCTATTCCTATCTATTCTTCCCTTATTCTGCGACCTAAATGGGGGCTAGAAGTACTAGAATAGTCAATACATACCTTATACACCTAAAATGATTATTAAAGACAAGAATAATGATGACAATACAAAATATTATCAAACATACCCACCGGTGGCCATAACACAATAGTCAGGGCTTACCTGTGTTAAGGGTCGGTCTTGGTATCGAATTTTGGCATTGACCTAACCCTTGTATATTTTCGTGAGTTTAGGGGTACATAGGTGAAGGTAGCCTACCCAGCTCGACCATCTAAAAGGTTCCTTCCATTCACGGGCGGAGCCAGTGGGGCGGACTGGTCCCCCCCCCCCCCCGCGCAACGCCAGGGTTAACATTGGCGATTAATGGGTGGGCAATGAATATTCCAAGTAATCGTATATTTTAAAGTACCCTTTTCAAATTCAATTTCTAGCACCTCTAGAGGGTTTAAATTTTGCATCAATACCCTTTTGAGGGTATTTTTTTACAATAAAATTTTTAAAAAATTTATAGGAATACTCTTCAGAAGAGCATATATGAACAATTTAAACCTTTTTGAGATGTACTACTGAAATCAGCAATTCACCAAGGCTATTTTGGCAAAATGAAATATGCATGTGCAAAAATCATAATTGAAATGAGTGGGTTTGAAATTGAAAAATGTTACGTGTACTCGTGTAGTTTGCATCACAATTAACATGCAAACATTTGAATTTTTTGAAGTATATACTTATATAATAAAGTATATTAATCTTTCATATAAAATAAATGCATATATTTTATTTACAATTTCTGTAATAGTGTGTATGGAGATAGTGAAATATATTCTGTGTTAACTAATTTCTATATTGTATTAGACGTGACAAATGAAAATAAGGCTACAAAATGGATTGAGTGTATTAACACCCATTGAGATTTGGAGTCGTGGGTCCTTTTTTTAAAAAAAAATGTGAAAAGCTAGCTTTATTTTGGACGATTTTTTATTTCAGAAATTCATTTTATGAGAAATCATTTTACCCATATAAAATTATAGTGAATTAGGTTTAAATATAAAAATACCCTTACTATTAATGTTGCAAACAATTAAAATCTAAATCTTTATCAATATAAAAATTATAAAAATGAGCAAAAATATTTAATATATAATGCAATAAATAAAATTAAATAAACCGATAACAAAAAATATAAAATGAGAATGATCTCCCTAAATAAATTGCATATAAGTGAAGTAGTAGGGAACCCCCAATTCAGTTACCAGTTGAATTTCTCAAAGAAGGAGGTGATCCGAGCAGAGTCCAGTGAAAAAAATGAAGGGACACATGTGCAGTCATTTGCGTAGACATCAATGCATGCCAATGGCATTCCGACATTCAAGTCAGGGATTTTCGGAGTGAAATCAAGAGTAGTTACATATCTTATTTCGTGGGGGGTGGTACCCTCCTATTTATAGGCGAAGGTGTCGGGCTAACTATTTTTGTTGGCATGGAGGAAATCTAAGAGGAATCTTCCACGTGGTGCCTCCTGGGTTGGCCAAGTCATCGTACGTGTTTTGGTAGTTAATTTGGATAAGTTAGGGCATTATAAAGGCTTCTATCATGCCTTGCCTACTGATTCATGAGTTGTTGGAAGTTGGACTGAGATGCTACCCCCTGGTTAGCTCAGCCCTCAGAGGATCCAACCTAAGGTCGGTCTCCAAACAGTTATTGTCACGGCCGACCTAGTCTTTGCCCCTCCTTGGAAGGCTGTGTTGGGTGCTTGTCCTCAGAAGTGCATTGTACTCAGATGGCCTAGATTGCAGCTCCTTCTCGGAAGGTCATGCCAGAAGCCCCTCCTCGGATGATCTGGTCTGCAACACCTCCTTGGATAGGCTTGGTTGTCACATACCAAGATTTCCATCTTACCAATTGATAACATGTGTCGCACATATAAGTACAATTGTTTTTTTTTCCTCCACATAACATGTTACTTAAATATCAAAATAAATGCCATAAGGATAGTATAAAAAATAAAACATATTTATTAAAGTTTTGGAAGATAAGTAATCTAATATTGTAAGTCACTAATTTTTTTTATAAAACACAATTAACCAAATTATTCACAAATTATTTTTACTAATTAATAATATTGTACCAATTAACATATTAATTATGATGTGAGAGATAATACCCAATGTGAGAGAAAAAAAAGGGAAAATGAATTGTGTTAAATGAGGGATATGAATTGTAAGTTTCTAAAATATGATATTAATAGAGGGGTATAAAGGTCATTAAAAAAATAAAATTTTGCCAAATTGGGTGGGATTTGGATTATCAGGTTATTTTCTTGTTTTCCTGGATTTTGATTTCAGTGAGACTCACAATTCCTTCTTGTTATACCACCAATCAAATAAGTAAATTTTTTCAATTTTTTAAATAATTTTGGGATAGTATCAGAATCCACCCTAGAATACTACCAACCAAACAAGACATGAGCTCAATTGCTAAGCAAACCCCAAAGGATAATGTTATGTACAACTCTATTTTCAGTTCCAATTACAGTCTATATATGTTTTGAATTTTTTTAAAATAATATATCTTATCTACTGAGGTATATGCTTTTATAAAAAAATGAAGCATATACTCTAATGAATTGTATGGATGCATTTATAGAAAATGTAAAAAAATTCATTCGAAACATATACCTTGTTAACATGAGCATATGCTCTGTTAATTTTCTATCGATGCATATAGAACTAGAATTAGGGATAGAAATGCATCTGGGTGTAACAACACTCAATCAAAAAACACTTTTGTTCTGTGGTAGGTTCCATTTTTTGCCCAAGATTAGTTGTTATTTTTCTGCTTAAATTAAGTTGGTCATACAGATCATGCGCAGTACTTTTTCCAACTTTCCATGGCATCAAATGATTCTAATAATAAAACTTCTAATAGCAATCAAACATGTTTTGGGGTGTGGGTGTCATTTGGCGCCACCCCGATCCTCTTTTGGGTGTGGCCGTAACAAAGTTTGTGTACAGGAAATATTCGATAAGTTTTTTGTTCGATATGATACATGTACATTCATAAATCATACGGGATAAATACGAAAAAATATTTGGATAATTAGACTATTTTTTAAATAATTTAAGTATTAGTATGTACTAATGAATTTCATATGCATTATGTTCAGTACGATACGTTTTGTACAGAAAATGTCTAATCAGAGTACCTTAATGAATATTTAAAAAATTACGGAGTACTTTGTTACTATGTGTGGGTGTCTCGAATTTTTTTCTTGCTTTTATTTTGTCTTATTATTTGTCTCTCATCACCTAGTTTAGAATTGTATTATGATTTTATCTAATAAAATCATGATAGCAATATCTACATTTTTTTAAAAAAATAATAACAATCAAACATAGTTTGAAAAAATATCTGAGAGAACTAATATTTACGTTCTTATTTTAAACATACCGCTGCCATAACACAATTTTTTTTTTTTTTTTTGTAATTCATAAAACATTGAGAATATAATAACATGATTTCATTGGGGTGTGGTTGCACAGCTACATTGTATCATTTTAAAATATTATATATATATATATATATATATATATATATATATATATATATATATATATATATATATATATATGTTAGGGTAAAGGGTGGATTAGTCTTTTCTTTGTTTTTTTTTTTTTTTGTATTATAAATATTGGATATAAACCCTAATAATATGATTGATTGATTCATTCTTTTCATATTCTAACATGGTATCAAAGCTTGAATCCAATTTTTTTCTTTGATCGTCGACGTCCCGTCGCCCCCGCGCCGCTTTGCCGCTGCCCCACGCAGATCTGCCGCATCTGCACCGCTGTGCCGCCGTCGCGCCGTTGCTGCTCCGCCGTCGTGCCGCCGCTGCGCCGCCCCGCGCCGCCCTTCGCTCGCGTCGCCCTCTCGCGCCGCCTCGCGCAGCCCTGCCGCTGCTGCGCCACCCTGCCGCGCCGCCTCGGCAAGCCCCGCCGCTGTCCTTGCGCAGATCTGCCGCGTCTATGCAGCTGCTGCGCCACCCTGCGCCACCCTGCGCCGCCCTGCCGCACCGCCTCGCGCTGCTTTGCCACCCTGCCCGCGCCCCGTCCGCGTCGTGCCCGCACACCATCCGCGCCCCGTCCGCGCACCGTCCGCGTCTGCCTGCGCGTAGTCTCGGTGTTGCGTGATCAGCGCAGATCCGTGCCGATCAGCCCGGATTTCCTGGGATCCTACCCCGGATTCGGTCACGGACAGCATCCCGGATCTCCCGGGAATTCGTCCCGAGATCCAGTGCTTCGCGCCCGCGCGCGCCCGGCCCAGCACCCGCTCGCGCCCGGACCAGCTGCCCGACCCGGCTCCAGCTGCCCGACCCGGCTCCAGCGCCCGACCCGACCCGGCTCTAGCGCCCGACCCGACCCGGATCCGCGACCCGACCCGGATCCGCGACCCGTTTACCGCTCCGTCATCGCCTTTTTCGGTATTTTCTTTATCCGGCCGCTACGGGTTCATTCGGACTCCAAATATAGTCATATTGGTACTCATTTTGCTCCATTTTTCGTTCTGCACGCATTTGTGACTATATTTTCATCATCCGAGGCATATATTTTTTCTGTTATTCTCTTTTTGCCTATTATGGCTACGGATAACACTCAGATCATCGATGTTAAGTTTGATGGTAACAATTATGATGTCTGGTCTATTAGTCTTGAACTTCAACTTGATTATCGTCACCTATTGAGTTATGTTACTGGCACTAATCTAACTCCTATACTTGAACCATCTCCACCGGGTTCTGATGAGACCACCATCAAGGCCAGAGCTGAGGCGTATACTAAGGCTTTGTTGACATGGAAGGAGGCTGATTCTCGGGTGAAAGCTTATATTGCTTCTTCGGTTATTCCAATATCCGTAAACATTTGAAGCCGTTCATTACAGCCAAGGAATATTGGGACTTTCTAAAGAATTTCTATACGCAGACCGATGGTGCTCAGGAATTCTATCTACATCAGGCCATTTCTACTTCTTATCAAGGGGAGCTTTCTATTCGTGATTTTTATTCTCTTTTGTCTGATTACTGGGATCAACTCGCACCTATGGATCCTCAGATGGAGGGTATTTTTCTGACACGCTATCGTGAGTACCGTAATCGTCAACGATTGTATCAATTCTTGATGCGTCTTCGTCCTGAGTTCGAGGCTATTCGTGCACAGATTCTTCATCGTTCTCCCAAACCGTCTCTTGATACGGTTCTTTTTGAGTTAGTTGCTGAGGAGACACGTCTTCGCACTATTGTCACTCCGCCTATCGTTGATCACAGTTCTGTCAATGTTGCACATCGTCAAGACAATCGCTACACTCGGGTCACTTGCTATTATTGCCGTAAATTTGGACACGTGCAATCTGAATGTCGTAAGCGTGCTCGTGATGGTGCTCCTCTTGTTTATGTACCTCGCACTTCAGCTCCTGGAGCACTTCCTCCAACACCTCGTCCACTAGATCCTGCAGCATCACGTGCACTAGCGCCTTGGACGCCAGCACCTCGGGCACCTTCTACAGTTCCTCCACATCGCTCTCAGCCTCGACCTGCAACTGCTGTTGCATCTGATTTTCCTACTGATCCACCGGCATATTCTTCCTCTCAGATCACTGAGAGTCTTGCGCAGCTCCACCTTCAACAACAACAGCTTCAAGATATGCTTCGCTCAGTGACTGGTAGTGATTCATCTGCTCCCTTTTCTGCTTCTACTGCGGCGACAGGTAACCTTACCTCCTCATGGATTCTTGACTCTGGGGCTTCCCATCATATGACTTCTCAGGCATCCTTTATTAGTTGTCCTACTCGCGTGTTTCCCACTCCTGTTATTCGTACGGCAGATGGGACTCCTCTGTCTGTGTCGAGTTCTGGTTCTCTTGCTGATCCTTCTCATCGATTTCAACTTCCTGATGTTTTTCATGTTCCTGGTCTATCACTAAATTTGCTTTCTGTTGGTCAAATTGCGGATCATGATTGTCTCATTACTTTTGATTCTTCTACTTGTTCTGTACAGGATCGTCGTACGGGGAAGCAGATTGGGATAGACTCTAGACACGGTGGGCTCTACTACATGGATCATCTTCATATTCCTTCGTCTTCTACAGCTTGCTCGCTTGATTTCTTCTTCTCCTTCCTCCTTTGATGTATGGCACCGCCGTCTTGGCCATCTCTCTCCTCCAAGACTTCGTTATCTAATAAGTACCGGTGTTTTAGGTTCCTTTTCAAAAACTGAGCTTCAACCATGTGTGGGCTGCAAGTTGGCAAAACACTTAGCTCTTCCATTTCCTACTAGTAAACACATTTCTGCTTCTTCTTTTGATCTAGTTCACTCTGAAGTTTGGGGTCCCTCCTCTATTGATTCTAAAGGGGGTAACTGTTATTATGTTATTTTTATTGATGATTTTTTCTCGCTTTACCTGGATATATTTGATGCATAGTCGTTCTGAGTTGTTATGTTATATATGTGTCACTTTTTACCTTCTGATAACCATTGGAACATTCTGGCAGTTTTTCAGCTTTTTTGTTTTTCGAACGGAACCGCTAAAATTTTAGACTGTTAGCTATCATCATGAGTTTGAGGACTCCGATTGAAAATCTAACTGCATATTATGTGTCCTGGTGCCATTCCAAGCCACTCACAAAAATTTTATTGAATTCCGGTAACGTTTCAGAATTTCGCAGTTCCGAATCGTATCCGGGTTTTGACCGAGCAAGAAGTCATTGGGAGACTTGACTTGGTCAAATGTGGGCCCATGACTTGGTCAACTCCTTTGTTTTCTAGTGTGGATGGGTTGACCCAAGTCAAAGTGCACCTAAACCTAGCCTAAACCTAATTAGGGCTAAGCTAAGTGGTGTGAGAGTGTGTGGTGTGTGTGTGAGCATAATAAAATCCCACGACAACATAAGCCCCACTATTCATCATCTTCTCCAAAAATTTCTCTCTCTCTCCCTCTCTTTAAATCCCCTTTATGATCTAGCTAGGGGTGTTGGATTGAAAAACCCTAGAAGGAGAAAAGGAAGGTGAGGACCCGATCTATCTTCCTATGGTCTTGGATCTTCATTTCCTTTTGTTTTTCCTCCTCTTATGGACCCTCTTCTCTGTTTTCAGCCCCTCTTTGGCTGAGTGGAGATCTTGGTGGTGGTGGTCTTGGTGGTGGCAAATCGGTGCGCGAAGAGCACCCGTTCTTCCTCCCCTTTCCTTCCTCTCCTTGGGTGAGTTTCTTTCCTTCCTTTTCTTGTTTAGATGCATGTTAGGAGGTGTTTATGGGTGTGCTAGGGGGGAGCTTGGTGGTTTAGGGGTTGTTGGGGGGCTGTTGGTGGCTGAGGGAGGTGGTTGAGTTCGGCTCGAGCAGTACGGGCTCACTGGCGCGTGCGCGCAGGCAGGCGGCGCTGGCAGGCAGCGCAGGCAGGCAGGCTGGCAGGCTGGGAGGGCACGCGGGCGTGCGCGTGGGTGCTGCGCAGGGGGCGTGCGCGCGGAGCGCTGCGCAGAGGCGCACGGGGCCGCGTGAGGGTGCTGCGCGCTGGGCGCCGTGCGGGGGCGTGCGCGCGGAGCACTGCGCAGAGGCGCGCGGGCTGGGGCGCAACTGTGCGCCCGGGGTGGGTGGCCGTGCATACGGCTGCCCGGGGGTTCGGGTGAGTCGGGGTGCTCGGACTCGCGTGCGTACAGGCCGTATGTACGCTTGTCTGAGTGTTGTGTATTTTTAGTGTATTTTTGTATGTATTTGTGTATTTTACTCACCGTGTTAAATACCTGTCTTGCAGATCTTGACGGACGGTCACGCGACGACCCGGGTATTGGTGAGTGGGACAATCCAACCCAGTTGGGAGGCGTATATGCTCTTAGGCGTGTATCGTCCTCCCCTGGGGCACCATGGTTTAATATTAACTTGTATAATATGTAATCCATGCAAGCATGATTGTTATGTAGTATGCATGCCACCCTAGATCTTGTATGTTAGGGACTTGCACCCTTAGGATATGTGTAAGAGCCATGCATCCTGATAATATGTTTCCATGCTAGGAAGCCATGACCTATGCATGTATCCCATTAGTTTAAATTATTTTAACTCAAATGCAAACTTATTGTAATTAGCATGCCTTAGAGAATATTATAACCGATGGTTATAATATATGCTTCCCCGCATCTGAGTTATGCGCCCTGGAGGAATTCTGAAGAATTCATGACATTAGAGTTGATGAGACGTGTTGCCGACGGATCCAAGTGGATCGTATACGTGTGGATAGGCTGTTTCTTTTCCCTTCGTTGGATCCGTATAGAGACTGCCCCAGCGTTAGACAGGCCTTCCTGACAGAGGGCTCCCATCAGTAGGCACCTCCTGATTTGGGTTCGGACTGTGCTGAATTGTGGGAGTGGACCAGGCGGCCTACGGAGTGGAGGAGAGACTATCGGTGGACCAAGGGTGATTAACAGCCTAGTCAGTCCCAATATCCTATGTCACCTATTGGAGGGTGAGGGTGTAGTGGGTCGGCGATGTAGCGACCCACTGGATTGTGTAGTTCCTGCCACTTTGAGGCTTTGAATAATTATTTGTGGTTAATATAAATTGTGATGCATGGGTTGTGCTATTCACTGAGCGTGTGGCTCACCCCTCGCATAATTTTTCTCCAGTTATCACTGAGTCGGACTTGAAGGAGGAGCTCCCCGTGGCACTTCATCAGTAGCGGAGCAGCGCCACGTCCCGCGAGTGTTAGAGGCCATCAGCATCCCTTTTTTGATTGTATGTATTATATTTCCGTGCTTGGGCACCTGTTTGTATTATATTGGATGTCATTGTATATATTGGCTCTCACAGGACAGTTGATTATGTATCGAGTCTGTAATATGTTTTTGAATTACAGACTCAGTCTTTTAGCTTCCGCTATTTGTGTATATATCATGTCAGCCTTGCTTTTGTCTGTGTTGTCATTTTAGCTGTTGTTTAGAGTATGTTATTGACCTCCTGTATAGACTGCTGATATCATGTATACACTTGCCGCGTCCCGGGGACGGCCGCCCTGGGGTGACAAAAGTTGGTATCAGAGCCTGGTCCTGTCAGAGCCAATTGTCTTCTTTTTCGTAGAGATGAGTCCTAGGATTTCTATATGAGTATTCTGATCCTAGTGTCTGGTTTTCTTAGGTTGCTGATATGCCTCCTCGCAGAGGACGGCGCGGACGTGGTCCCTCTCGACCTTTGGAGGTTTCCGGACCTACCAGAGGCGAGGATGCTACTGGAGAGTCCTCGGCTGTGAGGCCAGGATCGGCGCAGGAGCCTCCTGCATGGGAGCGCGCGTTCGCGCGGATAGCGGATTTGGTGGAGACTCAGACCAGGGCACTGGAGGCCCAGACTAGAGTATTGGCTGAGCAGGCTAGAGAGATTCAGGAGCTGAGGGCGGCCCGTGATGCAGTTCCACAGGTCCCCTTGGTGGCAGATCCGCCTGTGGTACCCGATGTACCCCCAGTCCCCGTGGTGATTCCGGCGGTGAGAGTTCAGGATCCCCTGGAGAGGGAGGTGGAGCTAGAGGCTGCAGCGAGAGTACATCAGAGTGGCCTCAGCGCCTTTCTGAAGCTCCACCCTCCCGAGTTCCATGGCCAGACGGCGGATCCCCTTGCCCCAGAGCGTTGGTTGATGGAGGTGGACACGATCTTCTCGACCATGCATTGCACCGACCGCCAGCGAGTCTCCCTGGCCACCTTCATGCTGAAGGGTAGCGCCGCCGACTGGTGGGCTACCCGATCGGTGGACATCCCCGAGGGTGTGGAGCAGCTTTCATGGGCGGGATTCCGGAGGTATTTCCTGGAGGAGTACTTCCCGTTCTCGACGCGACAGATCGTGATGCAGGAGTTTGAGCAGCTGACGCAGGGCTCTATGTCTGTCGCTGACTACTCCACGCGCTTCACGAGGCTTTCCAGATTCGCCCCAGCCTTGGTGATGGATGAGGAGACGCGGTGCCGTCGTTTTGAGCTTGGTCTCAGTAGCGCCATTCGGGTGCATGTCACCTCCCAGGCTTTCACGAGGTACTCTGACTTGGTGTCTCGGGCGAAGACAGTCGAGCAAGACCTCGGGATCCTCGTGAGGGTGTCGACCCCTTCTGCAGACCAGAGGCCTCCCAGGAGCCAGGACCAGGGGCAGCGCAAGAAGAAGAGGCCCCGCTTTGATCAGTTAGCGGCTGCCTCTCCTCCAGTAGATGTGGTGCCATCGCGAGGTCCAACACCCATTGCGGCAGTGTTAGTACTGGCCAGGCGACCGATCACGCGGCGCTGTTACCACTGTCAGCGCATCGGGCATATCTTGTATAATTGCCCTGATGCTGGCCGACCCCGCGTGCTGCCTCCGCAGCAGCAGCAGTTACAGCAGCCGTTCCAGCAGCAGCACCAGCAGCAGCAGCCTCAGCGTCAGCAGCAGCAGCCACAGGGTGGCCGTGTTGACCAGAGGAGGCAGCCAGCGCAGCCGGCGAGGCGTGCCCCTGCTCCTCAGCCGCAGTTTGTTCAGGGCCGAGTGGCAGCGCTTTCGGCAGAGGAGGCTCAGGCATCAGGCAGCGTGGTCCGAGGTATTGTTCAGATCTCCCAGCTCCCTGCATATGTGTTGTTTGATTCCGGAGCCACACTCGTTCGTGTCTCCCGCTTTTGCGAGACGGACAGGCGTGGCGTCCGCCCCTTTAGATGCTATCCTGGAGATATCATTGCCCGTAGGAGACCGTATTCTCCTCCGTTCTGTGTACCGAGGGTGTACGGTGGTGGTTGCGGAGCATGAGTTTCCGGTGGAGTTGGTGGAGCTCGCTATGACGGACTTTGATGCCATCCTGGGAATGGATTGGCTTGCAGCTAGTCACGCCAGCATCGACTGTTTTGCCAAGTCGGTGTCTTTCCACCTTCCGGGTCGGAGGTCCTTCCAGTTCGTGGGCGATCGTGACGTAGCCCCTTTGGGGTTCGTGTCGTCCATCCAGGCGTGGAGACTCCTTCAGGGAGGATGCGAGGGCTTTCTGGCGTACATTGCTCAGGAGGACGCACCGCTGCGGGCAGATATCAGTCAGACTCCGGTCGTGGCAGAGTATCCCGAGGTTTTCCCCGATGATCTTCCGGGATTACCGCCGGATCGCGCGATCGAGTTTGAGATCAATCTGATTCCGGGGACCGAGCCGATTTCGAGAGCTCCGTACCGGATGGCCCCTGCAGAGCTGAAGGTGCTCAAGGAGCAGTTGGAGGAGTTGCTGGAGAAGGGCTTCGCACGTCCGAGTGTTTCTCCGTGGGGAGCCCCTGTTCTGTTCGTCCGGAAGAAGGACGGTTCGCTGCGGCTTTGTATCGATTACAGGCAGCTGAACAAGCGGACAGTGAAGAACAAGTACCCCTTGCCGCGGATCGACGATCTGTTTGACCAGCTCCAGGGAGCGCGAGTCTTTTCTAAGATCGATCTCCGCTCGGGCTACTATCAGCTGAAGATCCGGGAGTCAGACATTCCGAAGACGGCCTTTCGTACCCGATATGGGCACTACGAGTTCAGAGTACTGCCGTTCGGGTTGACGAATGCGCCGGCGGCCTTCATGGATCTGATGAACCGGGTGTTTCGGCCCTTCCTCGACTCCTTTGTGGTAGTATTCATCGATGACATATTGGTGTACTCGAGGAGTCTTGAGGAGCACGCTCACCATCTTCGCACTGTCTTGGAGACTTTGGCCAGACATCAGTTGTTCGCCAAGTTCAGCAAGTGCGAGTTTTGGTTGGAGCGTATGGCCTTTCTGGGCCATGTGATTTCCGGCGAGGGCATATCTGTGGACCCGGACAAGACGCTCGCCGTGTCGAATTGGCGTCGACCGTCGAACCCCACAGAGATTCGGAGCTTCCTGGGCTTGGCGGGTTATTACAGGAGGTTTGTCGAGGGTTTCTCGAAGATAGCTGTACCTCTTACCCGCCTCACTCGGAAGGATGTCCGGTTCGAGTGGTCCCCTGCTTGCGAGGAGAGCTTCCTAGAGTTGAAGCGAAGGCTCACCTCAGCGCCAGTTCTTACCCTTCCGTCTGGGAGTGGTGGGTTCGCAGTTTACTCCGATGCATCGCAGTTGGGTGTGGGTTGCGTCCTGATGCAGCACGGTAAGGTTGTGGCTTACGCGTCGCGTCAGTTGAAGCCCCATGAGCAGAATTACCCCACCCACGACCTTGAGTTGGCAGCGATCATCTTTGCGCTGAAGATGTGGAGGCATTACCTCTATGGCGAGGAGTTCGAGCTCTTTACTGATCATAAGAGCTTGACATATTTGCAGTCCCAGCCGGAGCTCAACATGCGTCAGAGACGTTGGGTCGAGTTCCTGACGGACTATGATTGTGACATCGCTTACCATCCGGGTAAGGCGAATGTCGTGGCGGATGCTCTCAGCAGGCAGCCCTTGGGCATGGCCGCCCACATGGCTGTACGTCGTTGGAGGCTTCTGGAGGAGGCCGCTTGCTGGATCAGCGTTCGAGAGACTCTGCGGGTGGCTTTTTGGCCAGGCTAGTGGTGCAGCCCGTTCTTCTCGACGAGATCCGCACGGCTCAGGGGCAGGATCCGCATTTTATAGTCCTCTCTGAAGGCGTCGCCCGGGGTGAGCGTCCGGACTACCAGATTCGCGAGGACGGGATCCTGCGGTTCAGAGGCCGGGTATGCATTCTTGACGACGCAGAGCTGAAGCAGAAGATCTTGGACGAGGCCCATCGTTCGAGGTACACAGTGCATCCTGGTGGCACGAAGATGTACAGGGGCCTTCGTCGTGGCTACTGGTGGCGCGGGATGAAGACGGATATTGCCCGTTTCGTTGCCCGATGCTTAGTATGCCAGCAGGTGAAGTCGGAGCATCAGCGTCCTGCGGGGAAGCTGCAGTCCATTGAGATCCCTCAGTGGAAGTGGGAGCAGATCACCATGGACTTCGTCTCGGGTTTGCCGAGGTCACGTTCGGGTCGCGATGCCATCTGGGTGATCGTCGACCGACTGACGAAGTTTGCTCATTTCCTCCCCATCCGACTCACCGATTCTCTGGACACCCTGGCGCAGTTGTTTGTCTTCGAGATTGTTCGTCTCCATGGCACTCCCGTCAGCATCATTTCTGATCGAGACGCGCGATTTACTTCGAGGTTCTGGCGTAGCCTCCAGCACGCCCTTGGTACGAACCTCCACTTCAGTACAGCGTTTCATCCGCAGACGGACGGCCAGTCGGAGAGGACGATTCAGACCCTGGAGGACATGCTGCGAGCCTGCGTTCTCGATTTTGGGGGCAGTTGGGAGAGGCACCTTCCGTTGGTGGAGTTTGCCTACAACAACAGCTACCACTCGAGTATCCGGATGGCTCCTTACGAGGCGCTCTATGGCCGTAGCTGCAGGTCCCCCTTGTGTTGGGACGAGGTCGGAGAGCGCCAGTTGGAGGGACCAGAGATCATCCACCAGACCTCAGAGATGGTGAAGACGATTCGCGAGCGTATCCGAGTCGCTCAGAGCCGTCAGAAGAGCTACGCCGACCGTCGTCGCCGTGAGCTCGTCTTCGAGGTTGGTGATCATGTCTTCCTGAAGGTGTCCCCGATGAAGGGCATCTTCCGTTTCGGCGTGCGGGGCAAGCTGAGTCCGCGTTTCATTGGGCCGTTTCTCATCCTCGAGCGAGTTGGGAAGGTGGCCTATCGCATAGGTCTGCCCCACAGTTGGCTTAGGCCCATGACATCTTCCATGTCTCGTAGCTGAGGCGCTATGTCCACGATCCTGCTCACGTCATCCCGTTCGAGCCGCTCGTCTTCGAGCCGGACTTGTCATTCGTCGAGCAGCCGATCGAGATCCTGGACCGCCACGAGAAGAGGCTCCGCACCAAGACCGTCCAGTTGGTCAAGGTGCGATGGCAGCACCGTTCCGGTGCCGAGGCCACTTGGGAGCTCGAGGACGCCATGCGTGACGCGTATCCGCATCTTTTCCCTTCCTAGATGTTTTTGTATTTATTTTGAGGACAAAATTTCCTAAGGGGGGAAGAATGTTATATATGTGTCACTTTTTACCTTCTGGTAACCATTGGACCATTCTAGCAGTTTTTCAGCTTTTTCGTTTTTCGATCGGAACCGCTAAAATTTTGGACTTTTAGCTATCATCCTGAGTTTGAGGACTTCGATTGAAAATCTAACTGCATATTATGTGTCTTGGTGCCATTCCAAGCCACTCACAAAAATTTCATCGAATTCCGGTAACGTTTCAGAATTTCACAATTCCGAAGCGTATCCGGGTTTTGACCGAGCGAAAAGTCATTGGGAGACTTGACTTGGTCAAATGTGGGCCCATGACTTGGTCAACTCCTTTGTTTTCTAGTGTGGATGGGTTGACCCAAGTCAAAGTGCACCTAAACCTAGCCTAAACCTAATTAGGGCTAAGCTAAGTGGTGTGAGAGTGTGTGGTGTGTGTGTGAGCATAATAAAATCCCACGACAACATAAGCCCCACTATTCATCATCTTCTCCAAAAATCTCTCTCTCTCTCTCCCTCTCTTTAAATCCCCTTTATGATCTAGCTAGGGGTGTTGGATTGAAAAACCCTAGAAGGAGAAAAGAAAGGTGAGGACCCGATCTATCTTCCGATGGTCTTGGATCTTCATTTCCCTTTGTTTTTCCTCCTCTTATGGACCCTCTTCTCCTCTGTTTTCAGCCCCTCTTTGGCTGAGTGGAGATCTAGGTGGTGGCGGTCTTGGAGGTGGCAAATCGGTGCGCGAAGAGCACCCGTTCTTCCTCCCCTTCCCTTCCTCTCCTTGGGTGAGTTTCTTTCCTTCCTTTTCTTGTTTAGATGCATGTTAGGATGTGTTTTTGGGTGTGCTAGGGGAGCTTGGTGGTTAGGGGTTGTTGGGGGGCTGTTGGTGGTTGAGGGAGGTGGTTGAGTTCGGCTCGGGCAGTGCGGGCTCGCTGGCGCGTGCGCGTAGGCAGGCAGCGCAGGCAGGCAGAGCAGGCAGGCAGGCTGGCAGGGCACGAGCACGTGCGCGCAGGCGTGCGCGCGGGTGTTGCGTAGGGGGCGTGCGCACGGACCGCTGCGCAGAGGAGCAGTGCGTGCTGTGCGCGCGGGGCCGCGTGCGGGTGCTGCCCGCTGGGCGTCGTGCGGGGGCGTGCGCACGGAGCGCTGCGCAGAGGCGCAGTGCGTGCTGTGCGCGCGGTGAGGCGAGCGGGTGGTGCGCGAGAGGGGAGTGCGTGCGGGGCACCGCGCTGGGGCGCAGTGCGGGCGGGTGTGCGCGCGAGGCGCTGCGCTGGGTCGCAGTGCGCGCGGGTGCATCCGGGGCTGGACGCACGGTGCGCACGGGCGCGCGCGTGCGTGCGCCCGAGCGTGCGGTGCGTCTGGGCGTGCGGGCTGGGGCGCGGCTGTGCGCCCGGGGTGGGTGGCCGTGCGTACGGCTGCCCGGGGGTTCGGGTGAGTCGGGGTGCTCGGACTCGCGTGCGTACGGGCCGTATGTACGTTTGTCCGAGTGTTGTGTATTTTTAGTGTATTTTTGTATGTGTTTGTGTATTTTACTCACCGTGTTAAATACCTGTCTTGCAGATCTTGACGGACGGTCACGCGACGACCCGGGTATTGGTGAGTGGGACAATCCAACCCAGTTGGGAGGCGTATATGCTCTTAGGCGTGTATCGTCCAACCCTGGGGCACCATGGTTTAATATTAACTTGTATAATATGTAATCCATGCAAGCATGATTGTTATGTAGTATGCATGCCACCCTAGACCTTGTATGTTAGGGACTTGCACCCTTAGGATAGGTGTAAGAGCCATGCATCCTGATAATATGTTTCCATGCTAGGAAGCCTTGACCTATGCATGTATCCCATTAGTTTAAATTATTTTAACTCAAATGCAAACTTATTGTAATTAGCATGTCTTAGAGAATATTATAACCGATGGTTATAATATATGCTTCCCCGCATCTGAGTTATGCGCCCTGGAGGAATTCTGAAGAATTCATGACATTAGAGTTGATGAGATGTGTTGCCGACGGATCCAAGTGGATCGTATACGTGTGGATAGGCTGTTTCTTTTCCCTTCGTTGGATCCGTATAGAGACTGCCCCAGCGTTAGACAGGCCTTCCTGACAGAGGGCTCCCATCAGTAGGCACCTCCTGATTTGGGTTCGGACTGTGCTGAATTGTGGGAGTAGACCAGGTGGCCTACGGAGTGGAGGAGAGACTATCGGTGGACCAAGGGTGATTAACAGCCTAGTCAGTCCCAATATCCTATGTCACCTATTGGAGGGTGAGGGTGAGGGTGTAGTGGGTCGGCGATGTAGCGACCCACTGGATTGTGTAGTTCCTGCCACTTTGAGGCTTTGAATAATTAATTGTGGTTAATATAATTGTGATGCATGAGTTGTGCTATTCACTGAGCGTGTGGCTCACCCCTCGCATAATTTTTCTCCAGTTATCACTGAGTCGGACTTGAAGGAGGAGCTCCCCGAGGGACTTCACCAGTAGCGGAGCAGCGCCACGTCCCGCGAGTGTTAGAGGCCATCAGCATCCCTTTTTGATTGTATGTATTATATTTCCGTGCTTGGGCACCTGTTTGTATTATATTGGATGTCATTGTATATATTGGCTCTCACAGGACAGTTGATTATGTATCGAGTCTGTAATATGTTTTTGATTTACAGACTCAGTCTTTTTAGCTTCCGCTATTTGTGTATATATCATGTCAGCCTTGCTTTTGTCTGTGTTGTCATTTTAGCTGTTGTTTAGAGTATGTTATTGACCTCCTGTATAGACTGCTGATATCATGTATACACTTGCCGCGTCCCGGGGACGGCCGCCCTGGGGCGTGACAAAAGTTGGTATCAGAGCCTGGTCCTGTCAGAGCCAATTGTCTTCTTTTTCGTAGAGATGAGTCCTAGGATTTCTATATGAGTATTCTGATCCTAGTGTCTGGTTTTCTTAGGTTGCTGATATGCCTCCTCGCAGAGGACGGTGCGGACGTGGTCCCTCTCGACCTTTGGAGGTTTCCGGACCTGCCAGAGGCGAGGATGCTACTGGAGAGTCCTCGGCCGTGAGGCCAGGATCGGCGCAGGAGCCTCCTGCATGGGAGCGCGCGTTCGCGCGGATAGCGGATTTGGTGGAGACTCAGACCAGGGCACTGGAGGCCCAGACTAGAGTATTGGCTGAGCAGGCTAGAGAGATTCAGGAGCTGAGGGCGGCCCGTGATGCAGTTCCACAGGTCCCCTTGGTGGCAGATCCGCCTGTGGTACCCGATGTACCCCCAGTCCCCGTAGTGATTCCGGCGGTGAGAGTTCAGGATCCCCTGGAGAGGGAGGTGGAGCTAGAGGCTGCAGCGCGAGTGCATCAGAGCGGCCTCAACGCCTTTCTGAAGCTCCACCCTCCCGAGTTCCATGGCCAGACGGCGGATCCCCTTGCCCCAGAGCGTTGGTTGATGGAGGTGGACACGATCTTCTCGACCATGCATTGCACCGACCGCCAGCGAGTCTCCCTGGCCACCTTCATGTTGAACGGTAGCGCCGTCGACTGGTGGGCTACCCGATCGGTGGACATCCCCGAGGGAGTGGAGCAGCTTTTATGGGCGGGATTCCGGAGGTATTTCCTGGAGGAGTACTTCCCGTTTTCCAAACGCATCAAGGTGTTTCGCTCTGATTGTGGGGGGAATATTGTTCTCGTGCTTTTCGTGATTTTTTATCCTCCCAAGGCACTCTACCACAGCTTTCCACTCCTTATGCTCATCAGCAGAACGGGGTTGCTGAGCGCAAACACCGTCATATCCTCGAAACGACCCGGTCCTTACTCCTCTCTGCTTCTGTTCCTGTTCAGTTTTGGGGTGAGGCTGTTCTTACAAGTGTGTATCTCATCAATCGCACTCCTTCGTCTATCACTGCTGGCATCTCCCCCTTTCAGCGTCTTTATCATAGTCCTCCTGATTATTCTCGTCTTCGTGTTTTTGGATGCACGTGTTTTGTCCTACTTCCTCCTCTTGAGCGTACCAAGTTGTCTCCTCGTTCCACTATGTGTGTTTTCTTGGGTATAGTAATGAGATCAAAGGATATCGATGCTATGATCCTGTTGCTCGTCGTCTTCGGACATCTTGTCATGTCACATTCTTTGAGAGTCATCCATACTACGCTCTTCGCTCGCCTCCTGTTCCTCTTCCCCCATCCACGGTTGAGGAAGTCACATTTTTGGACTTTTCTATTCCTGATTTCTCATCTTCATCTTCTGCTCCTCAGTCATCTATTCCGTCTGTACCTGACCACTCTTCCTCGTCAGTCCCATCTTCACCCTTGCCGTCAACTTCTTTTTCGGATGATTCACGTGGGACGGTTCTGTCTACTCCTACACCTATTCCTGATGCTGCTTCGCCAGAAGACGATTCTGCTTCCGCACCAGTTGCTCCTCGTCGCAATCCGCCTCGCGCTCGTCGACCTCCTCAACGACTCAGCTTGGTTGCCTCTGATTCTTTTTCTCCTAGTTTTCAGTGTTTTCTTTCAGCTGTTTCCACTCATTGGGAGCCCCAATCATATCGTGAGGCTGTCGGCATTCCAGAATGGGAAGGTGCTATGGCAGAGGAGCTTAGTGCATTACAACGCACTCATACGTGGAAAATTGTACCACTTCCTCCAGGGAAGACTCCTATCAGCTGTAAGTGGGTTTATAAGATCAAGACCAACTCTGATGGTTCGATTGAGCGTCACAAGGCTCGTTGGTTGCCCGTGGTTTCACTCAGCAGCATGGTATTGATTATGATGAGACATTTGCTCCTGTAGCAAAGATGACAACTGTTCGTACTTTGATTTCTGTTGCTTCTGTTCGTCAATGGCCCATTTATCAGCTTGATGTCAAGAACGCTTTTCTTCATGGTGATTTATCAGAGGAGGTTTACATGACTCCTCCTCCGGGTCTTCCTCATTCATCTGGTCATGTATGCCATCTTCACCGCGCTCTCTATGGTCTCAAGCAGGCTCCTCGTGCTTGGTTCGCTCGATTCACTGATGCTATCTGTGCTGCTGGGTTTGTTCGAGTTCCTCTGATCCAGCTTTATTTGTTCACACCTCTGGTCCTCATCGTACTATCCTGCTGCTTTATGTTGATGACATGATCATCACCGGCGATGATTCGTCTCATATACAGTCGGTCAAGCAACATCTTCAGCGTCAATTTGAGATGAAAGATCTTGGCAAACTTCGCTATTTTCTAGGCTTGGAAGTTGCTTCTGCTCCGCGTGGTTATCTTCTCTCCCAACGCAAGTATACTGCTGACTTGATCGACCGTGCCTGTCTAACTGATGATCGCATTTCTCCCACTCCTATTGAGCTTCATGCTAAGCTCCGGCCTGACGATGGAGAACCACTTCTGATGTTACTCGTTATAGACAGCTTGTTGGAAGCCTCGTCTATCTCACTGTCACTCGTCCTGACATTGCCTATGCTGTGCATATTGTCAGTCAGTTTGTCGCTGCCCCTCGTACTGTTCATTATGCAGCAGTTCTTCGGATTATACGCTATCTACGTGGCACTATATCTCGTGCTCTGCTGTTACCGTCTTCTTCTACTCTTGAACTTCGCGCTTATACTGATGCTGATTGGGCAGGAGATGTCACAGATCGAAAATCCACAACTGGTATATGTGTCTTTTTTGGGGACTCTCTTATATCTTGGAAGGCCAAGAAACAAGACATTGTTTCTCGTTCGAGTGCTGAGGCCGAATATCGTGCTATGGCATCTGCTACTGCTGAGGTTGTTTGGCTTCGACGCCTCCTCTCTGACATGGGCGTCATTCTATCTGCGTCTACTCCCTATATTGTGACAACAAGAGCGCCATTCAGATTGCTAGCAATCCAGTATTTCATGAACGTACGAAGCACATCGAGATCGATTGTCACTTCGTCCGTCATCATTTTATTGCGGGCACTATATCACTCCCATATATTTCCTCTTCTCTTCAGTTATCAGACTTTTTCACAAAGTCTCATACACTTCAGCGGCATGGTTTCTTGTTGAGCAAACTCTCGGTGTATGATCCACCATGAGTTTGAGGGGGGGTGTTAAATGTATATATATGTTAGGGTTAAGGGTAGATTAGTCTTTTCCTTGTTTCCCTTTTTGTACTATAAATATTGGATACACCCTAATAACATGATTGATTCATTCTTTTCATATTCTAACAATATATATATATATATATAATGTGTTGGTCTGAACTTTACTCATTTAAACTGAATTTGAACCACTTATTAGAATATTTGAACCGAGCCCAGGAATACCAATTTTTAAAAAAATCCTGCTTACATTTGTTTGAACCCCTAAAGAAAGATGCCTAACTTAGAGGAGGGGAAATCTAGGGGACACTAATCATATCATAATATATCACGTGTTTATGATATAATATAAGGAAAGCTCATTGGGGACATTCAAGTGGTTTAAAAAATAAAAACCATTAAAAACTAATGTCATTAATAATGACATTGTCACGTGAGCACGTGCATGGACAGTGGGGCGGTGCCTCGTTAGGCTTAAACAAAAGGGAAGATCATGAGAAAAATTTTGGGGTGGTCTCAATAAAGAAAAGCCTGGCCTGGTTGTTTTTCATTGTTTTTCATTGGGGCGGCTTCGGATCTTCAGTGGTTAGCTACAAAAAAGTTTCATGTAGCAACTAATTAATAAGCGGAAAAACTAACATCCGTTTCTCTTCTCTTCGATAGCCCCGGTACTCGTGGGTCCCACTTCTTTTTTTTTTTTTGAAAAAAATATAGATATTTTCTACCCGATTCCATTTCTGAATTCGAATTACAAACTCTGAATGAGGGGAGAATAGAGATTTAAACAACGTACAGGAAAGATAATAAAAAAAAAGGGTAACTGCGCACGTCCTTCCCCGGTTAGAAGAGGTATCTAACCGAAGGAGGACTTCCGCCAGTACTCACTTCACAATCCTTATTCGGCCGTTTGTGAAATAAATCTCTTTTACGTTTGCGATGAAGCGTCCCCAGTCCCGCACGAATCCATGAAACATGATGAGCATATTCTCTTGATAAACTTGCGCTCCTCTGAAGGGTCCCACTTCCTTGCAAATAACATTTTGACAAAACACCCCCTTAATATAACAAAATAACAAAAACTATAAAAAAAGAAGAAGGGAATAACGAGGACAATTTTTCAGGGGTTCACTGTGTGTCATATTTTTTTCAAACTGTAGTAATCATACATTTGTTGTTGGTGTTTTGATTCACTTGTGAAAAAAATTAATGATCAGACAGCTTATACTTAAATTTTAATATAATAAGAGAAAATTATGGGAATAAATAAGAGGAAGACAACTCATCCCATTTGATATAAAAATAATAATTAGGATAAAGTAAGGACAATTGTCTCGATTTTGAAATAAAAATGAATTTATTTTATTCCATCAAAGGCCGGGATATTATTTAGCTCCACTTTTTATCCTAATTTTAACAAATATAAATATGGACAAAATTGATAGATTTTCTTAGTTCATATTTAGTATGCCATGATAGATTTTTATGTAAAAATTTTGATCATACAATATTAAAACAAAAGTTTGAAATTAAAATTTTAAATAATTTTATGGTGTTGATGCATTCAGTCTGTTTTGCAGTCTCATTTGGAGTATATAAAAACACTCAATATAGTATATACTCTGCTATCTCTGTATATCTCTACTATTAAAAAAATATAAAAAATATGCATTCAACACACATGACCATATACTTCATATTGTATAAAGGTAAATGTTATGTTTAGTCCCATATATATGCAGCCTTATTTGCAGCCCACACCATTTTTCTTTTTAAATAAAAACTCTTCTATTGAAGTATCTATTGTTATATGAAATGAAGTGTGTGTGTGTGTGTGTGTGTGTGTCTCTATATATATATATATATATATATAAATGAAATATTTTTTTACTCCATATATTACGATAGAATTTCATAAATAGCGTAGTATACTACATACTGGGTTGTAGAATGAACTAAAAAAATGCACTTCATTAGTCGTAGATAAGGCTAAACTTAAAGTTTTCCATGATTGTTATACTTCACAGTAACTTGGAGTGATTTTAAGTTGTTTGATATGAATTTTAATTAATTATGTGTTTCATAATGTTGTAACAAAGTTAATTTAGTCCTTCATGGCAGGTTTGACAAGAGATTTTTTTTAAGTTGGAGTGCTTTTGAGTTGTCTAAACAGTATTTTGTTTTTTTTAACAAGTGAATAAGAACACCAATGACAACCGTCTAATAAGTAGCGTTATTTTTTTTTTTTTAAAAAAAAAAAAAAATTGACAACATAGTGGACCTTAAAAAAAACAGTCCTATGTTATTCCCTTTTTATTATAATTTTTGTTATTTATTATGTTTGAGGGGTTTTTTTGTCAAAATGTTACACGCAAAGAAGTGGAACTCACGAAAACCACGGCTACCAAGGTGAAGAGAAGTGGAGGTTAGTTTTTCCCCTCCATGTGGCACGTATCAATTGGTTGCTACAGGAAACTTTTATGTAGCTAACCACAGAAGATCCGAAACCGAGAGGGGGGTTGTCCTTTGAGAATTATTTTGGCTTTTAGATCTCAAGAAAAATTATAGTAAAATATGTCTTTTTACACTTATCTTGATATATATCGATTATTTTCATAGTCCAAATATATATTGTTTGGATAATGTTACGTCCAGCCTTATTTTCATCTTCAATTCCAGTTCACATGTGTTTTGAATTTTTTAAAAATAGTATGCCTCATCTAATGAGATACATGATTTTATAAAAAAAAATGAAGTATATACTCTAATAAATTGCATGGCCATGCATTTACAGAAAATGTTAAAAAAAATTACTTCAAAGTATATGTCTTATTAACATGAATATATATGTCGTTAATTTTCTATCGACGCATATAGGGTTGGAATTGGGGTTGAAAAGAGATTCAGGTATAACAGCGCCATGTTTGTTTGCCTCTACGTGATTAACTCACTAAGGCCTAGTTTGGCATGGGAATAAGGGATTGGGATAAGGAAAAAATTAGGTTAAATTACTTGTTATCCCATATGGCATTAAAAAAAAAGAATAACGCATGGACAATTGTCCATATTTTGAGATAAAAAATGAGGATAATTTGTTCTAGGTAAAAGGTGGAATATATTTTATCCCAATTTTGTAAAATTGGAATAACATTTATGACTACCCTTCCCAACAAAAAAAAAAAAATGTGTTCCACTAAACAATATTAATGACCCATTAATAGGATCTAGTATTTTTTAAAAAAATTTAAAGTTATCCCATATTTGATCCAAATACAAGATTGATTATAAGAACACAAAAAATGAGGATAATAAAAAATATTACCATATGCAAATCTGGATAAAAATAGTGAATTTTTTATCCCTATAAATTAGGCTAACTTATCCTAAAAATTTATCATTTACCAAACTAGGCCTAAAATGAAGGGAGAACATTATGCTACTTTTTGGAGCAAGATGGATTATATTTCACTTTGTTTTTTGTACACGTGTGTTATAATGTATAATGGTAGTTCTGCAACTTATGTCGTGTGGGTGCAGTGTGTAATGTATCAATGTTAAATGTATATGGTCTTTAGGGTATCATATACCGTTGATAAGTAGCTCTAACGTTTTGAGAGTGAGACTCAGTTTCGTAGCCTCCAATATGCAAAATCTATATATAATCTAATAAAATAGTACTGAATAAAGTAATCTTTTATCAAACCACCACGTAGATCTTATTTTATGTGATTTGTATGTGTTTTTTTTATTTAATTTTTTCTCTACTTTGTGTCTATTGTTTTAAACACCTCATATTCATAGCATCCATTAATCTCACACTCCATATAGGAATATTGTTCCATCAGATTCGATACATGACAGACTGAAATAATTTGTATTTTATTGTATCAACCTGACTAGGAGTCAGATGACATTTTATTAAAAAAAAATCCCCAGTTTTATAAATTCGCATCTCTTCGGGTGTTTTATGTTATTGGAATGCAAATTATGGAATAATATATTTCAATCTTAGATGCATCTCGATTGTCCAATTAACAAATTTTGAATCTGGTTTTTACAATCATTTGATCTCTTCTCTATTATATGATCCATGGGTTGTTTACTAATGATTTGTGAGGAAACATGTTATTAATTTCTTTCTTAGAGAGATTCACGAGATAGCAAACAAATTAAAATAGGATGCTAAAATAACATAAAAAAAAAAAGTTGAATGGATGAAAGAAAACATGTCAATGATTTACTAGATTCATTAATTTCAATAATAATGTTGGAACTTCTTTATGGGCATGATCTTTGGGTCAACATATCTGCAGCATTTTGTTTTGTGTTCACCTTCTAAAGGTGAATCTCTCCTTTTGACACATATACTGCATAGTGCTCTGACTATCACATTCAATGAGCTTTTTTTTTTTTGAATTTTCATCATGAGCTCATTCATGATACCTTAACCTATATAGCTTCTTCTTTTTGTCAGTGGTGGATGATGTGATACTTGAAATGTAAGCCTCCGTCGCACTTCATGGAGGTATAAAGACATATATCAAATTAGGAAAAAATAATTAACAATAAAATTAAAACGGAATGCCTATCATTTTTTCAAAAAAAAAGAATTCATATATACCAATAATGAATTATCTATTGTAAGGGATAAATTCCTTGAGCTCAATCCTTTATTACTACATGTAATTTAAACATTTGCCATCATAATGTTAAGAGACTAACATGTGTCCCATGGAGACTGTGATATAATCAATACATATAAATACATATATAAATAATGAATTTTTTTTTTTGTCATTCAGGTATACATATATAACAATAATGAATTTTCTGTTACTTGGGTATCCAACAATAATAAATTTAAAACTTAAAATTTTCATTCTGAAAACCCATTTCAAGACATTATAATGATCTTTTTAACAACCATTTGCATGTTGACCATGCTGATTGTTTGTGCAATATTTATTTGTTCGTATAGATCATAGTATACATAAGACTACCAGCTGCACTTGCATGTAGAAATTAAAACATTTCTTTCACTCCCTCACTATAGTAAGATAAAATCCCTTTGATAGTAGTTTTACCAAACTTGTCCAATACCTTCTTTACATACATTTTTTTACAATTGCTATGGCTTTTCATTTTTTATGTCCCTTTAAATTTCCACATCAAAGATCCATTTAACAACCTAGATTCTTCATGTCCAATTCATCATTCAAATTTTGACTTTAGATGAATCAATATCTAGCATGTTCAATATCTCGCATGTTCTTGACATGCATCATAATAACTTCAATAAATGATTGAAATGCTGATAAAAGGCACTCGCCTCTCACCTTTCCATGATGCTTTATGGTTATGGCATGTTGAATCTCCACATCCTAGTTTGGTGAGATGATAATTAACAGGATAAAAATATTATAGAAAAATATATCATGTTATTTGACAATTATCCTTTTTTTAACATTAAAAGATATTATTTTTTTATTTCAAATAAAAGCTTTCTCATAAATGTGAATAAAGATAAAATTCAGACAAATTGCATTCAAAATCTTATTCATTTCCCCAACTAGGCCCAATTTACCTGGGTAGAGTTATGTTTGGTGATGAACAGATGTTTTTCGTATTATAAGAGATTATTCCAACAGTTTGATAATTAGATAAATGGATAAAAAAAAAAAAACAGCTTATCCTCTTTATTAGAAATCCAGGTAAAGCATAAACGAATGCCTTGATTTTGTATTAAAAATAAAAATTTTCTCCCGCTATTATAACATTTATTCCATATTTTTGTCTTAATTTTAATAAATATGAATATTGACAAAATTGATAAACTTTTTGTTCATAAAATTAGGGTTTTTTTTTTGTATGTATACCATTAAAAAAATATGTTATTTATTTTTATATCACCTCAAATAACATATTTATTTTTATACCATTAGAATATTTTAATGAAAAAAGTGCCCCTCTTTTATTTACCAAATGAAACTTAACAATATTTAGGTCTTAACCAAGAATTAAAAATGAGAAAAATAACCTTAACATAATACTTTTCATAATGTAATTAGGTGTTTAATGACATATCTAAATCAAAATTGCATTTGCATTATTAGGTGTTCAGTGACAATTTCAATATTATTCAACACTGCATATGCCCACCCAATCCGATATTGCATTATCTTAAAACCTTAGTTGTCTAATTAGAATTGATTACATAAGAAAATTTGAAGATTTTTTCATTGTTGACTATAAGAGAATGCAGTCTCAGATTATGTGGGCATATACATTGTTGAATAACACTGAAATTGTTATTAAATACCTAACAATGCAAATGTAATTTTAGTTTAGATATTTTGTCAAACATTTTGTATACAAGTTTTAAACATCAAAATACTTACAAAATCATACAAACATTTTGTCCAGTGTCTAAGAAGAAAAATGTGTTTAAAGTTGGAGACTTAAATATGAAATATGAAGAAGGGAGGGGCTGATCACTAAATAACATAGTTTACATAGACTTAAAAATAAATATCACATTTCACAAACTAACAGTATATGAACATACGGTTGGCAAAGGGATTAAAAACGAAATAGATGCTTAAAGTTGAAAACTTAAAAAGAAGGGATTTTTATTTTTAAGTCCCTGCAAACATGCATATTTATGGATCGGTCCCTCACTTCTTGATATTTCTTTTTTAGTCCCCATATTCAACCGCCTATTTAGTTTTTAGCCCCTCCGTCAAACGTCCGTCCATACACCGTTAATTTGTGAAATATGATTTATTTTTAAGTCCCTGTAAACTATGTTATTTAGTGATTAGTCCCTCCCTTCTTCATATTTTACAGGGACCAATCACTAAATAACATAGTTTACAGGGACTGATCACTAAATAACATACTTTATAGTAGGCCTATCAACGGGTCGGGTCCAGATCCAGACCCGATCCGACCCGGACCCGATTACACGTGTAATATATCCGACCCGAGTTGGACCCGACCCGAGTTGAACCCGACCCGGCGGACCCGAACAAACAAACGGGTCGGGTCCGGGTCCACCCCGCCCCGACCCGTTGGACCCGATTGTTTTTTTTAATATATGTTCATATATTATAAGACCATTAGTATTAGTTGATACATAATTTTATTTCTTACTTAACTTATTTTTGTATCTACAAGTTCATAAATCATAATCATAACAAGCCTATAAATCGGTTTGTTTTGGACAATTAACTTATTAGCTTTTCAATTTGTATAATTAATTAGTTTGTTGCATGATTTATGTTTATTATTTAGGTTAATATGTTAGTGTTTATTGTTTTGAATGTTGTTTAGGTTAATATTGTTTTGAATGTTATTTAGGTTAGTTATGTTTATTATTTAGGTTAATATGTTTTTTATGTTAGCGATTATTGTTTTAGATGTTGTTTAATAATTCATTTACTTCTTTTGAATTGTATAAAATTATATTCAAACATAGTCTCATTAACAATAATGTTTTATTACAAAAAATTTCAAATAGAATGATAAGGCAAACAAATACATGAGTTCTTCTCTCTTTTTTTTTTTTTTTACCCAACCATCCGGGTCGGGTCGGACCCGGACCCGACCCGGGTCCGACGGGTCCGGGTCCGGGTCCACATTTCCCCGGACCCGCCGGGTCCTGGGTTGGACCCGGACCCGCCGGGTCCTATCACGGGTCGGGTCCGGGTCCACCCCGACCCGACCCGTTGACAGGCCTACTTTATAGGGACTAAAAAATAAAATCACATTTCACAAATTAACGGTGTATGGACGGACGTTTGACGGAGGGACTAAAAACCAAATAGGCGGTTGAAAAAGGGGACTAAAAAAGAAATATCAAGAAGTGAGGGACCGATCCCTAAATAGACATGTTTACAGGGACTTAAAACTAAAAATCCTTAAAAAGAAATATGAAGAAAGTACGAATCAATCCCGAAATGAACATGTTTACAGGGATGTAAAATTAAAAAATCCATTTTTTAAATAACTATGCTCATGTATAAATTGTTTATATGTTTGAGAATATATGTGAAAGATATATATAATATGATAGATGTGGCATGTTTTTAAAATGCGTTGGAGAATATTAATCTTTGTTTCTAAGCTCCTTATCCAATTCTCAATGGGTGACATAGATTAGGCATATACATGCCTGTTTTACATAGATTAGGATTTCCAGGTGATCAGTTTTATACCCTCCATAATAGGGATGGAGCAAGGTGGCTTTGTACCGCACCGCTCCTTGCTCCATTCATGGACACCTACTGTTACTCGTCCAAGACATTCTTCACTCATTACGGACTCGAAAAGGTACGAATGCGCTGATGATTTGGCTAGTGCGTATGATTCTGTGGAGTGGGAAAGTGTGGTTCGAATATTAGACCTTATTTGGATTTCTTTCTATTTGGATTCGATGGATCAGATCTTTTCTGTCTAATGTTCGGATGGTTGTCTTGCTCAATGGTACTCCAACTGAATGGTTCACGTGCCCTGAGACAGGGTGATCCTTATCTTTTTCCAATAATGGCTGAGGTATTATCCAATCCAACTTATTAAGGCTGCGGGAAATCTGGTGGGATATATCAAGCTGATAGTAGACTCAACTTGACAGGGTATATATCCACCAGGTTTAATTCATGTCATGTATGCAGATGACCTTCTTCTTGTGAGTCAGGCAACTCCATCTCAATGTAGTATTTTTCATGGAGTATTGGAAAATGTTCTACAATACACTGGGTAGACTGTTCATTGACCAAAAAGCTCATTGCAATTTTCTCCATCTGTTCCCTCTCGTTTCCGCATATGGATGTGTAAAATCTTCAAGATGCAACACTCCACTGTGCCTTGGAATTACTTGGGAGTAACTATTTCAGGGAGGCATCGAGGGAGATTGATGGGAACGAAGGTCTTTGATGCAGTTGCTACATGGAAATCCCAACTCCTTAGTATGGCTGGAAGGGTGGTCCTTATTAAATCTATTCTTCAAGCTATACCCACTTACATGATATGATGTCTTCTCTGGTATCAAGGAAGACATGGCCGGTCTATACATTATATTGGTTGGGATACAGTTGTTCAGCCTAAAGCAGTGGGTGGATTGGGACTATGCAGACTGAAAGATATGCGGAAAGCCATTCTTGCAACTTTGGCCTTCAGATTCCTTCTTCACCCATCACTTGTAAGTCAATTTTTAAATTTGAAATATAAATGGAATGGTAACCCATGGAAGATTCTTCGTCTAAATAGTCCATCTTCTGTTTGGAAGGCACTATATTTTGGTTTGAGAATAGCTCGGATACATATTCGAAAAGTCTCAGGTTCCCTTTCAGAGATTGATCTTATTCGAGATCCGTGGCTATCGGCAATCCCGTTTTCCTGGATTCCGACCTTTCTGAATATGGCCCTTGTTACTCTTGATTTCAAGTTATCTGATGTAATTTGTGAGGGAAGCTGGAGACATGACATAATTCAGGCAATCTTTCCTCCGTTTTGGGCATCAACAACCATTTTGAGTTCAGTTCTGTTAGCACCTAAAGCAAATTCTCAAACACAGTGGTGTTGGGAAGACTCTCAAGCTGAGTTTCCAAAAGCTAGAGAGTTGTATAATCAGTTAGTCAAAAACCCTGTGACACAAGACACTCAAATGTGGAAGCGATTATGGCGAATTCCAGTACCCCCTAATGCCAAGGTGTTTATTTGGAAACTAGTGTGGAATAGACTGCCAACAAAGGTGCATTTGGATTCTATTATTGGAATCCAAATGGAACAACATGTCCTCTATGTCAGTTTAAACCTGTAACTATGAGACATTTATTTGGTGAATGTTGGGTGACTGCAGAATGTTGTCATCAGCTCCCACATTGGTGGCAACTTCCAATTACAATTTGGCAGTGACAAGTTGGTTGCAGATTTTTTTCCCATCATCATTGGAAAACAAAGTATGGTGAATGGCAACTTATTATTTTTGTCTTGATGCTATGGCAAATTTGGAAGGCTAGAAATATGTTGGTATTCCAAGATAGGCCTATACATGCAGGTGTTGTGGTTAGTAGAGTGCTGGCCTTGGGAAAGGAGTGTGTGCAACTCCTATCATCTAAGAAGAAGAATCAACAGGAAGCGAACAGTGTCCTATTCTCAAATCATGGACCCATTACATTTCCCAAGTACAACACCCCCATAAGGAACTCTAAATACCCTTATGTCATAACAGATAGTGTGGATGGAACCACAAGAGCTGCGGCGGGTGCTTTTGTTCTAGTTCAAAATTCTCCTTTTCAGGTTCTTGGGGTGGGCTATATGCCTATATGTACTGGCCATGGGCACATCCCCTGCGAATGAAAACTGAAGCTATTAGACTTGGAATACAACAGGCTAGAGCATTGGGTTTAAATCATATACGAGTATGCTCTGACTCAATTAGAGTTATTCAGCTTCTACAAGGGAGTGGAATAGGTCCTCCATCCATCAGTCTACTTGTTGAAGCAATCCGAGCAGTGAACCTACATACAGACCCTATCTAGTTTGTTAAGGTTCCAAGAGCATATGTTATGGGACCTGATATCTTGGCCAAGTTTGCAAGAAAGCAACGGAAATCGGGATACTCTATGTATTTACAAGATGATCAGATTCGGAAGTTGTTGAGTCCGATCTTCCCTAGTTTAATATAATGTATAGCTCATGTAGAGGCACACCTACATCTTAAGGGTGGTGAACGAGCTGAACTTTGACATGTTCAAGTTCGGCTCGTTTATAAATGAGTCAAGTCGAGCTAAGTCGAACCAAGCTCACGAGCCTCAACAAGCCTAGCATTCTTTTTCATTTTAGTGTTTTTAGGGGTTAAAAACAAAATTTTAGCCTAAATGAGCTAAGTTCATGAACCTAAACGAGCATAACTTTGTATTGATTTAATGTTCTGATTTTACAAAGGAGTTGAGTCAAGCTTCAACAAGTTTTTTATAACACAAACGAGTCAAGTTTGAACACAAAATGAAGCTCGATCTAGGTCCTGAGTCTAACCGAGCTTTAAAAATTGTTCAAGCTCGCTCATTTGTCTAATTGAACGAGCCTGAACGAGCTCAAACCGAGCCGAACCTGAGCCGAGCCCGAGCGACTTGGTTCGTTTACCAGCCCTACTACTGCTGCCTAACATGTCTATGTAAATAAGTTGTTTTGTTTATAAATATATCTAGGGGTGGTGAACGAGCCGAGCTTTGACATGTTCAAGCTCGGCTCATTTATAAATGAGCTAAGCTGAGCTGAGCCGAGACGAGTCGAGCTCACAAGCCTAGTGTTCTTCTTTATTTTAGGGTTTTTATGAGTTGAAAAAAAAAATTATCCTAAATGAGCCAAGTTTAGGATTCTAAACGAGCATAATTTTGTATTGATTTAATGTTTTAATTTTATAAAGGAATTGACTTAAGCTTCAACTAAGTTTTTTATAACACAAATGAGCAGAGTTTGAACACAAAATGAAGCTTGATCTAGGTCCCGAGCCTAACTGAGCTTTAAAAATTGTTCAAGCTCGCTCATTTGTCTAATTGAACAAGCTTGAACAAGCTCAAACCGAGTCGAGCTCGAGCGGCTTGGTTCGTTTACCAGCCCTAAATATATTTATGCCCTACTATGGGGCCTTGACACCAAAAAAAATTAAAAAAATTATTCTGAAAATCAACAAAATTTATATTCATTAAAATTAAACCATTTGTCCTCTCATGATCATATCTCCCCCAAGCTAGGGTCTATTGGCGGATCTAGAATTTTCTTAAAAGGGGCTTGGAAAATGTTACTTAAAATATAATAAAAAAAACTCTAAATATGTATTGTATCAATAATGTAAAATTACTTTTCACAACAAAAAAAATCAAATATTTCACGTTATATCACCTGATTCAATATTGTAAAAAATACATTGAATAAATTATATCTACTCATTTATCAAATGTGTAAAAAATTTCTAATAAATTTTTGTTCTTTTATAATTTTTTTTTCCATTAATTTTGATTGGTTAAAATGTTATATATATTTTTCTCACAATAGGAAAAAATTAAAAAACGTAAGAGTTTTTTATTTTATTTTGGGGTGAGGGGTTGATTCAATGATTCCCCATAGGTGAATATGGGTCCGCCCCTGGCTAGGCCCATGAGTCCTTGTAAGGGGATCTTAGGGTAATGCGAAAGGAAAATGTTAGGCCCAATCACCTTCACCTGTTAAAATTCAGACCTCATATGTTTTTATGTTTTTAAAAATAGTAAATATCATCTAATGTATGTTTGATAAAAAGTGCATATCGTTCAATTTCAAGTTGAATGAATTCATTTTTAGTAAGTGTAATAAAATATTTAATGAGATATATATAACATCTAACGTGGTATGTGCTTCACTGAATTTCTAACAAGGTATATAAGACTGTTTTGAACTGAAAAAAAAAACTGAGTGTAACAGCACTCAATGGAAAATGATACGTCTAGCCCCCCCGTGCAACCCCAATTGCAGTCCACACCAGTTTTTTTTTTTTTTTAAATCATACATTCTCTCATTGAAGCACATTCAATTATACAAAATGAAATATATACTGAGATACATTAGTGCATTTTTTTTTTCCATACATTGTGATAAAACCTCATACATTAGTATATAGTATTGCAAAATAGACTGAGTCTATCAATACTAATTTGTCAAAAGAAAAACGCCATAGAAATATATCGAGTGTGTATATACACACGTATTTTTACATATTCTTCCAGACACCATGTCACCTAATAGGTTTATAATATAATATATCAATATAGGTACAAAAATACATGCATACAAATCATTTGGGGATATATTTTCTAAAAAGAAATTTTTTTTTTTTAGATAAGTTAAAAATTGCATTGCAAGTGTGAGTATCCAAAACGACTACATGTGTGTCCAAACCTAGCATTATAGGATTCCTCAGCTATAAAGAGATTCCTTAGGGTGATGATACAGGGCCGTGCTGTGGGCCGGCCCGTTTGGGTGGCGACGTGGGCTGGGCCTGACCCCCGGCCCGCGTGCCGTTTCTGGCACGGCCCGCTAGGCCCGCCGTGCCGGAACGGCACGGCCCGCTAGGCCCGCGGCACGGTTTGTGCCGTGGGCCACACCGTTGGGACGGGCCAACGGGCCGGGCCGGCCCGTTGGCAGCAAGTGTGAGTATCCAAAACGACTACATGTGTGTCCAAACCTAGCATTATAGGATTCCTCAGCTATAAAGAGATTCCTTAGGGTGATGATACATTCAAAAAATATGGAAAAAAAAAGAAAAAAAGGGAATCTAGCAAAAGAGAGTGACACATATTGCGGGGAGATGTGCCCTCCCCACTCGGCATCCTCCTCTCCTTTCCACACAAAAAAAATCCAATCCACCAACTTCTGCATCTCTCTCTTTGACCGAGTTTGGTTGGACGACCGCAAACGAACTTTAAATAAAAACTAAGTTTAATATTGATTTTATAAAAAACTATTTTTTCATATCTTTTAAAAAACTCAGCGTTTAGATACTGTTTTTACATAAACATGTTTGTAACTTCTGTCTCAGTTTTCTATTTGAAAACAGATTTGAAAAAAATCTATTCTTATAAAATCAAAAGCTGCTTTAACCCGTTTTCAAAATATCATGACCAAATATTTAATCATAGGACCCACATGTGCCGGATCTAATTTTGTATTTAAATATAATAGATCATATAATTAAACAAAAAAAAGATTTGTCAGGTGCACGTGACTGAGAGGGGCACGGCTATCCCCACTACGTAATTTTCTTACCGCACCAATCGAGAAAAAAAAATCGGTGTTTTATCTTTTCCCACCGATCCGGCCAGATCGACCAGATTTGATCGCCACTTCAAGTTTTGGACGACCGGACTTGGTCGCCATTTCAGATTTTGGGCGACCGGACTTGGTCGCCATTTCAAGTTTCGGGCGACTGAACTTGGTTGAACATGATTTGTAATAAAGTTTATAATTTTTTTCTTGAAAATCTAATTCCATGATGTATATCTTCCTTGAATCCTTCATATATATTCCAAGTCTGAGTTGTAATGTAAGAAGAATCAATTATTATTCTTAAATGTAGAATATAAGAACAATTTTTTTTTACATAAGTGACGGACTAATTTTCAAAAGCCAAATATATAATGTGTTTGGATCAACTGATAGGTTTTTTTTTGTTTTCAAATGAAGAATCCTCTTAACTACGAATTCAAACGAAACTTAAAAATGATATATATTTGTCTAATAAGATATTTTTCTATAAAAATTTGAATTAATTGAAAGTATACCTACTTACATTTTTTTCGGCCCCTTAGCTGTTGTTTGGATAAAAGAATAAATGTAGACTATGATGGATAAACCCAAAAAGTTATTTGTTTACAAAAAATAGGTAGATATAGTTTTGAACCCTGTTCGACCAATTACAGTCGCCCAAAGCCTGAAATTGCGACCAAGTTCGGTCGCCCAAAACCTGAAATGACGATCAAGTCCGGTCGCCCAAAACCTAAAATGACGACCAAGTTCGGTCGACTTGGATTGGTGGGAACAACCAAACACCATTTTTTTTTTTTTTATTGGTGGGGTAAAAAAAACGTTTGGTGGGGATAGACGCGCCCGACTGAGAGTGGCTCAGGCACTGCTCACAGCTTTTGGTATTTATTTTCCTATGGTTTGATTTGAGGAGCATTTAAGCTGGAAGAGATTCCACTTGACCAACCACCATTGTCAACTTGAAGTGTAGAAGGAACAATGACTCGAGCATTTAAGATGTAAGGGATTCCTTTTAGGACCTTTATTTCCACCCCCTTCAGTTACTCAATCCACCCCCTAAAAAATCAAGAATTCCTCTTTTTTTCTTTTTTTCTTTTTGATAGTGAGGAATCCAGCACGAGCTAGGTCTGTCAACAGACCCGACCCGACTCAGATCCGATTACACGTGTAATATATCCGCCCCGATTTTGACCCGACCTGAGTTGGACCCGACCCGGCGGACCCGAACAAACAAACGGGTCGGGTCCGAGTCCACCCCGCCCCGACCCGTTGGACCCGAGACCCGATTGTTTTATTAAAATATGCTCATATATTATAAGACCATTAGTATTAGTTGATACATAATTTTATTTCTTACTTAACTTATTTTTGTATCTACAAGTTCATAAATCATAATCATAACAAGCCTATAAATTGGTTTGTTTTGGACAATTAACTTATTAGCTTTTAAATTTGTATGATTAATTAGTTTGTTGCATGATTTATATTTATTATTTAGGTTAATATGTTAGTGTTTATTGTTTTGAATGTTGTTTAGGTTAGTTATGTTTATTATTTAAGTTAATATGTTTTTTATGTTAGTGATTATTGTTTTGGATGTTGTTTAATAATTCATTTACTTCTTTTGAATTGTATAAAATTATATTCAAATATAGTCTCATTAACAATAATGTTTTATTACAAAAAATTTCAAATAGAATGATAAAGCAAACAAATACATGAGCTCTTCTCTTTTTTTTTTTATCCAACCATCCGGGTCGAGTCGGACCCGGACCCGACCCGGGTCCGGGTCCGGGTCCAGGTCTAGGTTTCCTCGGACCCGCCGGATTCTGTCACGGGTCGGGTCGGGGTGGTCGGGTCCGGGTCCACCCCGACCCGACCCGGACCCAACTCGTTGACAGGCCTAGCACGAGCCCTTTCTTCTCTTAATGTCACTCGTTGTCTCTCTCATTCTCATCGTCTCTCTCACAAAAGTGCATCCATGGTGGTGTTGCTTCAGGTTGTGCTGGGCAAGAAAGCCCCCATTAGCGATAGAATCTCAAACCGCTAATGAATGAGGTATTTATCTTGTTAATGTGAGAATACATATGACGCTAATGAGGTATATGAGACTGGAATTGACATTTGGACTGTAGTTGGACCTGGGACAGCACTCTTCCACCGAATGGTTTGGCTGGACCTGGACCTGGGACTGTAGCGCAATGTTCAGGCTTTTATACCAATTAAAAAATAATAATAAGAGCGTTGTTACACTCAATTATTTTTGCAGTCTCAAAAATCCTATATAACTCATTAGCTCAATGTACTCATTACAACAAATTGAGTTATTCGCTACAAACGTTTCTATGTGAAATTGAATTTCATAGCTAAAGGTGACTTTTACCAGCAAAAGATATGATTTTTTGCTGCTTAATAAATAACTTTTTGCTGTGAAATCAAATTTTATAGAAAAAGATACGACTTTTGGTTGTGAAATAAATAACTTTTTGCTGTGAAATTGATTTTCATAGTAAAAGATGTCTTTTGGTTACAAAATAAATGACTTTTTGCTGCGATATCTTAATTTTTAGAGATTTTTAAAAGATTTAATTTGTTGCAAAATCAAAATATGAAATCTACACTGGATCACTATTAGACTGATATCATTTTGGATATAAATTAAATATGAATTCTTTCTATAATTTGATTTCAAACATGTATACTAGAACATTATTTATTCACTAAGTCACCATGTACAACGTTAGAAAATTTTACATTTTTTTATAAATGACATTATTCAATTCATTAAAGTATTATGATGCATATGATTTTAAAAAAAATTAAAACACTGGAGATTACATTTTTTTATTGTAAGAACAATACTCAACTTGCAACAAACTCATGTTGTCTTCAAACTGCACGCATGAATTTTACTCGTGGTAGTTTCCAGACTTATTGTATAGAATATAGTAAATGATAAAAAATAACAATAATTTTTTTAAGCCCCAAAATATAGGCACGGTCACAAGTCCCATGAGGTGACATATGTGCATTTCCTTATATACCCCTGTGTGGTAAAATTGACTTTTGGATAACTGATTTCTCAAATCGAAGAGATGGTTACAATTTTTTCTTTTTTGTGCGGCACATTTACTCCACTTTTTTTTTCATGCGACAAATCTTGATCTATTTGAAGAATTTTTAGCTTATGTTGTGTTTTTTTTTTTTACTTTTTTTTATTTCTACAACAGTTTCAAAATGAATGTTATGCAATTAAAATCATTATAATAGTCAGGTATTTAATGTATTCAAATTTAAATAAAAAAACACATATAGTTACCATATAAAAAAGTTACATTTTATATTGGTAGTTACATACAATAATGGAAATATCTCATTTCATGAAAAACAAATTCCTTCTTTAAAAACATCTCACATATCTGTTACATTCTAGCATTTGACAACCATATTTTGAAATTACATAAATGAGATACATCTCACACAATGTAAATACATTTCCTAAATATTTACATATCTCACAACTATTTGTTACATTTACATAAAAACAATTACATTTACATAAATAAAACACAACAGTTACATTTACCTAAATGTTTTACATTCTATGCAATATTTAAACAATTTAAAAGCAGATCCTCTCTTCAACTGTCACTTACATTTTATAAAAAATGTCAAATACCTTTTTTGTTATGTGTTACATTTAACATGTTATATGTAGTTAATGAAAAAATAAATTCGTTTACATTATTCAATCCAAGCTATACAAAAAAATAGAAAAACATCAATGACATCTATGTCTTCAGATAATTCATCAAAATATTGAACAAATGTTACATACAGTTCATAAAAATGAAACAGCTACATTTGTCAAATTAAGCTATTCTAAAAAAGTAAAGTTACATTTAACAAATGTAACAAATTATGAAAAATAAAAATCACATTTAACAAATGTTACATACAATTCATTAGAAAGTTACAAATTCTAAATTGAATGTTATGCAATTGAAAGCATTTAATATGTCATATATGAAATAAAATACAGTTACATTCATCAAAAGGTGGAGGTGGGGTCGGCGGAGGTAGAGTTCGGAGAAGAGCTGGAAAGGTAGTCGAACCATCTCTCATATGATAGAGGGCAGCAAGAGAAATACAAGATAACGCCGGTTGCCGGAGATGAACAGATCATTCGGAATGATTTTTTTAAGTAACGCATGTGTATAAATGAAATGGTTCAATTTTTTTCAAAAAATGTGGGATGTGGTTTGGAAGAAAGAAAACGTGGGGTATTAAGCAAAAGGTGATATTGTATTTTGTATTTTTAATTTTTTGAAAAGATCAAACAGAAAACCACTAAGAAAATATCACCTAATGAGGCTTGTGACTGGGGCTGGCTATCAAAACTCAAAATAACTAGCAAAATAAAATCAATATAGAAGTCAAAAAATAACTAGCAGAATAAAATAAAAATATATAGAAGAGATCAAACTGATATACCTGTCTAAATCCATTGAATGAGAACTAGATGAATCCTCTGTAACAGAGGATTTCAAGAGAGATTTGGAAAGATCAACTAGCATTTCTCACCCAGGTGTTGATACACTAGGACATTAATGCAATCAATTATGTAGCCCTAATTTTGTAGTCCCTTACCTTTCCCTAATCTAGTATACATACTATTTCAGAAAACTACAAAAAAAATGTGTTTTGAGTATATATTTCATTTTTCTTCATCAGACAAGTGTAGACTTCAAAAAAAAAATTCAAAGATATTATAAAATTGCAACAATGCTCACAGGAATGACTACCCCTAATAAACAGGTGACATTTTATGCTATCAAGGACATACTGATATGAAAAATGACTACCCCTAATAAACAGGTGACATTTTATGATATCAAGGACATACTGATATGAAAATCTTCCTACACAAATGCTTCTTGCAACCTGTAATAACCATCCATGTACCCATAATTTATTTGAAACCATTGCATTGATGTCTAGATTCAATGGTGTAAAACATCATCACATGGTAATTTATTTTAAAACAAAAAATTTGATTACAGTTGAACCACCAAAAAAATAAACACCACAGATCATATAAAAGTTCACAAAGAAAGAAAATTAAATATCTGCATCTACTGATGAACAAAATCAATGACCAAAAATGTAAAAACTAATCTGGCACACGAAAAATCCGGTCAATCTGTTCATCCATTTGTTCCTGCATTTGTTGCATCCGTTCCTGCATTTGCTGCATCCGTTGTGCATGCTCTTGTTGCATCTGCTCTATCCGTTGTGTATGCTCCTCGTGCATCTGCCTAATCCGTTGTATATGCTCCTGTTGCATTTCTATCTCGTCTTCTAATTGATTCACTCGCATCTCATCCTCTCCCTCTCCCTCTCCCTCTTCCTCTTCCATCTCTGCATCGGTCTCATCAATTTTGGCCTAAAATAATAATTTACCGCACACATCGAACACAAATCAGCATAATTAAAAGACGCATGAGCGTCATTTATCAGACAAACTCTTTTACATCTGCCTCATGATGAAGCCCACACAGACACGATATGGACACGTCAAATAAATAGATAAATATATGATGAAGCATATTATATGATTATTTAGAAAAATAGTCACACCTCCATGAACTCTAAAAAAATGATACAAGTACAATGGTGTGTCAACTATCAACTCCATTAAGATTTCTAGCATCATTTAGTATTATGTGAATATAAAACTACAAATGGTTAGTGACAATGCATAAGTTGCCCATCATGCGTCCGATGTGTCCTAAATTAAAAATTAAAAAAAAAAAATTTGGACACGTACGGGTCATGTCTGATATGTGTTGTGTCGTGTTGCATGTCCGATACATGTAGGACACAGACAGATTGTTGAATGAAGTGTCTGTTCTTTTTAAGTTAAGCAATATATCACACTAATCATGTGAAATTCAGTAGGCACAAGTTCTTGGTTTTCAAATTCCATAAACTTGGGAAAGCCTACAACATAATGATGGGGAACAGTTCCGCATGCATGCCTAAAATGACTCGATGGAGATGAAATGGTAATTTATTCTCGTCTAGAGTGCAATGACACTCAATGTACTTGATGTTGCTGGGGAGACAATATCATCCAATGCACTTGCTGCAAACTTGGTTGAATAATCTGGTTCTTTCTTGTTCTTTATAAATATTTTTAGGTGGTATCTGTTAGTTGATTCACTTACTAAACAAAAAGATCTTATTGTTATCATTTGAGTGTCCTCCAACCACAGAGGTTGGACTCAACCCACATAAACAAAGTGTTAAAAAGAAAGAAAATGTTAGGGACAGACATTCTTGCAATCAATTTTGTAGTTCCAACAAGGTGTGATTTTTTTTTATAAAAACATGTACTTGTCTAATGAAGTACATACCTTCAAAGAAAATGAAGTATATACTGAAAAGAATTAAATGCATACCTATTTACATTTTTCCTAACCTGGTATACACTAGTATAGTAGATTAGGGAGTATATACTAGGTTATGACTGCATGAATTAACTACACAAATGACTTGAGTGTATTGGTACATTAAAAAGAAACATTTCAAATACAGTATGTGGACATAGTTATCATACGTACACTTCCACATTGTACTTTTTGGGTTCTTGTTAGACACAGAACAGTCATTGCATGAAACTTCCTCTGGAGTTTCATAACTTTAGGACAGCCCCCAAATGATCATGATACTGTTTTTGATGTGGCTGACTTAGGATAATATTTTATTAGATTAGATTTGGGGATTTGTATGGGATTGATTTGTTAGAATGACTTGATTTAATTGGTTAGAATGTGATTTGTTTAGTTAGTTACAATATGATTTGGTTTTTTTATATATACACTTGTTTACCATTAAGAAATCAGTCAAAATTATTGAAGAATTTGAAAAAGAAATTTCTCTCTTCTAGTCTTCTCTTTTATTTCTCTGACCAACATAAAAACGTCTTGATCTCTCCAACCACTTTATATATTCATGAAGCAAGCACAACAAGCAGAACCACAAGAACACAAATGGAAAGCAAAACTAGAGGATGCCACCTTCTTGGTTTCTTGTTCTTCTATGAGAATGACACAGAAAGGGGAAGGAAGCATTTCAGTTTTGAGGCCCGAACCATCTCTTTTTCTCCTATATAATCCCAACTCAATGCCACCCCTCCTTCCAAAGAATTTCCTGATGTTATCTTATAAAAGATTTTAATTAACTTCCATTGTGGACACACATAGAATTTCCTGATGTTACCTTATAAAAGATTTTAATTAACTTCCATTGTGGACACGCACCTTCCACGTCCGTTTTAATGTCCAACGGACGTGTACTTCCAGTTCACATTAAGATTTATGATTCACTACTTAAAAAATAATCCATAATTGATCAAGACCAATATGAATAATTCAAAAATATGCAAATAAAACTAAACATGCAAAACATGAAACATAAATCATTGTTTACCTCCTGTTCTTGAGAGTTCGAATCCGGCTCTAGTGGAGGAACACAAAACATAATTAAAGAAGGCCCTGCAACCTGAATGAGCCAATACAAACTTATTTAGTAAGCAAGATAGATAGAGAGAGAGAAGAATACACAAGAAATCAAGAGAGAATTATCGAAACACTCTAAAAAAGAACCCAATAAAATCAAATCAGAGAAACCCAAGCACATCAACATCGAAGATTGATAATGGATCAAAACCATAATATCCCCAAAAACACAAAAAAAACTAAAAAATTAATAAAATCAGATAGGATAATGGTGTTTGAACAACTGTAGCCTTGTAATTGTCATCTACCCACATTGTCATCACCACGCAGATTGTATACCGATGGTAAAAAGGAATCACCACAAAATAAACATAACCATAAGCCTTTTTATTATAATGAATCCAGTGTTTAAAATAATCACTTAAATATCGTACATTCTACATTCATGCAACCCCTTCCACTTTAGGAGGCTGGCAAAAGTAAATAACCATTTTGCTTGACAGCATGGTGAAATGTAGGCTTCATGAGACCAACAAATGAGCATTCATTAGAAATAGACGGAGAAAGAGTAAGAATACTTACATATTTCAAACCCACATATTGCCCGCAGCAGCAGCAGTACATATCAGCTACAGTGTGCTTTCCTGATCGCATTGCCCTCTCCTCCTGAGTTCCATAAGTGACGTTTGAGCTGCATTATGTAAGACATATGAAGGAAGTGAATAGATTGATATTGAAATCATGATAGTTGTCAACATCCAAAAAAATTATAAATCCAAATGCCACTTAGAGAATTATAAGCAAATTATCTTGAGATGTACTTGGCAACTGCAAAACGTTACAGTCACACTTCAAAGAATCAATCTGCTTTTAAGTGACAAACTAGAGCATTAATAGAAATGAAGATAAAACACTTCAAAATTCACATTTATAGCATGAAAGGCACAAAACATCAACCAGTTCCAGAGACAAGGTCAACCAAAATCAGACAAGATATGCAGAACCCATCAGAAAATAAATATACGTGTGAGTGTGTGTGTGTAAATGAAGATAGCCATTTTATTAATGGTCTTGTTATCGAATATAAAAAGATAAACAAACTAATATGAATGGGTCAATGACCAGAAATCACATGGAAGAGCAGGAATTATAAATGGTCATTTTCACTTTAGGGTGGAAAGGGAAGAAAGAAGTAAATTTTGAATGTTCCTTTGTAATTAATCATTTGAAAATGTTAATATGTGAGCAACCAGTTAACATATAAGCATTTCATCGACATTCAGCAATAACAGAGGGCATGATGAGACTAGATGCAGTCTTCCACTGAACTCAGCCACATTTATAAGCCAGACTATTAGAATATATGATCAAGCAACTAAAAGAAATGTCCATACCACCATACAGGTAAAACTGTAATAACCATATAATAACATATACAAATCCAGGAACTCACACGCTATCGAAGAAGTAGACCTTTCCCCAATGAAGATGAAAAGACTGGAACAAAAAGGAAATAAAGATTAGCAAAAAAAAATTAATAAATAATAAAATTCAGCACATTTTAGTTAAATGAACATCAACATCAAGAAGTATCAAAAACTTCATAAGCCATGGTTCTGGTATTGCAATTTGATGATATCATTTTTGGGTTTTGTACTTTTATAGATGAGTTAACTGAGCTTCATTCCTCAAACAAGATAAACATATTCAGATAATAAACAAGATGTTGCAACTTCAAATCACAGAGTAAATAATGAATGTCAATTATTAGAAATATCAAGAATTTCATAAGCCATGGTTCTAGAGAAGTTGACTGAATGTCTTTCCTGTAAGCAGGCAAACTTATTTTGAATGTACTGAATTCCAAACTTATTTTGAATGTATTGAATGGATAGGAAGTTGCAGATTCCTTTTCTTCTTTGAGAAATTGAAGTACAATCTTATTGATAGAAAGCCCGCGAATTAAAGGAGAATTTGATTTCTTAATCTTGTAGTTTTTCGACTTCCCTTGTAATGCTGATCTTTTAAGATTTTGGGTTGCAACACGAGCAGGTGAGATTTTAAAGATTTTGGTGCAATGTATATACTTTTTTTTTGGTAGGTAAATGCTGGAACTTGAACTCATGACCTCTTGATTGCAAATTTTGTTGTCAACCACTAAGCTATGGATCCAAGCCCCTAGATAAATTTTTTTTTTTTTTTGGTACAAGTGTTGGGACTCGAACCCCATGACCTCTTGGTTACAAATTCTCTTGTCAACTACTGAGCTACAGGGACTCTACAAGTCCAAGTCCCTAAAACTAAATCTATTACCTTACTTTTTATGTAAATTTTGGGACTCGAATTTTTTGTAAGTAGTAGATTCCTTACAAACCATTTAAATTAAGAGTGATGTTTCCATACAATTTCGAACTTCTCATGTGATGTCAGGTACGATGATTTAGTTATTCTTAAACAAGGAACAACTTTACTTCCCTTTCCATTCTATCAAGAAATTGAAGGAAACTTCCATTGTTTTCACAATAATCAACAGTGACATAAAAGAAATTCATTAGAGTGGTAATACCTTTTGACTGTCATTTTGGAAGAAATTTATGCTTAGATCCTCGATGGTTTTCCCTTAGTAATTAGATTTAGGGAAAAGATTGGAACCTTGTTGAAATAATAGTTGTACAACAAAAATCAACTTATTTCTCCATATTTTCAAAATGACAAAGAGATCTTGCAATCATGCCAGATGAATTTCAGATGAATTTCAGTGCAATGGATAGAATCCTATATTTAATGCATTCAATAAGGAGAACAATTTATCATGAAACGAGACATTAGCAAAGTGTCAACATATGTCAAGCATCATACCATTAGACACTTCCATAACATGAACAAATAGTGTGAATAGTCCAACATATATCCAATAGTCCGAAACATCAAAGCTCGGTCTAAGCATTTGATTGGATGAAATTTTGTCTAGTTATTATAAAAATAATTTGCAATGTAACATAAATATATGAATTTTTTAATGGTCTTGAAATTTCAAAATGAAGAGGTCTGAAGTGAAAGAACATGTGGTTCACCAGTGAGAAAATATAATTCTCTAGAAAGGTAATCTTTCCCTACTGATAGGAATGTCGAGAGTTTAGAAAATTTTATAAATAATCTTGAAATTACAAAGATCATCCACTAAATTTGATCATATCATTCGAACCTTCTTTTCCTGCATTCTCTTTACAGGGTAGATAGGTTTCTGGAAATAGTATTTCCAAGCAAACTGAGGTATACAACACTAAAAGCTTATTAAGGGATTTTCCGGTATGACTTTGATGGATATTTACAATATGCTTGTTGTTGCCAATCCACAAGAATATATTGATGCTGTAACAAATGTTAATATTTTTAGCTCTATATTGAAGTTCCAATGTTCCATTGACAATTTCATCAAACAGAAAATCAACATTTCTCTTCTCACAATTTATTTGAACTATAACTAAATAAATACAAACCAAAAACCTCATAGAAACATGTGGGATAAAAATCAAGCTCGTGCATCCCCCATAAAAGGTGGGGTACATAGCACAAACCCATAGTTTATACCATATCGCAAGCATGGTAAATACCAAAAAGTGCAGTATGTGTGCAGCATTCCAAATGGGGTTGTACACACGATTTTTGCTCAAAACATGTGTGGATTCTGACCGAGGTATTTGGTATTCACTGACCAACATATTTGACATTCCATGACTGTAATGCGTGCCATTGGTAGGATAGCATGTTCTTAACAAATTGGGAACATATGATTATGCATGCATTTAGTACTTAATCCGTAACAAAAAAAACCTCTAAATACATGAATTTGACATGAGCGAAAACGAAATCTTTAAGTGCAGGACATCTGAAATCGATGCCAAAAACACCTTCAACACGAGTGAAGAAATGAACAACACATCAGATGCCTCTAACCAGCACATCCTAAGTTTGCAACTAAAAACACAATCTCTCATAAATCTCGAGTTCAAATTCCCCGGGCATATCCAATGCACGTAGTTAGTGAGAGATTGCGTGTATCTGAGATTTTTCCAACTACTGCTGGGTGTTGACAAAGTGATGCCTTTCGGGTTTGATCTAAACACCAACACAATAAAACACGTAGATTGACGTGGTTCAATAAAATTTGCCTACATCCACAGAGGAGAGGATGAATCGATTCATTACATCAAGTAATCCGATTACAAAAAAATCTCACAACTTTTCTCTCTCCTCTACATTGCCCCATTCTCTCAAAGAAATCCTAGGTTCGACTACTTGTCAAACTTTTTTCTCTCTTAACCCTAGAGACTAAAAAAATAGGGATAAAATAAGGAAAAATGACTAAAATCAACCCAAACCTAGCCGTTCATGAACATATCCATTAATGCTAGAATGCAAGACATCTCACAACATTGGGATTCCTAGTCAAAAGCACTAATGTGAGTTCCTGGACAAATTTATCTTAAATTTGCAACTAAAAAAATCATCTCTCGTGGTTTTGAAATTTGAATACCCCGCTTACTTGACACACATGGTTTGTGGGTGATTATGTGCACCTGGGGCTAGTTTGGCAAAGGGTTAAGGTTTTAAGGATAGGATGTTCTAATTTTAAGAGATAAAAAATCCATCAATTTTGTTCATATTCACATTTGTCAAAATTGAGACAAAAAGTGGGGATAAATGATATCACGGTCTTTAGGTGCAACAAACTATCCTCATTTTCATTTCAAAATTGTGACAACTATCTACAGTTTATCCCGATCATTTTTTATATTAAACAGGGATAAACAATCCTTTCCACCCACTTATCCCCATAATTACCCTTTTATCCCACCACTTATAGCCCTTAAGGTTTCCCCAACTAAGTTGGTTAGGGCTCCTCATCATAAAAATAAAATAAAATCTTCCCGAAGAACCACATACCGAACAAGAAATTAACTAGGAGAAGATCTATACAAAAAAATTCACAGACGTATCAATCCAATTGAAATCTCTTCCCCAAAAAAAAAAAACACACACACACACATAAATTGAACATCAGAAAAAATGTGAAATGCGTGTGAGTGATATGAATTTGAGAGAGAACCCTGAAGAGGAGGTCATCGCCGCTGGCGAGATGGGTCAGACAGGATTTGCAGCTGTAGATTTTCCCCTTCAATTCGACCAAGAACAATCTCCCCATCCCCCTCTGATTTCTTTTTCTCTCCACCACCGACAATGATTTGTACGATTTAAGGTTCAAAAAATGAATGGAACCCTAAAAAAAACGCTAAAATAGAACTGGTTTTGCATGGCCTGCGCAGGTTATTGGGTGCGAACCACGCGGCCAGGTGGGCATGGGCCGTGCCGGGCTTACCTTGGTCTGGAAGGGACCCGGCCCAAGATTTTTTTAAGAACGCTCACGCACTGAATCTGTTATACATGGTGCGTTTAATTGCACGATTGTACAATTTTTGCATTTGTAGGAAGTTACATTTTACAATCGTATAACCAAATAGAAAAATTAGGGTAACTTTCTGTATACAGATTTCTGGTAAATAGTGCTCAAAAGTTGGGTTTTCCAAAAGCTGGGGATAGCTTCCTATAGAATCAGTTTTAAAACTCATTGTTTGCAAAAAAAAAATCAATTTTGCAATCGCGGAACCAAACACACTCAACTCATTTTACAAGCCTAAATACTATGATAGCATATCATATGAGGAGGATATTTTCCCTTTCAGTTAAGCTATCAGTATTCAGAGCCTTCCTACACGAACCTGGATCCGATTGGAAATGGATCCTGCACTCTCAAAGAAATCAGAGGAACACCAGTGTGGTGCCAGCCAAAAGGTCTCCGAAGAGATATATCAGTCGGGGATTTAAAACAAAACTCACTCAAATTTTGATTGCTTGAAAGTAGTAAATCAAATTTGATTCGATACCTCAGCCTTTTGAGTTATTTCCCTTTTTATAGGGTCACCTCAGCTGGATTGCCGCTTTTATTATCATTTGGTCGTTATAACCGTCTCTCCATTAAATACTTAGTGGACGACTTTAGTGAAAACCCCCACATGTTAATGAGGCACGTCGTACCCACTAATTATCCACGTTGCGCAATTAGTGGGCCTTAACTGTCCGCCAGGCAGTTATAGGCGTTTATAGCCCTCTGAACGATTCTTTGGCTCTGCTCGTGGCCCTTTGGCCTGCCCGTGCGTCTGTTACCTCTTTGAGTGCGCCTGCGAGGTGAAAGATCGCCCGACCAGACCTCTTGTCTAGTCGTGTCTCTTCTACTCGTTCGTGAGAGGTAAAGTCATCTGACCAGGCCTCTAATTTGATCGTGCCTTAACTACTCGATGTGATATTCGCCCACGAGGTGTCTGACTGTTCGACTAGACCATTAATCTAGTCTTGCCAATGTGCTCAAGAGTGTCATCATGACATCTTGGATTTGGATCTGGATCTGTGGGTTCTAAGTGTGACGGTTCATATCGGTCCTGGCGTGACACGTGTCATTTTCTAACATAGTGCGAATTTTTAACTCCACAGCACGTATATATGAGATTCTGTTATAGTGTATGAACTAAATTTTTTATTCATTTTTTCATAGTGAAAAAATACATTATTGCATCTTATTGAATATTTTATTTCATAAAACAACATACACTTCAATGTAAGATTGTATGATTTTAAAAAATAATGAAAAAAAATGTGGATTGCAATTGGGACTCCAATGGGGGCTGGATGTATCATTTTCTAAATTTTAAAACTTCCCTAAGGACTTTCGACTCAGGCTGACCCGACCCACAGTTTAATTGCATAATTTGCCTTTTTTTTTTTTGAAATATAAAGCAGAATTATATGTGATATTTTTTAAAAGAAGGCATTATGTGAAATAATTGGATTGTACATTGTTAAGTTCATTCATTGTTTCATGATGTTTTTATTATGTAAAGAGAAAATAACTAAAAATTTATAACAGAAAATAGGAAAATAATTGACAAGCTCTAAACCCCATGACATGGCATGGTTTGGAATACCAAAAACACCCCTAGAGTGTTTTGTTAGTGTTGATCGTAATTAATGGGGTGGTTAAAAAAAAATGATGGTAATTAATTACTGGAAATCACGTTGGGGCATTAAATTCTGTTTTTTTTCCTTTTTTGAATTTCAACTTTTGAATCGTCAATTTATAACAGATTCAGTTTTGGTGCATTTTTTTTGTTTTTTTCCATTATTTGAATTTTATCAGTTTTATATGTTAATTATTGTTTTTTTTTATGTTAAATGTGTTTTTGAACATGGTGCATTTGTTGTTTAATTTGTTGAATGTCAGTTACATGTATATCTCTTTTTTTTATCTTTTCTCTTCGGTTATTTTTTATTTTGGATACCTTTTTTTAAAATGCAACTAACTTATTAAATGTTGTTTAATGTAAATAAAACTAGTTAAATTAACAATGTAACTAACTTTTAAAACAAAGATTTTGTAAAACAAAGCTGCATTCCAAAATATGAACGACTCTTAATATGATCTTTAGTGGAACTATGAGTCTTATTATTCATTTTTTAAATTTTTATGTCTATCTGATTTCTAGTGATTATGACAATACATTAATTTTATTTGATAATTATTTGCATTTCAATCTAGAAAATACTGTGGAATCAGTTACATTTTCTGCGGATGACAATACGCAGAAAGATTTCATTGTTGAAGTTGATGAGCACTGTGTAGAAGCATTTACTTCAAGTGTTGGAATGACATTTAATACAGAAGAAGATGTGCATAAGCATTTGCTCTAAGTGTTGGAATGACATTTTTGAATAGTTAGATACAAATGATTACAAAGATATTTCCTTTGTAACATAAAATAGTTACATAGTATATAAGTTAGTTACATTTGCTTAACAACAACAACAACAAACACGTAATGATTAAAGAAATATAAATCACGAGATAGATATGCACAAACTGAACAAAATGTAGAAGATAATGTCACATTGTGTAACGCCCCCAAATCCACGGCCCCGTTTTGAAGCGTGAAATCCGGGTGCGTTAACTAAATTCCTCGAATCTCAGAGTTCTATATATATATATATATATATATATATATATATATATATATTCATCCAGAGAACATATGAATACATCACCATAATTATACATATATGGTCAAGGCCAAAATCCAACACAAATTCAATATACATCGGGAACAACTAAATTTATATATCCACACTATCATACATATGGGTCCTCTACATGCCAAAGAAATGATCAACACCTTTTACACAAGTCTAGTGCTCCGGAAATAAAATACGAGCTTCAACCTCCAACGCCTTAACGAGATCGACAACCACCAACAGCTAATCTGAAAGGTTGGGAAGAGAGGGGTGAGCTACAACACGCTCAGTGAATGGACCATCATCATCCCGTTAGTACATTTATATTCAAAATATCAATATCGTAATATGTCTACACAGACATGTAATATATCAAGAAAATAAATATACAACAAGGCCACCAAGACATGCAATAATATATATACACACGCACACAAATCCTATCCAACATGATGCATGCAACACCACGAACACGCATGTCCGTCTTCGCAGCACCTAGCTCGCGGGGCCTTTCACAGGCATGGCCACGTAGACATAGCCACAAAGACTTGGGTCCTACGTTCTCGGACCTGGCCACGTAGACGTACGCCCACCTAGACGTTGGCCACCAAGACTGAGCCACCTAGACGAAAATGGATGCATTGATAACCTATCATATCTTCAAAATTCACAAAAGAATAGAGCATGCAAAAATCTCAACACACCAATCAATACATGATAAATGTCTCAATAAAAGGCATGCTCATATTTTTATTTCGAAACTAGCAGTTATATTCCACAAAATAGATGGTCCTAGCATGAATACATAATATATTCTTTTGAAACTACATATGAAACTCAAGTCCACTCACCTCCAGTCCACGCAATACAAATCGATGCACATGCATAAACGCTATACACTCGCACGTGGATAACCTAGCATAACAATTATGAAATCAATAAATAAGAAAATCATTCAATCATGACAAACAACTGACAACAACTTACAACAACACTCAGCCCAATAATCCCAAGAGCCCGTACCAAATAGACCTACAATCCGCAACTCACCTTAAAGGCCTAACAAAAATCCCAACTCCAAATAAATATTAAAATGTTCATATCTCACAATGATCCGATAATCAATATCCATTTATTTCATAAGGCCCACATAATCGATCAATCCTCGAATAAAATATTTAGACAAATAATCCACTACAACTCCAATGATTCAAATAAATCAATCCAATCAATTTACATCCAAATAACAAAAATATCCAATTAATATTCATTGATCCCACTAAACCAAATTAATTGATTTAAGATCCAAATTGAGTCACCAAGATCAATAAAATCATCAAAACCCACAAATCAAATTATACTCATTAAACATCCATTTGGGATCCCTTTAATCTCTAAAATTCATCAAACTTGATCATGAAGCTAAATATTTGAATTATAAGAAACTGCACAGAAATCTTTGAAAAATCATAACTTTCTACCCGTAACTCCAAATCAGACGATTCAAGATTCGTTGGAAAGATCTTTTCGAAACCTATTTCTGTTTGTGAAATACAATTTTCCCAGAAACGACTCTATCATAGTCAAAAACACGATTTAATGATCAGGTATTCAATCCACCCGAAAATAACCCTTAAATCCCAAAACCAATAAATCTAGTTTGATCTTAAGAAATCCTTCAAGATCCATTAAAATCTAATAAAAACATCATCTATTTAAAATCAATCAAACCCTTACCCTAACCCATCAATATTCTTTCCCAAATAATAGATTGACACAATCATCTCCTAACCAAACTAAATTGAAACACTAAACAATAAAAATCAAAAGAGAAAGATTTATCACCTTGTAGTGCTCTGGTAGAGTTAGGTCATCACCACCTTTCTTGTCCCATGAGAATTCTGATGCAAACCCTAACCCAAAATGTGTTATATATAAAAGGGTTTTTACCAAATTACAAAACGACCCCTCAAGTATTACGGGTTTACAACTAGGTCCTTATCCGATTTACAGACAGATCCCTATCCGATTTACAAACGGATCCCTGAAGCCTATTAAAAGATATTCTGGATTCGCAACTAGATCCCTGGGCCCAATAACTTAACACAAAATCCTAAAAACCTAATTTCCCTAACTCCGAATCTCACCAAATTTCAACCAAAATATCTTGAGACTATAAAGATCTCCAGAAAAATATAAAATAAATATTTCAACATCAATTTATAATTATCAAAATTATAAATCAAATTAGACCCATTTGGGCCTACCGCCAAATCAAAAAAAATGAAATAATTAAATTTCATTTAAAATTTCCATTATATATTAAAATAAATATATAAGGCTAAAAATACAGAGACGTTACACATTGTCAATCAAGTTACATTTAGGATGTCATTATCATTATACAACTCAATAAACATAATTCTTTCTATTAGTTATTTAAATTCTTTCTAATAATAGTTAGTTACATTTCAACTAAAATTACATTTTTCAGTATACTGTAATAGTTAGTTACATTTGCTGAACATTTATATACACCAGTAACAACTTATAGTTAGTTACATTTACTACAAGGTCACATTACGCATAGCAGTACTGTTAAGAAAAATCAAAATACATGTTGCTGATGAAATCCGAAAACACTCATCTGATTTTGTCAGCTACATTTCAATAACAAATATAAAAAAAAATTTAATCATACATTTCATATTTCTTTAAAAAAAAAAGTTACTTTTGTTAATATTCAAAAAAAAAACCAAAAAAAGGTTTCGTACCCATTTTTTGGCTGTAGAAGAATCTTCGGATGAAATGTTTTGTTTCAAATCGATTCTTCAATGATATAATAGGTCTTCTTCGACATTTTATACAAGAGGGTTTTTTTTCACTTATATTTTTTGTTACGCCACGGAGCGACCGTCCCCAGATCGTAGCAATATATAAATATCAGGTGATCAATACAAGAGGTCAATAATGACTCTAAGGGATACATCGATGATCCAACATATGACATATCTGGTTTAACAAAGCAATAATAATAGATAGCTTATCAAAAAGTGTGAAGCGTAAAATGACATAAATCTGTAATCCAAAGTAAAATTACAGATCCAATTAACACAATTATTGTCCCGTGAGAGCGAAGTCTAGTCAAAATCAACTAAAAATAACGACATGTGCCTTAAGCATGAATACCATAACATATAGTAAGAGGAATGCTGACGGCCTCACACTCGCGAACCAAAAGACCGAACACTGCAACAACTACCGGAATCCCACCTCACGGAGCTCCTCCTTCAATATCAACTCAGCCCCTAGTGGAGGAACAATACACGAGGGGTGAGCTACAAGCTCAGTGAATGGTAAGAAGCCACACACCGCATCTATATCACATCAATAGTACAATAATAGTTCTAACCAAGACATGGAATAACCTACAATAACAGAACATCATGCAATGGCGTTCCCTCACTGTGCTCTCACTACGCCCTCACTTCTTGCCCATAGGGATGACAAGAGACTTTTGGGAGAAATCAATACGCTAACGCCCTACATCATACGGTAGCCCTCTTCCTGGCAGCCTTCCAACATCATGGCGGCATCACGCAGGAAAGCTTCAACACTGGACAGCTTTAACGCACGATGATGTGTAAAAGAAACACTCTACACTCACAATATAACCCTTATAAATCCTCCACCATCAATTTGCCATTACCGATACGCTATCGAATTCTCGTGAATTCCCACAAAGTTGCATCCCTCGGAAGCGGGAAGATTAACTATATTCACAACTGAATAATGTCCTAGCATGACCCTAAAGGCGGGTCCTACACACACCTATAACTGATAGGCAAAGTTTAGTATTGAAGTATTTAGTTTTAACATTCCATAATATATCAAAGTTAAGTATGGAACCATACAAACTTAACGATAAATAGCATACCCATATATTTAACTAATCATAGAGCAAATTCAATATACGAATCTCCTATGGCATACCATATTCAATGATATTAAATACATAAGATACAATATCATGCTAACAATAGTTGTATAAAAATATGGTTATTTATGCATGTATTATGATGGAAAAACAAGCAATAGATGCGATATAAATTGTCTACGCAAAATACAAATTATAAATATATGTATGCATTATCTAACATGGTAAGTTATAATCCTAATAATACGTCCATTTATACGAATACTACATAACTACAGCGCTCTTAGAATACACAGAGCACGGCTACGTGTATTACGCGCTTCCTAAGTGGGTGGATCGAACCACTCACCGTTACCCGGATCGTCGTGAGTTCTGTCAACAAAAGCTGCAAAACACAATCAATGATGCTAAATTAAAATATGAAGTCTCCTGACACACATACAAGCAAACTTCATGAAGACACTAACTCTTGATGGTTCTCACATCATGCATAATAGCTCTTTGAAACACAATCAAGTAAAACTGGTACATCTACTATAACCAGCACTAAACTTTAATCTCCACAGCACCAAATACACATCCAATAATTCTGAAATAAATCATACACGTTCTTTGACATGTTAGGATCATAATCTGTAGCCATCATAATCTGATTTGGCCTCTACATGGCCGAAATAAAATATTTCCAGAAACTGATCATTTCCTACGCGAATCTGAACAGTCCATGCAAATCAGGTTCTAACTTACAACACAGATAATATTATGATACCAAATTTCATATATAGAATATAGACATATGGATGATCATATCATATGAAGACACAATCCTACAAATATGTCTCTAAGTACTAGTTTCACAATGATTGTTACATGACAGAAATCTGCTATATTAACACAAAACTCCCAACAACAAGAAAAGGGGAAAAACACATACAACAGCACATATGCATCCTTGCTGACCATCCAAAGCACTTGATAACAACACTCATATTTCATTGAAGCATAAACACAAACACCTACATGACACAAAGGAGAAACAAACATACCATGGAAGAAGAGGGGAAATGGATGCATACAAGGGATTCCACCACCACCACAAGCAATCAATCTATCACACATGCATAGCTTACCACCACTAGATCAACACCTTGCATAAGCCAAAACAAACAATGAGGTTAAAAGAATGCCATGGAGAAGAAGAGAGAGGTGGGGAGAAATACAAGGTTCACACACATACTCACCATCCTTTTCACTCTTCCTTAATTTTCTTCTCTTCATCTTCACTTACACCACCAAAAATTACACACAAAGAGGGCTGTCCTAGAAAGAATGAAAGGGGGAGAGAGAGAGAGAGATTAAACTCAATTTAGAGTTTTGAGTGTGAGATGGGGGCAAAAGAGGTACAAATATGCTTAGTGTGATGAGGTAGGGAGGGGGGTATACTTAGGTTTACACTCACATCTAATTGATACATTAGGAACCAAGGGTTGAAGAATGGGGTGATACTTGTTTAAAGTCACCACCCACCCAATCAAAGAACCAACCAAAACTCATTAACAGCTAAACACGGATACCATTTGGAACTGTATAATTTTTAAAACGATGTCAGAACGTGATGAAAATTTATAGGTAAGTCAAAGCAGATACTAGGATTACCGATATGCTGTTATATTTTTAAATTAAGTGCCTAAACTCTAAAAAATAAAAACATGATATTTAATCACTCAAAAGTGACATAAACATAACATTTTCAATTCAAATTTGATATTTGAAAACCAATAAATGCAGGGGTGGTTATCAATGGGAAAAAAAAACGGAAAAAAGAAAAAAACGTGGAAAGAAGGTGGGTATTAATTAGGGGTATTTTGGTATTTAGCTTTTTTGTACTTTTTTAAAAAACAACTACACAGCCAATAAAAAGTTGACACATAAAGAGGCCTGTGGGAGGGGCCTATATGCTGGGGCCTGTGTAACAAAGCTCAAGAAAATAATATAAAGAGATTCGTGAAAACAAAAGCCTATTAGAGGCTCTTCGGTGGGCCTCAGTTTCAAGTCCAATTGGGCTTATTTGGGCCGGTCCCGGGACTGGGTTCATCCCATGGGGAAAAGGGTTTAAGCCCGGCTTTTGGGGTTCGTTTGGCAAGAGAATAAGTGTTGGGCTAAGAGGTAATTATGCGAATAAGTGAGTGGGAGGACAACTTATTTCCATTTGACATAAAAAAATAATCAGGATAAACTGCGGCCAGTTATCTCAATTTTGAAATGAAAATTAAGATATTTTGTTCTACCTAAAGGCTGGGATAGCATTTATCCCTATTTTTTATCCCAATTTCGATAAATGTGAATATGAACAAAATTAATGAATTTTTTATCCTCTAAAATTAAGATAATTTATCCTTAAAAGCTTAACCTCTTGCCAAACTAACCCTTAGGCCTAATTTGATAAAGGGATAAATATTTAGGATAAGTTAGCCCAATTTCTGGGGATAAAAAAATCACTATTTTTATCCAGATTTATATTTGGTAATGCTTTTTATTATCCTCATTTTTTGTGTTCTTATCCACAATCTTGCATTTGGATCAAATATGGGATAACTTCAAATTTTTTTAAAAATACCAAATATATTTGTATTGATCAAATATATTTATATTATTAAAAAATTTATGAATTTTAATGAAATCTAAACTTACAAATCCTTTTTAATGAATTATAACATATATACATTAACCCCAAATTAGACGCATTGATCTGGGTGTGTTTGGATCTCTCTTGTTTCATGCTTTGCTCTTTCCTTTCTTTTTTTTTTGTACGAGTTTCATGCAGGTTGTTGAGCTGTTGTATTACTGGGCTCTCATTTTGTTTCATGTTTTTTTTTTTTTACAAGGGTTTCATGTGGAGTTGTTGAGCTGTTATATTGATGAGCTCTAAAATCCTCTTGTAAATTGATTTTCTTATGTAGTCCAATAGGTTCTTTTAGCTTATTTTCTATCCCAACCTTTTCTCGAGGCAATACAGTTACTTACCAAGCACAAAAAATAAAAAATAAATAAAAAAAATAACACAACTAAACTTATTATGTGAACAAAGTAATTGAATCAACAAAAAACACAAGTCCAAATTAAACCATTAAATTTTTATTAACTTTTTGCTGTTATACTATTTAGATCTTTTTGTTGTTATGTAACTTTTTTCCACAAATACGCGTGACTTCTGAACATTATGGAAATTTTCATGCCTCGTAAATTGATTATTTTGAATTTTTACCCCATAATTCATATATATAGTTCATAATTCAAATTTTTATTTTTAATAATTTTTTTATGTAAACAGTTCCAATTGATTTGGTCATTGTATACATTCTTATTTGGTTACTTTTTTCCTTTTGGTTTTTATTTTTTTTGGGGAAATGGCAGTCATAAATGTTATCCTAATTTTACAAAATAAGGATAAAAAATAGGGATAAAATATGTTCCACCTTTTACCCAGAACAAACTATCCCTATTTTTTATCTCAAAATATGGACAATTGTCCATACTTTATCCCATTTTTTTTTATGCCATATAGGATAACAAGTAATTTAATCCAATTATTTCTTTATCCCAACTTCTTATCCACATGCCAAACTGGGCATTAGAGGCATCAAGCGAAGGTGGGGTGGATTTAAAAGCCTTCGGGCAGGTTGGGATCTGAGTGAGTCCATGGACTGGATGGCCAACCCTAACCAAGCTATAACACTGCTGGTTGTTTTATGTAATGATAATGTTGGTGCTATTAATAACACTTTGTCATTCCCCACAAAAAAAAAAAAAAAATTATATTATATGGTTTCTTTATCTAAGAATACTCATTGGACGGACATGTAAAAAAAATATAAAAGAATTATATTTAATTTATTTAAATATATATTTCTTGATAAAGTGTTTATTTAAAAAATTATATATCTTAAAAAAGGAGAAATTATGAGAAAAAAATCTCTTAACCTGTTTGAATAGAAGAATAACAGGGAATAGAGTGGATAGGGTGAAATAATGGGTAAAATATTATAGAGGATAAAATCTGATATTCAACCCTCCACAACTATGTTAGAGTAGGGAGAATAAGGTAGTACTGATATTCTAGATTTGCCCAAGAATTAGGTTATTGCAACAAATATATATTATTGGTGTAAGTGGAACTCACATATCAAATCAGTTTTTTCATATTTTATAAATTTTTATTCACATTTATATATCATTTATTAATCATGGTCAACCAAAAAAACAAAAATTTATTATTTTGTTTCCAAAAAAAATAACTAAAAATATATCCAAAAAAAAAATTAGTTTTTTCTACTGGTATAGTCATCGATCATCTACATATTTTTGGGATTCCTTGCTTTTTTTTTTTTTTTTTTTTTCAGGAACCCCCGTAGAACGCTCATCTATAAATTTCATTTTTTTTTTGTTTTATTACTTTTTTGTACAAATTTTAATGCATACATCTTTATAGAAAGGGAAAAATCCATACAACCCACTGACATTTCTTAAAATCCATATAACCCCCCGAAAACACCTAGTAAATCCAAATAACCTCCTGAATAAAATTTACTTTTATAGATGATGAATATTTTATGAATATTATGTTTGGTTAACCCTGGTAGAAGATATAGTATATAAAATCTGAAGATGGTAAAATCGTCATTTTCATATGATTTTTCACATTTTAACACACTGTAGTGGTTTTTTAGTATATTTTATCTTCAGTCACGGTTAACCAAATAAAATATTAGTAAAATATTCATCATCTACTAATGAAAATTTTATTCTGGGGGTTATTTTGATTTACTAGGTGTTTTCAAGGGGTTATATGGATTTTAAGAAAAGGCAGGGGGTTATATAGATTTCAATCAGATTTCAGGGGGTTGTATGGATTTTTCCCTTTTAGAAAACAATATATATATTACATTGAAGAGCTCTACTACACAGACCCCATTATATAAGCCTCATTCATAGGCCCCATGAGGTGTAAAATTTTTATTGACTGCCTAGTTAAATTTACCAAAAGTGCAAAAAAGCAAAATACCAAATTATCCATATTTAAATCACACGTTCACATGTCAAATCCCATTTTTTGTGTAATTTCTCCTCCCTAAACCCATCCCAAAAAAATCTAACCATTTTTTAAAATAAAATTAGCAACTTAAAAAAATCATTTCGATCGACCTACTCATCTTCGACGAACGGCTTCATCAGTACTAAATTCCTTTTGTCGCTCTCTATCATATGAGAGATGATTCGACTACCTTTTCAATCATCCTCCGGATTCCACCTTTTTCGACCTTTATGTCCACTTTTTGATGAATGTCACTGACTTTTAACGAAACACTAAGATCAGGTAAAAAAAAGTCAGCCGCATTTTCTGAATGTAACCTAATTTTAAAATATATTACACAAATAATGCATAAGTATTCATATTAGTTTGAAAATGTAACACAACAATATGCCAATATAACATCAAAACACTATAAAATCCTCCAAAAAACATATTTAACATCGAACACCAGATTCAAAGAAAAAATTGTAAACAAAAGCCAGATCAAAGGTTGTCATATTTAATATCAAACAACAGATTTAAGAAAAAATTTGCGAATGTAACTTGGGTTAAAATACAAAATCCATATAATAAGTTAGTTACATTCACAGATCCATGAAGCTAGTCATAAAATTCAATACAAACATTCATATAATAGTTAGTTACATTCTCTGTCACATGGGTATCCATATGTAACTGACATTCAAATGTTAAACAACAGATATGTCGATTGAAAACCACATTTGACATCAGAAACAACCAGAATTAACATTAAAAAATAGAAAAAAAATGAAACAATTGAAAAATATACAATAAAACAAACACCACACCTCAATCGATAGACATTTCAATGGTAACCAAACTGTTCTGTTTTTTTTTTTTTTTTTTTTTGGATCAGATTAGACGCTTAAAAAAGTCGTTCAAAAAATCAAATACAATTACAATCTCAAAAAAAAAATTTGAAAATTTACCACAAAAATGAAGCTGTTGATTCAATTATGAGCGTTCAAATGTGATAAAAAAAATCGCAATTGAATGCCCCCCACGCGCGATTCCAAATAAGGCAGTATTAACCGTTTGCATTAATTTCATTTGAGAAGTTACTAAAAATGGAATAATATAACTCATAGTTCCACTAAGATCATGTAAAGAGTCGATTGATATGTAACTGATTGAGAATAACTCTTCAGCAAATGTAACTAACTATTAGAACAAATTGTGAACAACCTGAAAAAAAAAATTTCCACGAAAATGAATAGACGATTCAAATGTTGAAATTCAAAAAAGGAAAAAAAAAACATATTTGAATGCCCAGATGCGTGATTCTAAAAATTAATTACCGTTCTATTTTCTTAACTGTCCCATTAATTACAGTGAACATTAACAAACACACTTAAAGGATATTTTGGGTAATCCAATCTATGCCATATTATGGGCTTACGAGGGCCTACGAAATGAGGCTTATCAATCATTTTCCTACATTGAATTATACGTATCCACTTATAAAAAAGTAAAATTAAAATATTTTAAGAAAAATAATCCCTTTTGTAATCCCATAAACTTGTATACACTATGGCATAGAATTATGCAACTTTATAAAAAGAAATATATATTCTCATAAATAAATGCATTACCTCTTATTTTGGGGTAAGTCATAACAGGGGAACAAGGGGAACTAGAGTGAAATATGGATGAAAAAAAAATTGGTAGAGTTAAAAAAAATTTGGGGATAGAATAAACTTTAATGGCTATGTCTGGATAAGCTAGGAATATACTCAATAATTATTCTTGGACGTACTAAAATTGTTTATCAAAGCTTATTTATGTCAACAGATAAAAATACCGTTCTATGTTATTTTAAAATTTTATCTCACCGAACACTCTCACTCACATCCTAAAGCACATCACATCTACCATATCATATACATCTCTCATACTTATTCCCAAACAAAAATAATTTATGCAATGATATATAGTTGTCATTCAAAAATCATAAAACTCTTAATCCATATCTTATCAATCATGATCATCTCACTTTATCCAATGTGAATCAAACTAAAATTACAATTAAACAAAAATTTGCTCATTTAACAAGGATTATATATTGTTTTTCCCGGTATAGTTATATGTAGAGGATCAATAACTCTTATATTACACTCCAAATGGTGATTATGGAATGGGGGAGCATTGGAGGTGCCAAAAGCAATCCATTTGAATGGGAGAGGGGGGTTGATAGCATTGTGGAATAACATGCATCTGACCTATGAGGGAGTGTTTTTTCAAGTAGATGTCTCTTTTAGAGGAATGACGTTTTTTTTTTTTTTTCTCTCTTTTTGTTTACTGCATTTTATATTTTACTCCAGTCCTCTCCCTACAGGAAGTCCTTTTAATTTTATATTTATTTCTTGTTTTTGTTCTTTTGGCAAGTGTTTTTGTAACCCTTGCCTGGGCATTCCCTCTTCTATCTAATACAAGGGCGAATGCCAACCTTTTCTTCAAAAAAAAAAAATATATTTTGTTGATGTTCTTTGTTCCCCTCTCACCCCCATTCAGATATTGTACTTTCAATATTCCTCCATCACTTGTCCATGTTTTGCTGAGTGATCACCGCAAAGAACACAAGCAACCCCAGAAAGGAGAGGGTACATGGGAGGAAGAGGAGGAGGAGCACTGCTAGGACCAGCGTCGCGCCATCAGGTGGATGCCGTTGAGCCAGACGACAAGGGTGACGATGGTCGGGACGGCGGGGAGTGACAGCGTCGTGATCGCCTTCGATGGATTGACGGCGCCGTCGTTGATTCCGTCATCACAGGACATTCGAAGCGGATGGAGAGATCAAAGTGAGTGAAAGAGAGGTGTTTTGGCGAGGAGGAAGGAAGGGGGGGGGGGTCGCTGATGAGATTAGGAGGAATGAAGGGGGTTGACATGAAGGGGATGCTGTCGACAATGGCATGGATGAATATCGGTGGAGGAGAAGAGGATGGATTGGGTTGGAGGGAATGCTTTGGCTTAGGTTGTTCTCGTTAGTGATGGAATAATCTTCTCTCACGCACAATGTGCGTATTTAAAAAAAAAAATCCACAACCAATACCTTCAATTTTTTTCAATCCATTTATATGCGTTATAATATATAATGTTATATATACGTAAATGTTATAATTAAAACTTTAATACTGATAAAATAAATCATTTATAAAATACATAAAGGAGATATGTTACAATTAAAAATAAATTTTTAGTATATATATCATTCAACAAATCCTATATTGTAAAACTATGAGTATATATATATAAAAAAAAGCCAATAAGATTCGGTGGATATGGATGATTTGGATTAGTATGGCTCCTTCTCACATCAATTCCCGATTCTTGGTCATTGAGATTCATGGACGATTCGGATTACTATTTAGTGATAAATCTTATCTCTTTTTCTCTCCTCAAACAAATAAAAATGATTGAAGTTTTTCTATTTGGAATCGTATTAGGTCTAATTCCTATTACTTTGGCAGGATTGTTCGTAACTGCATATTTACAATACAGACGCGGTGATCAGTTGGACCTTTGATTGAGTAACATCTCTTTTGTTGATTGACCTCCTCTGTGGAGGAGGTCAAATTCAGGTTGCAGTTCAACTTAGTTAAGTTATTCTATTGGGATTCGACATAAGAAGAGCAGAATCACGCTCTGTAGGATTTGAACCTACGACATCGGGTTTTGGAGACCCGCGTTCTACCGAACTGAACTAAGAGCGCTTTCTTATGATAGGAGAATAGATACGACTGGTAGGAAAAGGATTCATTTTGTACCCCCCATCTTTGATGCATATAGGATCATAAAATGGAAGATTCTGTCTATTACTATTAATAGATCTTAATCTTAATGAATCCCTCGTTACTTCACTATAAGAGAAGTAATAGGTAGGGATGACAGGATTTGAACCCGTGACATTTTGTACCCAAAACAAACGCGCTACCAAGCTGCGCTACATCCCTTTTTTCAATTGTTGTACAGTGTCATTGTAATAGTATAATAGATTGGGTCATTATTGTACCTAAACCTGTCAATTGGACGGATACGGATCGAATATGTCAATATTCATATCCTAATTTTTGGATTCGGATCCTTTCGGATACGAATCGAATACAGATTTTTTTTGGATAATTGACATGTTTGAATATTAACATTAATTTGAATAATCAAGTGATATTTTATAGAGACATCAAAATTAAAATTAAGATTTTAAGGCTTATTATCTCTTTCAGATATCATACATTAAAAATTTAATAGTATTATAATATCTTTTAGTGATTAATCATACAAGATAACAGTATGGACAATATATATATATAATATATCTATATTATATATATATATATATATATATATATATATATATATATATATATATATATATTATATATTATATATATATATTATACATATTATATATATATATAATATGTTGGATACAGATAATTTTCAAATCGGATAGACTAGTATCCATATCCGTACTCTGGATCTTTGAATATCGGATATTGATTTTTCAGATACGGATTCACATCGGGTTCGAATTTTTTTTGGATAATTGAGAGGCTTAATTGTACCTTTACACTTACGATTAAATTCAAGTTTATTATAAGTTAATTTAACTAACAAAATGATTATTTGCATTTTATTTAAGCTTACAATGTTTTGGGGTCGGTTTTTATTATATGAATTTCAGGATTTCTCCCCTTCCATAAAAAGAAGGGTTTCGTATTTTTTAAGTCCTCATAAACCGTAGGATTTAGTGATCGATCCTCGCTTCTTTGTATTTTAGTTGTAGTCCCCAGACTTAAAGGATATGTTCCTTCTTAGTCTTTTTTAGGAATTAAAAAAAAATCAAGTAATTTAGGAATAGATCCTTCCTAGAGATTAAAAATAAACATATCTTTTAAATTTAGGGACTAAAATTAAAATATAAAAAAATAAAAAATTAATCACTAGATCCTATAGTTTAGGAAGACTAAAAAAAAAAAAAAAGTTGCGAGAGATGTTTCCCCACCGCGACGAAACCACTGTCTGAACCGACACAAAAGCGCCAATGGTTCCGCGTCTGGGACCCACCGACTACAACTCTCCACCGCTCATTATAAAATTAAATAAAAATATTATTATTATTATTAAATATGAAAATGGAGGACCGCATGGTGTTGCCGCAATCACCTAAACAAAACGCCATTGACGGGATCGCACAGCCGCCACGTAACCCGACGAAGACGGACACGTGGGCCCACCACGTGTAATGGCGGCAGTAGCGGCGGCGGCATTTTTTTTTTTTGTGTTTCCGTTACGTGGACAATTTTAAAAAGAGGGGCGGCTGGTGGGGGTTTTTGGCCTTTTCGGTTCGTCGTCGTCACGTCACGTGACAATCGTGCGCCGTCTCATTTTCTGTCCGCGTGTGACTTGTTGAGTGACACGTGTGTACTTGTTGGACGGCAGCATTGATTTCATCTAGATTAAATATAAATATTGGACGGTGATATGAGATCTTGGACGAAATCTCCTGTTTGCTCTTCCGTGGCAATTTTTCATTTTACTCTAACTATATTCAATAATTTATTTAAATTATTTTTTTATGTATTGTATTTTTTTTTTAATCTAGATTCAAGTTTTATATACATTGTAAAACAAATTCCAATTAAAAATATACATAGTTAATTTTGTTTTACAATGATTAAAAATAATTTCATTCAATTTAAAATAGGATAATGTGTTTTTTTTTTTTGTTAAAACATACACCTCACTAAATAATGTTTATTGTTTTAAAAAAAAAAATTACATATGATATGTGTTTTGTATCGTGAAAAAAATAAATTGAAAGTAACATTTTCTTAACTAAGAATAAAAACAACAATGTATATTTTTGAGGATTTTTTAAGTTGACCCATACTTATTTTGAAAAAAAAAAAACATTAATTTAAAAAATTTCAAGATTTAAAAGAGATTTAAATTCAATTTTAAAAAAAAAATAACGGTATTGATATAAAAGACAAGATTTATAAACTTGATATAGATAACGACTCGTAGAGTTGAATTAATTTTAAAAACAAAAACTAACTAGTAAGAAACTTCTTTTTCTATCTCAGAGAGGATCTTCAAATATTTTATGGGTAACTTTTGAAACAATCAAATTTTTTTTTTTTTTTTTTTTTTTTGGGGATTTGCTGCTGTAATGCATGACAAATTGATTGACAGGGTTCAGTAAGTATTGGGATACGAGCCTAGCCAGCGGTGGCGCCATGTCGTAAGTGTTGCAATTGACATTTAAAAAAAAACTCCCTTCTTGACGAGCGTCATCGCCGATCACAACGGACAGAAGCACGCTGATCACGTAATAGAATTGAAGATCAATATAGATAAATGATTATTTAGTTACATATATTAAAAAAATATATATATTTAATAGCATTGATAATAAAATTAATATGTAACAAATTTAAAATATAAAATTTCACCGAAAATAATTATAACTATTTATATATTAAAAAATTTTATTCTCTTTTCTCTAATAGTTTATTTTTTTATTAATGTAAATTGTTATATTTTTAAAATAAAAAGTTAATGTTTGTTTATAAATATATGATGAGAATAGATTTTATAAAAAAATTATGAAATTTATTTATTTAATAACCCCGTCTATGAAAATTTCTAAAGCCGCCACTTAGTCTAGCTGTTTCAGATCTCCACACTAACTATCAAAGTGGGTTTCTTCTCAAACTCGATTTCTCGATGGCTTATGATAATGTGGACCAGTCATTCTTGTTGCATTTGATGCGTTTGCACGGTTTCAATAATAGGTAGTGTAGGATGATCGAACAATGCATCAATTCCGCGAGAGCTTCCATGCTCGTTAATGGGGGGCCATACGGCTTCTTCCAACTGAATAAGGGGCTCAAGCAAGGCAACCCCCTCTCTCTAGTGCTCTTTTCATTGGTGACCAACACCCTATGCCTGATGTGCAAGGCGGCAATTTCTGAGGGTTGGATCGAGGGTCTCGCTCGCAGCTCAGGGGGAACCAAGCTCAACATATCCCAACATGCGAACGACACCATCATTTTCGGTGCACCTAATCCCTTGGTGTTCAAAGGTTATAGGATCATTATTGAGTGCTTTGAGTTCTTGTTGGGTCTACACATCGATTTCTCAAAAAGCACGATGCTCCCCCATCAACATTTGAGGCGGAGGAGGTTATGAGCCTAGCCACGACGTCGCTTCTGATGGAGCGGCCAAACAGGGAAGCTCGTAAACCACATTCAGTTTGCTGGGACTTGGCCTATCTTCCTCGAGGTAAAGGTGGCTTTGGTATTCACATATTGGAAGAGATGAATAAGTCTCTTTTGGCCAAATGGTGTTGGTAGTGGCTGATTGCCCTGAAGACAGGATGGGTGCGCATCTTACGTGAGGGTTATGGTTCGCAACAAGGTCACATTTTCCCATGTTGGAACGCGGCACATCCAGCTTGGTCAAAGGGTGGTTCCATGTAGTGAATGAGTTGGAGATCTCCTTGCAGTAGAAGGTGGGGGATGCACAGTCAGCTTTGTTTTGGAAGGACAGTTGGTGTGGGGAAGGAGCATTTAGGGACATGTTTTCAGTAATCTATCACAGCGCAGTGTCAAAGAATTGTTTGGTGAATGATTAGGAGGCCCGGAGTGGTTCTAACGTCTCTCTAGAGGAATTCTCGCCAAGGAGGCTGGCTAGGCGGATCTTCTCATGGGGATTCATCGTACAATGACTTTGTCCAACAGCTCTCCCGATTAGGTTCGTTGGGAGGTCAACCCAAACCAGGGTTACACTGGGAGTCCAATTGGTTCATTCGCAATGCACAGTCCAATGCTCCAATGGCCAGTGAATGAGCTGATATATAGAGGAAGAATATCCCCCACAAAATGAAGGTTTTCCTTTGGTTGGCCTATGGAGGTCGAGTCTTGACAAAATGCTACAATGTGTGTATTATGATTGGACGGAGACGACACGGCGGACCATCTCTTCGGTTCCTGCTCGGTGGCTAGAGCGCTGTGGTCTACTTTGGCTCGGGTCGCAGTGATCAACTTAGGTTGCTAGTCCGTGGAAGAGCTCCGGAGGTCTACCTCCCAAATTGCCAATCGAAGGGACAAATAAGTGTCAACTGAGGTGCGGTGATGTCTAATCCTAGCCAGGTTATGGGCACTATGAATAACAAGCAATGTTGTTATTTTTTACGGAATGTGCTACTACTTTAACAACCTGTGGGATACCTTCATGTGTTTCGCTTACGAATGTGGAAGGGTGCTCAGAGGAGCGTCGAGGATGGAGTTCACCATGAATGGCTTAAGTATCTCAGCATGAGGGCAAGCGGTTCTCAGGGAATTGTTGGAATAGATGCCTCTTCTATTTCAACAACTTACCGAGTTTTATTTTTATCTATCTACGTTATTTTTTGTTCTTTTCTTCCATGTATCTCTTTCGGCCCAAAGTTATTCGATTAATACAATCGAGTTAGCTTTGGTCTATCAGTTTCAAAAATTCTTAGTTTGGTAACATAAATATATAAATGTTAACCCATTCACAAAAACCCTAATTGGATAACGACATAAGTTATTCTAAGATATATAACTACTCTTTGCTCCTCCAACGAGAAATCTTGAGGCGCTACGATGTCACTCGCACATTCCATCGTTGTCCAAGTAGAAGGTAACATTAGTTACCATTTCCGTAAAAAAAAAAAAAAAAAAAAAAAAAACATAACTATTTTACTATATATGAGAATAAATCACTTTTTTGTTTGATAGTGTTTTTAATCGTTCTTGTTGAAAAAATGTAACAACAAAATTTTCATTGTTTGTGAGTCCCTTGATCTATAGGTGATTTAACATATAAACCGTATTATATATGTGAAATAAATATGGTGAAATAACACAATTTTAAAAGCTCCAAAATATCAGTGTCAGCTTTTTTTAATTTATTTTAATATAACTATACTTATCTATTCATTTCATCCAAAATCAAAAACATTATTATACCCATTTAAGTCAGTGATTTACGTTGCTTTCTTGAGTTTTTTTATTCCCCTTTATCAAACATAATTCCACCTCAACGTGTTCACTTGAGTTCAAACCACTAGTTCGTTGTGTTCACAGCTGTCCCCCAAAAGTATTCACAACTTGAATCGAATCTTCTATATAAAACTTTGGATGCACGTCATTCAAAAGATTAGCCAAATTTGTGGTCCAAGCAGTCGTTCCATGGTGGTTATTCCAGGGGTTCATGATTGGTCTAGGAATTAATAACTATATCAATTAAATAAATGAAATTATGTTTGATTGTGTTTTTTTTTTATCTTTGTTGAGAAATCGTTGAAATACGTAATTATAAAGGTTCTGTTATTTGTTGTTTGATTGATGAAGAATAATATATTTATAAAATGTGAATAAGGTGTGAACGATGAATTATATTTTTTAAATGACATTTATACCCCCATAATAAAAAAAATTGACATTTATTTCAATGGATATTTTGACAATTCAACAAAGGGCAAAGTTATTCACACCTTCTCTTTATTTTTTCACATCCTGAAATTATCAAAATGTCATTATTTATTTTATTTTTTTGTTCATTATTCCCACTACCCAGTTCGACAGCATCGAGTCGAAGTCTTTTTTACTAGGACGACAGAGGTCCGCCAATCTGTCTGAGTAAGTGTCGATAAGGGCTCAGTCGAAGTCTGTTTCACTAGGATGACAGAGATCCGTTGACCTGTCTGAGCAAGTGTTAGACATGAATATGTCAAACCCTTCAAAATAGCAACTATCTTCTAAGAATCAATCACTCATACAATCATTTAGTCCTTACGAAGAACAAAAATGTTATTTAAGTCTTTCTAAAATTTATTCATCTATATAGTTATTTAAGAATAAGAAATAAAAATATCAAACAAAGAGTTATTTAAACCAAATAAACAATAAACATTTCATATAGGCAAGAAACATTATTTTCTTTTCTAAACAAGTGGAGTCTCATATCGAAAGTATATGGAATGTTTCTTGAGACTTACCAGTTGTGTATATGTAATGCTTAATATTTATTTTATTTATATGACTATTTATTTTTCATTTTCATGCCTTGTATTTAAGTGACAAAATAGGTGAATGATTTCTAGAAGAACTTAAATGATTGAAATAGAATTTTTATTTTTCGTAAAGACTTAAATGACTGTACAAGTAATTGATTTTTAGAAGATTGGTATTGTTTTAAAGGGTTCGATACGTCCCTGTCAACCTTGCTCATATAGATCGACGGATTTCTGTCGTCCCTGTGAAACAGACTTCAACTGGGTCCTTATCGACACTTATTTAAACAGTTCAACAGACCTCTGTAATCCTAATGAAGAAGACTTTGATTGAACACTGTCAAACTGGATAGTAAAAATAATAGATTAAAAATAAAATAAATAATAATATTTTGATAATTTTGAAACATAGAAAAATTAAGTAAGAAGGTGGGAATATAGTAGGGCTGGTAAACGAACCAAGTCGCTCGGGCTCGGCTCGGGCTTGGCTCGGTTTAAGCTCGTTCAGGCTCGTTCGATTAAACAAATGAGCGAGCTTGAACAATTTTTAAAGCTCGGTTAGGCTCGGGACCTGGATCGAACTTCATTTTGTGTTCAAATTCGACTCATTGTGTTATAAAAAACTTAGTTGAAACTTGACTAAACTCTTTTATGAGATCAGAACATTAAATTAATACAAAGCTATGCTCATTTAAGCTCATGAACTTCACTCATTTAGGTTAAAATTTTGATTTCGATCCTTAAAAACCCTAAAATGAAGAAGAACGCTAGGCTCGTTGAGGCTCGTGAGCTCGACTCGGCTTGGCTCGGCTCGACTCGTTTATAAACGAGCCGAGCTTGAACATGTCAAAGCTCGACTCGTTTGGCTCGTTTACCACCCCTAATATATTTGTCCTTAAAAAAAACCCTGCGACTCAACTTGGCTGTCCATCAAAAACCTATGACACATCTTAGCCGTCCGTATTTTCGGAAGTGTTTTTTATTGTCACGCAAATCCATATTTCCACCAATAATCCAATAGCATTGAATATGCAGGGGGGCATGGTAAAATACCTGATTGGACAGGTGAGGCCCAATAATCCAAATACATTGAATAGATACGGAATCACTATTCAAGGGGGGATCCAAATACCGCGCAATTCCATGTTATTCGGCGTTTCAGATTCCATGTTATTTCATTGAACCAAACACACAAATGGGCTTATACTGCCCCAATGTCCACTATTGATGGATTGATTAAAGAAGAATATTTATTATGTAGCGTTTGGAAATTATTTTAAAAATAAGATTACGAATAAAATAGTTTATATAAACTCGATTTATAGAAACACATTTTATGCGTTTTTTAAAAAATAATATTTTTGTATTAAAAATTAGAAGTAAGTTTTTAATTAAATTTATTTTTTAAAAAGTGTTTAGCAACAACATTTTAGGGCACTGTTTGATTACACGATTGTGCAGTTTATACGTTTGCATCAAGCTGTTTTTATAATCGTGCAATTAATCAGTTTTACTATAACAGCTTTCTGCGGATAGATTTTTTATAAAATAATATTCAAAAGTTACTAAAAGTTGTGGGATTAACTATGTATAGAATTAATTTTAAAACATAAATTTCTATTAAATTAGTTTTACAATAACATAACCAAGCACACTTTAAAAGTAGAATCACATCGTTAGCCAAAAAAGCTTATTAATAGTATTATAATAATTAAGTATTAAGTACTATATATATAATTATTTTTATAAGTTGTAAACAAATACAAAAAAAAAATGCTGAAGAGGAGCAGCAAAAAGCCGGCTGAGGAAGCGAGAAAGGGAACGTCGTTTGGGTTGAAAGCGTTGTTTCCGGCAATCAATCGAAACGCGGAATCCACGACACACGTGTCTGTCCAAGCCGATGTAGGCGCCGCCTTCCAACAAGAGACCGGCTCGAAAAGCCAGCCAACCAACCAAGCCAAGCCATAAAACTACGCTGATTTTCAAAGGATGGCGACAAGAGTTATTTATCGGATAAATAAATGAATTATTTTTGTAGCAAGTATAAGTGTATAACCAGGTCAAGTCAAACCAAATCCAACCTAAACATATAATCAGTTGATTTGAAAAATGTTACATTTTAAATAATTATCATTTTTTAAGAATTAATTATTCGTATGATAACTACAAAAAAAAACATGAAAACCATAAACATTTTTATTTATAAATTAAATAAATGAAAAATATAGAAGCGAAAAATTGAGTAAGAATAAATTGAATAATTCAAATTTTATCATGTAAATTAAACAATTAAAATTTGATTTAAAACATTTAAATTAATGCTTTCTACTTCAGGTTCGGGTTGGTTTGGGCTACCCACACCCTTAAACCTTACCCAACCTAAATTAGGTTCAAGTTGATCAAGTTTGGACTCTAGTTGAACACGAACGTTGAAACCGTAACTAAAACCCACCCAAATGTCAGGTTAGGTCTGATTCAATCCATCCAAGTTACACCCTATAAGTAACCAAGTTATTTCTGTCTTATAATTAAATCTAGGTTATTGTTACACACATTTTTTTTTTTTTAGCCTCAATTCCAGCTCTATAGGCGTCAATAGAAATTTTTTACATTTTCTATATACAATACAATTCATTGAATATATGATTTATTTTTTTTATAAAAGCATGTATCTTAAAGGGACTGCACATAACATTATTCTAAAATCTAATATCATGAGTAAAAATAAGAATTCTATTGGACTGATGTACTAACACAGAAGAAATGTATAAAACAATACAAACATAAATTCAGATACAGATTTATATTAATTTCACAAAATTTGATTTAAATGATTCGAATTTTTTTTATATAAAAACTTTTCTTTGAATACGTGACTTTTTTCTCTACAAAGTCTACTATGTACATTTGATCTAACTACTGCTAGCATCAGGAAGACTCAAGTCATCACAAACTCAAAAAATATAAAATAGTGTTCATGTAATCAATCCTCAAAATTATACACGTAATTTTTCTTGAAGGGGGTGCCGAGGAGACGACGAGTGTAGCACTCAGAACCGGTACAGAAAAAAAGAGAATTAGACTTCAAGGCTCAATCGAAGTGAAGATATCTTCGAAACACATTTCACCCCCTTCCAATACATAACTGGTTGATGGCGAGTGCGCTTCCATGATACAATAGAGCCTAGATCCCTATTACCAACACCATGAAGGAGAAATGAGCTATTATCAGACAAAAACAAAGAGAATATAAAGACAAGGTTTAGAAGAGCCTGATATGAAGTCGCGTGGTAACACTGTCTTCAGAACAAAATATGCCCTCTCAGTCGCACAAGGTTCTCGGCGATCTGTTCCCAAGATAAAACCACCCAGCCCTCGCTGTTCTCTTGTTGGTGCAAACAGGAAGAGAAGTTGAACCGGTCACAAACTTGATCGCTCAAAAGAAGAAGAAAAAATAGGAACTCTGTTTGTGTAGGATTTCTAGTGGAACACTTAGTTTTTTCGCATACTATGAATCTTTGCAAAGGTGACATTTTTTATAGGCACAGAGATTCGACTGTTGGTGATATGACGTTGGCAATAATTACACGCGCAATTTATGGTAAGTGTTTTTGGTTACTATATTTATTTTCAACGTTTAAAATTCAAATGTTGCCAGCCGTTGTGAAAAACAAAATGTTCCAAATTAATTTTCTGTTTAACCTGTGCTCGTGCCCATACACGTGTCCGAGTATGAAGTCCGAGGTCCGAGATACAAAATACGAGATACGAGAAACAAAATACGAAATATGCAAAAGCAAATGCAATTCACAAGCCCCAGCCCCTGCTTGGGTCCCTACCTAAGATCTACACGTGGCATATTTAAAGACTGCTTCATCACATTCTTTAACCGATATGGGACTATACATTTCAGGGGGAATTAAACATTCCATTAAATTTTTAATCTATATTTGAAAATTAATTAATACATTTTTTAAGGAAATGTATTAATTTTCCAACAATCCCCCATAAGATTAAATAATTTTATTATAAAGAAAATAAAAAATAAATTTGGGTGATACAATACTGTGCGTTTGGTGAGGTATTGCCCAAAGATAAAACAATATAATAAAGAACTCTTCTATTCACCATGTCCCTTCAAATGGAAGTTAGTTAACACTAAGTGAGGTTTATTAAATTTTCCATCAAAACCAGCAGATAAAACAATTTTATTAAACTTTTCATTCCGTTGTTTAGAGCCTATTTTAAACCATATAAAGATTTAACCAATTTACATACTTTGTTTTGTTGTCCAAGTACTATAAACCCTTCAGGTTGATCCATATAAATCTCCTTATCAAGATCGCCATCCAAAAATGCGGTCTTGACATCCATATGATGAATCTCGAGCGTATGGATAGCAGTCAAGGCAATTAGCACCCTAATAGAAACAATTTTTGTTATAGGTGAAAAAGTATCAAAATAATCTATACCTTCTTTTTTATCAAAACTTTTAGCAACTAATCTTGCTTTAAATTTATCGATAGAAACATCAGTTTTAAGTTTCTTTTTGAAAAACCATTTACAATCAATAGTTTTGCAACCAGAAGATAAATCAGTCAAAACCCAAGTGTGATTATGCATAATACTTTCAATTTCATTTTGAGTGGCTTCATTCCAGAAACCAACATCTACAGAATTTATTGTCTCTTTATATGTCTTAGGATCATCTTCAATAAGATAAGTATAAAAATCAGGACCAAAACTTTTTTTCAATTGTTATTCTTTTACTTCTTCGAATATCAAGGCCAAGTGTGGTAAGCCAGTGCCGAACTTGTTGCTGCCATCTTTGGAATTGGTTCCCATTGAACTTCTCATCAGGTTTGGCAAAGGTTTTATCATCGTTAAAAGCCATGACAGGAAATAAAGACTGATAATAGAATATTCTGTTATGAAATTGTTGGAGAAATGAGCTGCTATTAGACAAAAATAGAGAGAATATGAAGACAGGGTTTAGAAGAGCATGGTATAGAGTCACGTGGTAATGCTATCTTCATAATAGAATACGCCCCCTCAATCGCACAGGGTTATCGACGATCTGTTCCCAAGATAAAACCACACAACCCTCGCTGTTCTCTTCTTGGTGCAAGCAGGAAGAGAAGTGGAACCGGTCGCAGACTTGATTGCCCAAAAAAACAAGAAAAAATAAGGAACTATGTTTTGTGGATGATTTTTGGTGGAACACTTGATTTTTTTGCATACAATGAATCTCTGCGAAGCTGGCCTTTTCATAGGCACAGAGATTTGATTGTTGGTGGTGTAACGTTGACGATAATTACACGCGCGCTATTTATGGTAAGCTTTTTTTGTTACCATATTTATTTTCAATGTTTAAAATTCAAACGTTGCCAGCTGTTGCATAAAACAAAACGTTCCAAATTAATTTTTCATTTAACCCATACCCATACCCAAACCTGTGCCTGTGACGATGACCATGTCTGAGTCCAAAGTCCGAAGTATGAGATACGAAATACGCAAAAGCAAAAGCTGTGTATAAAATGAACTTTTACTGGTATATAAATGAAATATAAATATACTATGATACCCTAATACATTTTTTATTCATAAAAATAAAAAATTTATATACACATAAATAACTATAATAATGTAGTGTACATTATGCTGTCGCTGTGTATTACTACATATGAGTATTTTAGATATTTAAATCAAATTCATCTATCGGTTTCTATGTATTGAAGAAACATCGAAGAGTGTTTTTTTTAAAGATCCACCAACGAACTAAACAGTATTACTGATAAAATGATTCTTGATAAAATGATTTTCTGATAAATTGAATACATCTAAAGTATTTACACTAACTAAGCCCCCGTTTGGATGCAGTATAACCTTGGATAAATTCTGAAATAAGATGGAATATGTTAAATAAGGTGTTTGGATGCCCAGAATACCCAGGGATAACGTACACCTGGATAAAGTGCTATAAAGTGGTATATTGATTCTAATCCACCTTTAGAATTAAAGTTATTTTAGGTTATTTCACCCAAATAATATATGAGTCCACTGTCAAATCAACTATCAATACTTTTTATAAATCACCTGTCAAATCAACTATAATCATTTTTTTACGTTTTATAAATAATTATCCACATTTTATTAATATTTTATCTAAATAATAGATTTTATTATTCTATTTTTTAATTAAAAAATTAAAGGACAATGACTGTCAAAGGGGAACGGGCATGTAGGACCCGCACGTGACGCGCGACCAGAAAACCCGTCTGTGTCGGTAACCGGCGACGGCGAACGACGCGTACGGGTTCATGTTTTCCGTTACGTTAACATTTTTTTTAATTATTAAAAAAAGAAAAAAAGAGTCGGATTTTGGTTGGGCATCGTCACGTGACGTGACATTGCAGCGGCGTTTAAATTCCTTTTGCGGGGTACGGGTCACGCGTGACGTTGCCGACTGACACGTGTGCCTTTTGTTGGACGGCAGGCTTTATTGATATATATATATATATATTTTTAATTATATTTGGGTCACAAAATCTTCAGCGAAATCTCCGCTGCAGGACTCCTCCTTTGCTGTCATTGTCTCTCTATCTTTATTTATTTCCGTATTTTTGTTTTTTTTTTTTAAAAAAATTGATAAGTCTGTTTGTGTATGCGTTCGTGGGTGTCTGCGGTGCGAAACACAGGGAAGATCGCATTGCATCAATATTGTTTGTATGGAGTTAGAAAATAAAAAAAAATAAAATTGCATGAAAACATACATGACAATCCACTTTTGGATTACCAATGCAGAAGGAATAAAAAAAAGTTTGTTTAAATGTTCGCGTCCACTAGTGTCCATCAAACGCATGCACAAACGAGCCTGTAGACTTGTTTTGGTGTTTCGAGAGAGGCTAGTATTATATACCATTCATTGACGCCATATATTTAATAAATGTTATAAATCTATTTTAAAAATATAAAAAATCTCTAAGGAGATAAGTGTATCGTTAATGTTAAAGGGTATTGCACTAATATAGAATATCAAATTGGAATTGAAATTTCTAAAAAAATGTAACAACACTTTTTTAGAAAGTAAGGAACACATTGATAACTCTCATGTAAAAATAGATTTTTTTTAAGCCTTTATTTGATAACTCTTTTAAAGGCCTTTCTGTTTTTTAATAAAATAGAAAATGCTAATATGTTATCAAACGCTTTGTAATTTAGAAAGTAGACTTAATTAAATATTACATAGAGCATCTCCAACGTCCCCCTCCATTTTTTCTGACATAACATTAATATTATTTATAATATTATATCAAAACTTTTTGATAAATATCATTAATATTAATTCAGATTTATAAGAGTAATGACAGATGATTTGAAATATGCACCCCCTTATTCCAGTGGAATAAATTGGTTGAAATAACAAAACTTCAATGGAACCAAAAATACCAATATCAGTTTTTTTTTCCCCCACATATTCTAACATATATAGCCATACACATTACCATTTGGGATGATGCATAACTAGGGATGGCGGAAACAAAGCAGAATAAAGTAAATAATTGTTTGTTGTTTTGGGAGAATAAACCTCAATAATGATGCAGTGACATGCTACGAATATGTCTGATAAACTATTTTAGGGGAGTGCTGGAACTACTTATTAGGGTCTATGGATGATAAAAAATATTGATCTATATCATTTTAAAAAAAATTCTCTCATTTAACACTCTCACACATCCCATAAACATATTACATGTATCATATCACATACATTATCTGTCACATTTATTACCAAATGCAATTAATTTATACATGAGCATAATTGTCATTTAAAAAGATACACACCCTTATTCATCTCTTATGCACTATTAATCTCCACTATATTGAAGGTTAAAAATAAATACTCGTTTTTACATTTCTAAATAAGAATAACACAACAGATAATCAAATAAAAATTTATTTATTTTATGTACTGTATAACTCTATAGCTTGCCTCAAACAAGAGGTACGTCCAAATATTGTAAGTCTAAAAAACACCATAAAAACCCCAATTCCACCTGATCCAGGTTTATTCCAGTACATTTCTGCATCCAAACAGTGTCTCAATGGTATTCAGTTATGGTGACACGACAAGTGAGTCTCCATCATCCGCTTCATATGTACATACTTAATAGTACTAATTAAGTACTACATATATTATATGATTATATTATAAAATATATAAAACACAAGGGCATGGTGGTGAGAGGGGGTCACCAGACTGCCGGCAGAGAGAGAAAAAATAAAAAGGGGGTCACCAAACTACTCCTAAGTCCTGACTGGATCCGCTTCATAAAATACAAGTCGTTTTCAGTTTGGTGAAAGCGTTGTTTCCGGCAATCTCTGAATCGTAACGCGGAATCCACGACATATCACCACAACCAAGTCAAGCCAAACAAAGTTACAGATTTTATATATAAATAATCATATAAAATAAATATATGTATATAATATAGATATTCACACACACAGTATTATAATTTATTATATATATTATATATAATTAAAAAGTCTGAAACAGATCCATATTAAACGCCGTGTAGAATAAAACGCGTAGTCCGGAATCCGGATCGGATGATTCGGGAAATCAGAAAAAAAAAAAAAAAGCCTTCTAGGTAAATTTTTTTATTTAATAACTCTAAAAAAATAAGGGTGAAATTAATTTGAGGTCCTCTCAACCATCCTTTTATTATTTTTAGGTCCCTGAATTTTTTTTTCTTCTGAATCTCTGTCACTGTATTTCATTATTTCTAGGTTCAAATTAATCCATTCCGTCGAATTCCCTTTTTAAGACTTCTAAAAATACCATTTCAACCATTGGGTTTACCTAAACAATCCAATCTCATTTTTTTCTCTTTCTTTTCCCTCACCAAATTGACTGACCTTTCCTTATTCAAATCATTTTTTTTCCTAAACCTCTCTTCTTCCCCAATCGATTGAAACATTTACACACTCCAACCCATTTTTCCCCAACCTTTCTCCTTCCCGAAAAAACCACTCCCTCACCGTATCTTATTCCTCACACCCTCCCCCCCTTCAAATCGACTGAAACCATTTCCCCCCCAACCCTTCTTCTTCCCCAAATGATGATGACGGGGGAACATTTCTTCTTCAACCATTGTAAGCAAAATATATTTTAAGGGGTATATAAAACAATAGTTTTAATGGAGGATTAAATTGGGATATGCAAAACCCACATTACCTTTGTTTTAATGGTTTCTTATTTGCATCTCCCACCTGGAACGTACATTGCCTCTGTTTTTGCAATGTGGTACATTATTAATAATATATAGTACAATGTTAATAATATATAGCTGTTAATATACAACAATTTAGATCAATATTTTTTTTATCCTTTTGTTCTAGATTATATTTACGTTTGAAATAACTCACCAGTGATGGCATGACACTTCTAAAATTTTTCACGTTGTTAATGTTTGTTCTCTTCAAACCCTACCATGAAAAGCCATTGGTGTGCCCTAATCTTGTGTGAAGATGAAAAAAAATCAAAATTTCATCTCCTAAAAAAATTAGATCTTCAGATGTCCATAGATCATTGTCGACTCTCTCCATTGCAAAAGGTTTTGTGTTTGATGCATGAGAAAAAGAATGGATATATGAAATTAGGGGAATCCTACAGGTTGTTGGGTAGTTTAGTAGTGTACATACATTGTTTTGTACAATTTTTTCTAAGCACAGGTCATGTTTTACCCATATTTTGTTTTTCCTTTTTTTTCAAATTTGTTTGTATGTTTGGAACCAATGAATATGCAAACATTCCCTTATTTTATGTTGCTTATATTACATTTTTTGGCAATGATTTGAATCATTCATTTCATGTATGTATATGGATTTATTTAGGCTTACAAATGCATGATAAAAAAATGTTCTATTTTATCCAACTCTTTTGCCCCTTTCTATAGTTATAGGTAGAAGTGCAAATGATTACTTTAACCTTTAGTTTAGAGACACACTATTGGCACTGAATAGAAAAGGCTGAAATGTTGTAATTTAGTTGTTGTGATGGTTAGTCATTGATACACTGTTAGGCCTTACGGTTACATTGTTAAAACTTATTAGTACACTGTTAGAGCTTATAGACACATTGTTATTTCTTTTGAATAACCTATGCTTGTCATATGTTATTCCATGTATATAGAACAATCCAGTTGTTGTTAGGCAATGACCTTACAAGATTCGTTTTTGCATAATATTTGAGTATATTCATGGATTCGATCCTTCATGGTATTATGTTCATACAATGGTGAAGCACAGGTAGTTCATATTGGTAGGACTATATCATATTCAGATATTGTAAATAATATATGAAAGATGGAAATTCGATGCATTGAAAGTCATTTAGTATAACCATTGAAAAAAAATTGCTCCAACTTTTAGATGCTACAGCGTATAAACTCTGGATAGAAGACTACACAAGGGCTCTAGCACACATGCCAGGATACTCTGAACAAGCCGCGAAGTAGATTGAAGACATGCAAATATCCAGTTATAGTTGAAGAATGGAGTTGTCGGTCTAATTTGAAAAACAATGGATCTGATGATGCTTAAACTATTGTCATGTATAAACATCTAATTGTATTACAATTCCTATTGTCTAATATGAATAACTATTTATATTTAGTCAGATTATCTAGAATGCTTATTGAGTGCATGCTGATTTTATAATACTTAAACTATTGTGAATGTATACATGTTAGTTTGTAACAGTTGATCCAAATGGACTACTCGTGTTTCGGTAGTGCATAACAGTGTATTCAGATGGCCTAACAATGTATTGGATTGTCTTATATGCTTATTTCTTATTGAGTACATGTTGATATGATGATGTTTAAATTATTGTGAAAGTATACAGAATTGTGATTAATAGTGTACCCAAATCGACTGACAACAGAAGATGAAGATGATAGTGTTCATGTTTGCAAGTTTTTTTTTTATTTTCGGTCGGCTAGTACAACTACCCACTACAACTAGTTGTGTTATTAATGATAGTCGTGTTATGAATTATTCATTTACAGTAAATTGTTAGTCCATCTGGGTGCACGGTTAACCATTATAGGTACAATATTAAACTATATGGGTACACTGTTACAATGTATTTGTTAATTCTGAGTTCCATTTATTTTTCTGTGATTTTTTCTATGATTCTTGGAAGAAAATGAAGAACTTAAATATAAAGGAACCAATTCTTTTTAGCTTTGACTGCCCCACATTAGTTCATTTAATGCATCACTCCTTTTTTTTTTATAAATATTTCATCACTTGTAAAATGTAATTTTGGAGATTGGCATGAACAAATTAGTAATATTTCTTTTAATAGTAAATCTTAAGATGATTTATCATGACACACGCAAGTCATTGAGTTTTACTCTCATTTTACTTGTCCAAAAAATTGATTTCTAATTGAATATTGCTAAATTACGTCAATCATAACATATTTCATGCCATATATATCTTTGGCATTAAACATGCTAAACAACCATGCTTGCATTAGAATAAGATGCAAAAAAAAAAAGAAAAAAAAGGTTAAAAGTCTATGTTCACAAGTCATTTAGAATCAACCCAAATACAACCTGAATGCACTCAAATGGGTCATTACTAGATACACTGGTACATTGTTACGCACTACCAATACATTGTTGGGCCATCTGAGTACACTGTTACACACTACCGAAACACTAGTAGTCCATTTGGATCCACTATTACCAACTACCATGTATACATTCACAATAGTTTAAGTATCATCTGATCAGCATGCACTCAATAAGATTACTAGATAATCTGACTAAATATAAATAGTTGTCCATACATGACAATAGGAATATGTAATAAAAATAGATGTTTATACATGACAATAGTTTAAGCATCATCAGATCCATTGTTTTTCAAATTAGACTGACGACTCCATTCTTCAACTGTAACTGGATATCTGCATGTCTTCAACCCACTTCGCGGCTTGTTCAAAGTATCCCGGCATGTGTGCTAGAGCCCTTGTGTAGTCTTCTATCCAGAGTCCATATGCCACAACATCTAAAATTGGAGCAATTTTTTTCTATTAGTTATACTAAATGACTTTCAATACATTGAACTTCCATCTTTCATATATTACTTACAAAATCTGAATATGATATTGTTCTACCAATATGAACAACCCGTGCTTCACGATTGTATGATCAAAATGCCATGAAGGATCGAATCCATGAATATACTCAAATATTCTGCAAAAACGAATCTTGTAAGGTCATTGCCTAACAAGAACTGGATTGTTCTATATATATGGAATAACATATGACAAACATAGGTTATTCAAAAGAAATAACAATGTGCCTATAAGCCCTAACAGTGTACTAATAAGTTTTAACAATGTAACTGTAGACTAACCATCATAACAACTAAATTACAACATTAAAACAAAGGCAATGTAAGTTCCAGGTGGGAGATGCAAATAAGGATCCATTAAAACTGAGGTAATGTGGGTTTCACATATCCCAATTTAATCCTCCATTAAAGCTATTTTATATACTCTTAAAAATGTATTTTTGCTTACAATGATTGAAGAAGAAATGTTCCCCGTCATTGTCACGGTCGCCGCCGTTGCTGCCACCACCGCCTTGGTCGTCGTCATTTGGGGAAGAAGAAGGGTTGGGGGAAAAATGGTTTCAGTCGATTTGAAGGGGGAGGGGGTGTGGGGAACAAGATATGATGAGGGAGTTGTTGTTTGGGGAAGAAGAAAGGTTGGAGTGTGTAAATGTTTCAATCGATCGGGGAAGAAGAGGGATTTGGGAAAAAAAAATGATTTGAATAAGGAAAGGGTCAGTCGATTTGGTGAGGGGGGAAAAAAGAGAAAAAGTGAGATTGGATGGTTTAGGTAAATGAAATTGTTGAAAGGGTATTTTTTGAAGTCTAAAAAAGGGATATGACGGAATGGGTTAATCTAGATCTAAAAATAATGAAATACAGTGATAGAGATCTAGAAAAAAGTCAAAAAGCTCTAGGGACCTAAAAATAATACGGGGGTGACTGGGAGGACCTCTAATTAATTTTTCCAAAAAATAAATCTAATTAATAAACAAAAAAACAATAACAACTTAATTACTCTAAGCTCCCGTTTGGAACGGGAATAACCCCTTGGATAACCTGGTATAAAGTTATAAAAAGATTTTGGGTGTTTGGAAACACAGAATACCCAGGGATAAAGTATGTCAGAATAAACTGGTATAAAATGGTATATGTATTCCAACCAACCCCTGGGATTAAAGTTATCCTAGGTTATTCCACCCAAATAATATGTTGGCCCAACTATCATTATTTTTTCACCTTTTATAAATCCTTATCCATACTTTATTCACATTTTACTTAAATAACAAAACATTTATTCTTATGTTTACCAACGAGAATAATTCAAAACACAATTAAGCACAAAATTATTTTATCTTTATTTATACTCACTTATGCCAGAAATAAATGTATACCCAAGAATAAGTCTTATTCCCGTTCCAAACATGGGGTAAGATTTCATAATAAGTTATATATATTTATTTTTATACTATCTTTATAAATTTAAATTTTAAGGTAAGAAATAAAAAAAAAAACTCTCAGTGATTAAATACATTCATATAATGTTTTGTACTATAGTTAATTTTTTAATGCTATTGTTAGTATTTTAACATTTAATTATGAATATGATCATATGTGATAAAAAAAATTATCTCAAGCAACATTTTTTTTAATGTGGATCCAGTCAAAAATAGCTTCAATCAGTTCTATCAGTATCGAATTATACTATTCATCAATCAAATTTTACAGTCAATTATTAAATACGTGTTTTACTTTTTTATTAAATTCAGTCCACTATTAAATAAAAAATTATTAAATAAAGTATAAATATCAGCATCCAACATTACTGTGCAGTTTAGTATTGAACCGAAAGCCGGACATGATTAAGTCAGACTCAATTTTTTTTTCGCTAGTTTAATAACTCCTGACACAAGAAACACAGATCTAGATCACCCCCATATGATATAATATAAATAATAAATATATTACGGCGTCATTATCCGTGGAGAGGGCCGCCCTTGCATCGAACGGTCGTCGTGTTAGCCGCCCTCGTCTAAACGCGTGACTCCAAAACGCGTGCCACGTTTTTATGATCTCCGGACATAATTATAACACAATTTATACACTGTTTTTTGGCAAATCTTTAATCAAAGATTCTCACGTTAACGGAAATATGGGGTTATTTTCATGGAACCCCCCGATTCAATTATCATTTTCAAAATAACTCTATGGATATGAACTTTTTCGAATGTTCTCATCTTAAAAAAAAAAGAAGACATATTTTAGGATTGTATCCGTTGTATCCGTATTCCATTAAATGCTCATAGTTTTATTAGGAAAATACTATTCCATGACAATGGTGGATTCATAGCTAGATAGATCACTTTTCCTTTTTTTGTTTTTTTGTAAATAGCTAGATAAATCACATATTCAATATTGAAAAATTTAATGGAAGTTTTATGATTTTTTTTTGTGAATTTTATATCTCATGTACTTTTGATTTTCTCTTGTGGATATAAACAAATTTTTAAGTTTTAAGAAAGTGAAATATAAAAATTATAATTTTTTAAGAATAGTCTCCATCTATTTTTTTTATAAGTTTTTTTTGAATTATCTATCAAAATTCAGAGAAATTCAGTAGGAGTTGGGGTTTATTATTTCAACACTGTGTTTTTTTCTTGGTAGAGAGAGATGGAATGTTGGAATTAGAACCAGGTTAGAGAGTTATTTTGTAATTAAATTTTATTATGCAAAAGTGCATTATAATTCAGAGATTTAAATAAGTAATCATGACGTAACGAATATAATAGAGATTTTAGTTTAAAATATAAATAATGTTAGATGCATTGTAGTCCTCACATCACATGTTGTAATTTTTAAAAATAATAAACATTATCTGATTTGATGAAAATTATATATCGCTTCATTTCGAATTAAATAGATTCATTTTAATAAATATTATATACCTTATATAAAGAGATAAGATATGAGATTGCATTACAGTGTTTAAATGTGAGATTGAAACGCTAAGATTCTTAGAATGAATAACAAAAAATTAAAGTATACGTGATTGCATTGCCGCGTTTGTATGTAAAATTAAAATGTTAAGATTTTTCGAATCTTATGTTCAAAACTCAGTTTTTACAAAGTTATTTTATTAGATTTTTAATACAAGATTTTTTTGTTTTGAAAAGTAAGATGATGATTTAAAAAATTAGAAATTGAGAATGTATTTTTATTTTTAATTTAAAAATTTTTAAACTTTTTAAACGTAAAATATACAATATCCAACTCATATCCACAATAGACCAATGTGTAATAAAAAAATAATAAAAAAGCGACTTTGGGTATTTTAAAATCTCATAGTAATACCCAAAAAATAAAAATAAAAATACAGAATAAAAATAACAGGTCTTTCTTTCTCTCACATTCTCCGATCAATCCTAACAAGGGCGGCCGACAAGGACCAGTCAAACCGCACGTTGACTGACCCCCTCCTTATTTTCCTCCGCTTTTCCTCCTCCCACACACCCCCACAAACCCCCTCTATATAATCCCCCCCAAATCCCCTCCCCTTCTCTAGCTTCATCGCTCACACAAATCACAAATCCCACCTCGCCTTCTTCAATGGCTCCCCGAGAGAGATCCACCTCCACCACCACCAACGCAGGACCCAAGATCGGACCATCAACGGTGACCGAGATCCACTTCCGCGGCGTCCGCAAGCGTCCCTGGGGGCGGTACGCGGCGGAGATCCGCGACCCCGGCAAGAAGAGCCGCGTCTGGCTCGGCACCTTCGACACCGCCGAAGAGGCCGCCCGCGCCTACGACGCCGCCGCTCGCGAGTTCCGCGGATCCAAAGCCAAGACCAACTTCCCCTACCCCTCCTCCTCCTCCATCGTCAACAACAACGGGAGCCGCAGCCCCAGCAGCACCGTCGAATCCTCCTCCGGCGGTGGAGGTATGACCGTCGTTCAGCCTCTCCCGCCGCCGCCGCCGATTCCGTCTCTCGATCTCGATCTCGTCGCGAGGTTCCCTTTCCAGGCGGCGTCGGCTGCGGCGCTTCCGACCGCGCACCCGATCTTCTTCTTCGACGCGCTCAAGGTCGCCGGAGGCCACTGCCTGAGGCTCGAGCCGCCGTCTACTGCGGCCGCGGCGGCCTACTTCGGCGGCGGAGGAGTGCAGAGCGACTCGGACTCCTCGTCGGTCGTCGACGCGCCGGCGCCGCCGATGCGGAGGTGTCTTCTGGATCTCAACTTCCCCCCTCCGCCGGAGGTCGTGTGATCGGATCGGATTCGGAGATTCTCACCTTTTTTTGCGATTTTTATTTTTATTTTTGGGGCTTTGAAGGATCGATGAATCGATGTCGGTTTTTTAGGGTTTATTATAATTTTTAGTTTTTTAAATCGATGTGAATATATGACTGTGTCTTCTTGTTTTTTCGCCGGATCAGCTTTTCCGGTGATTGATGCAACGACGATTTGCATTTGTAATTCAAGACCTTCATTTCTTCTTTTCAATTAAAGAAATTCATGATTTTCTTTTACACACAAATCAAAAGCGTCATTCATTTGTGTTGGGTTTTTTTATTTTGAAGTCCCACTGAAAATAATTCTTTTTACTGATAGGTCCCTCTCAGGGACTAATTGGTAATATATTGTTTGAAACTGGGGACTTAAACTGTAATACGAAGATGGGAGGGATCAATCAGTAATTCGTATGGTTTATGTGGAAACTTTTGGAATAGATTTGAACGGTTGAGATGGAAAGGCGTGTGAAAATCGTGAAGGGAAGGCCGTTGGATTTGATTGAAAAAACAAGAGAGAGACAGGTAAAGGAAAAGTTGGGGGTGGGGGAGGCAGAGCGAATCACGAGGCGAGTCGGTGGGCTGTTCGGGGAAACGTGTCGAGGTGGGCGGACACGTGTGCGTTGGATTACCGCCTGATTTTGTGGGGCCCACTAAGAGGTTTGGAAGTGGACGGACACGTGTACGTATGGATACCGGCTAATTTTGTGGGGTCCACTAAAGAGGTTGGGAAGCGGTGGCCGCTTTTGCGGGGCGGGGTTGGGACCACGACGAGGAGGCGGAATCTGCGGAGATTGCTTTCCCATGAGGGGATTTTTGCGGATACGCCCCCTTCATTGTAGATTATTAAAAAAAATTCAACATTTGTGACCATAGATATGACAGGGTTATTTCATTCTAGACAACCCACGTGGTAGCACACATTCCATGGGTGATAGGATTGACATTTCATTTTTAACTTAAAATATGTCTAATAAATATTTCATCATATATCGGATATTTTATTTTTAAAAATATTCAAATAAGTTATTTTTTAAAATTATATTTAAAAAAATTATATTTTACAGTTTTAAAAATGCAAAAAAACTAATATATCATCATACAATTAGATACTTAATATATTACATACCTCTTAACTTTATTAAAATATTTCATCATTTATTTTGTTAATGCATTTCACACAGTTTCATGTAAATCAACTTTTTTTATTCTAAATTCTTTCTAATTAGGTGGATTTTGTGAAATATGTACAAATATAATTAGAGTTTATTATGATAAACTTCATTAAATGTCGATGCTTCTTTTAAAAAATGAATATGTACTAATGACGTCATAAAAATATGTAAATAGCCAAAAAATAAAAAATGTGAATAAAAATTTAGAATATTAAAATATCATCTGCTGCATTGGGGTACAACACAGATTAAAATTACATATTATGATTATACACAATAAAAAATGATAAACATCATGGAGGAGATTGATTTTCGTCATGTAAAGAGAGATTATTGTTTTGTAGAAAAAATAAATTTTTAGTGTGAAATAATGGAATAGGGTTAGAGGGATATTAAAGATTTAATTACATGAGGATAAATTAGTCTTTTGTGTTTTCAAAATTGTGAAATGAGACTTTTTTAAGTATAATTTAAAAAAGTGACTGATTTGAGTATTTAGAACTTTTAGTAGATTTTTTTAATCATTTTCCCAAAATTCAATCATCCAGAATTTGAAGTAAATTTGGCTCAAATTTAAAGTAGATTTGATTAAATTTTTGATACATAAACTTGGTTTCTAGAACAACATTCAAAGAAAAGTTATGTGGTATTGTTTACAAATAAATAAAAGAAACAAGGAAATTTAATTTCAAATATTTTTTAATTTTTTTAGCATATTGTTATGCATTTTGTATAGGCCGTTAACTCATGTAGTGTTAATGTGTTATTTTATCTCCTTTACACTATTATAAGTCGCGTGTGTTTTGGAATTACTTAGAAGTGCTTCTCAACGACTTCTCCTTCTGTAGAAGGAGAAGTGATCACGTTTAGGAATTCGATAACTACCACTTCTCCTTCTGTAGAAGGAGAAAAACTCCTCTTTTAAGAAGGAGAAAATAATTCCTTCTGTGGAAGGAGTTTTTTTACTTCTGCAGAAGTTAAAAAAAAAGTTGATGTTTTGACAAAAATACCCTTATGAAATTTTATAAATTCCCAAAAACCATTTGCCCATATTTGGATATAATTAAGTTATTATGAGGTTTATGATTATTCTAATATAGATACGAATAAAGTGATTTTTTGTTCGGCTAGAATAACTTAATTCCAAGGATTAGCTGGAATCCATATACCACTTTATGCTAGTTAATTATGGCATACAGATTCTTATTTATTCTACCCTTCTAAACACCCATTTTGAAAATATTCTTATTTATTCTAGCCCTATTCTCGAACCAAATATTGGCTTTAGGTATTATATAAAACAAATTTTCTCTCACCTATCTCATTAGGTAATATATGACAAATCTAAAATCTATTTTAGATTTGTTAGTTTAGATTTTTTTCTATTATAAATTTGAATAAATTTGTTAGTATTTTTTAATTGTTAGAATAAATTTCTTAGTAATATCTACCTTTTGTTTTAATTTATTAGTATTTTAATTATTAGGATTTGTTAGTTTAATTTTGTAACCATATGTAGTTAGAAAAAGTTTGTTAATTAGTATTTGAGATCTATATAGTTGATTATTTTATTTTATTTATATTGATCTATTATGATAATTGTATAATATGAGTGCAAGGGTATTTTAGACAATTTATGTGATTTTTATTACAAAATTACTTTTTGAAAAAATTCATCAATGTGTGTTTACAAACAACTTCTACTCCAAATATAAGAAGCTCCTTTTTTAGATGTAACTTCTTAGAGAAGGAAATTATTGTAGAAGTACTTCTAGACAAGTTGCCAAACTATATTTCGCATCTATAATCCTATATCCAAACCTTTACTCAAACTTAAAAATAAGTAAAAATTATCCAAAATCCTTTCTAACTATTTACCCATACATATACCAAATCAAGCTTTTACTCAAATCTCTACCCAAATCAAGGGAGACTCAAGTCTTTACCCAAATTTTTAACATTTTTTTTCCTTTATCTCCGCATTTTCTTTCATTGTGACATTTTTTCCCCTTCAACTCTACCTTTAATTTAATTATATTAGATGTTTTTCCACTCTTTAAAATTTTCACAATCTCTTAAAATTCAAAAAAAAAAAAAATATTCTTTCTTAAGTCTTCATCTTTGTTTTTTAACTTCTTATTTTTACTCCAATTAAAAAAAAATTACTTTTACTTTTTTTTAAAAAAATTGAATGATAATAATTTTTAAATTTAAATATTTTGAAGGAAAGAAAAATTGAGTAGTAAAAATGTTTGGGGAAAGGACTTTGAAAATGTTTATAAGAAATAAAAAGAAGAAGATATGAAATTTTTAAAAGATTTAAATAAAACACAAAATGCTGATTGAAGACATATCATATCAAATCAAACTTTTACTCAAATTTTAAGTATAATTTGAGTAAGTGTTAAAGATGGCATTATATATTATTGTGCACATATTTACACTTCGTAGACCGGTGGTGGTAATATAGTTGTTTTTCAAAAATAATCCATGTGACCCATATGATATGTATATAAACATGTCACGCGTGATATTTAAATAGACAAAGAAGGTAAGAATAAATGTTACTTTTTGTTTTTTGGGTCACTAGGAATTTTTAGTCAGAGGAACCAAGGACGTATAAAAAACATTTAGGGAGGGACATTCAAATGTGGAAAGCAAATTTATTAGTCTAATAAAAGAATCTGTCATGCATGGGTAATTTATCTGGGTAACTTATGTCACCTTGCTTATTAGCAAACTATTAAGTTTAAACATGACTTCATTATTTAAAGAATTAGTACCAGTTTATTTATCACTATTTACCAATGGTGAAGGGACACTGCCCCCATCCTAGGGTTTTTTTTTTGTTTTAATAACTGTCCCGCATGATTAGAAAAAATTAATGTTTACGATTATTTTAAGCTGATTTTAGTGAGCCGGATTTATTATTTTATAGACTCATGTTGATCCAAGTATCTCTAATACTAATGATGATCAATCACATAATGTAAAAAACTGTGTCACTATGTACCAAAATAATAATAACAACCATCTCCCTTATCATCAATGCTCATCTAAAGCACTAAGCCCTCATTTAGACCTTTATCTGCTTGGAATTCAGAAAGCTATAAATTCTCAAACACGTTGCTATACACATTCTGTTATTGTTTTTCGAACTAATTCGAATAATTTTTCTTTGTTAAAATCTCAACAATTGAAAAAATGTAGAAACAATGTTTTCTAATAACTGAGTAAAAAACGCTGAATAAAAAAAAAAAAAAACTGATTCTAAGGCTATGTTTCATTGCACGATTACAATACTAATTTTATGTAAAAGCTAGGTTTAAAACTGATTTTGCATGAAGCTGCATCTCCACATCTTCTATAAAACTCAGGTTATCAATACTTTTTTTACAAAAATCTATATGCGGCTTTTCATCACAATTTTTTCCTTTGAAATTAAAATCGATTTGAAAAAAAAAAAAACTTTTTACGAACGAGCCTTGGATCTGGGATCTAAACGAGACTTTCAAAGATTAGTTCTTGAGAGTGAATTTAAAATACAATGTACCATGGAGGGGGTGGTTAAAAATTCAGATTTGAGTGGGGGGGTTAAATGCAAAAATGGACGGGGGATGTGTGAAGGTTTGTTTAATGGAGGGGGAATGCATGGATGGATGCATGGGGAACACGTGGGGCCCAGAAAGGGAGGGGCGGCGTGAGAAGGGGTTGTTAGATAAAGAGAGGCCGTGGAGACTGACAGTCATACGCGGAGAGAGAGAGAGAGAGAGAGAGGCGCGTAGGCTGCGTCTCTATTTGGAAATGTTTATACATATATATATATTTCTATTATTAATGGGTGGTGGTGGTGATGGCGTGCGCGGTGTGGCTGTTGCAGGGGAGGGGACCACTACATGATGCCGGCCCGTTCGTTCGCTCGCGCGCGCGCGCGATCTTCGCGCCGACCTTTTTGGCTGTTCAGTCGGTCAAATCAATTCCCCCCGCACTCATTCTATTTTTTTTTAAATGATTAGGAATCCTGTGATCAAACACCCCCCCCCCCCCCCCCCCCCATTATTTATTTTTTAGGTGAAAAATTATCTTTAGAGATTTTGTTTAAAAATACATGGGTAGATGTATCATTTTTTCTACGTTTTATGGCTCATGGGCCTTGTTAGATGCATCTATCATGATAGTGAGTGGTGAGATCCATTTATCTTCGAGCGTTGGTACTTTGTCTTTTTTATAATCCTATATACTGTTTTATTATAGCATATGAGGTTCTATCATAGCATATAGCATAAAAATTTTTATCATTTTTTAAATTTAAAAAAATACACTAATATATCTCAGTATATATTTTATTTCATATAATAGCATGCACTTCATTTGAAGAGTGTATGATTTTTTTAAAAAAAGAAAACTGGTGTGAACTACAATTGAGACTACAATGGGGGCTGGAAGTATCATTTTCCTTTATCTTTTTTTTTTTTATATTAAAAATCATATGTTCACCCTCATTTGCCGTCCACACATTTTTTTTTTTTTTCTAAAAAAAAAATCATACACTCTCATTGTATACTGTTATATGAAATGAAATATATACTGAGTACAATCGTATATTTTTTCAAAGTGAAAAAATTATTATTTTTACTCTATATACTATGATATTTATGATATTGTTGTATACACTATGCTATTATAGTATATGAGGCTACAAAATGAGTTGCAAAATGAACTTAGTGTATGAGCTCTTTTTTATTTTATTTTATAAAGAGATCCCTTTATCTTAATTCGGCCCGATGCATTGCTGTAACTCTCTTTGGTAGACCATTTTGGCATTGTTTGTTGCAAATTAAATTTATAAATTATATATTATAACTTATAGATTATAACTTTTTGATAAATAGTAGACATATTTATTATATTATAATTATTTAAAAGAAGGAAATAAACAATAGTTAATCTGCTAATGTTTGTTTAATAAGTTGTAAAACAACTTCTTGGTGTATTATTGTCAAAAGTACCCTTACACTGTAAAAGTGAAAAATTGATTTATGTTTAATAAAATATGTTAATTTTTATAAATAAAATTAATTTTATAAATATTTAAAAAAAATCAACTTAACATAAATAATAGTTCAAATTTACCATAATATTTTTAAATATTACGTTCTAGGATTTTAATAAATTTAGTGATAAATGGGAAAAAAAAACTGATAATGTGTTATTCGTAATAGTAAAAAAAAAAAGAAGATGAAAAGGTGTTTAGTGATTTGTGGTGTAATGGTAAAAAATAGATACATATATTATTAGTGAAAATGATTAAGGGCATGAGTGTCGAAAATAAAAAAATTTAAAGCATTTTATAAGCTATAGTGTACATGTTTGTTAAAACTTAGAAGCGGGGGGATTATAGCTTTTAACTTAAAATAAGCAATTATAGCATGTTTGTTTAAATTTTTTGAAACTTATTTAAGTTAAAAACAGCTTTAAAAAAATTCATATTCTCTAAGCTGGGTTAGGTGTGCTTTTCAAATTATAATTTATGAATTATCTTAAAAAAAATTTTTTGGACATAACTACCTTTCACTTCATTTAATAATGTCCAAATCATTTCATCTCCTCTAACTCCTTTCATCTTCCAACAACAAAGGAAGTCGTTGGAATGCTATTCGCCGTCTCCAAAGAGTTCATCAAGGGCTTGACAAGCTTCATGAATGGGAGGTCTCTCATATTCACAAAGAAGGCAATGTGCCAGCAGACATCCTTGCCGCTATTCGTTCGGACAGAGGAGAAACCATTTTCTAGCCTTCATCATTATGGCTAGATCTTTGCAATACCCTTGCAGCGGATAAAGCTCGCCTTCCGTTTATTCGTATAAGAAAATGATGTCATTTCATTAGCTTCAGGGTTTAATGGAAGTTCAATTAAATTATGGGGATGCAGTCCGATTTAGTTCGGGCTTCCCTTCTGTGATTTCATGATCTTTGAGGAGGATATTTTCCCCCCTTCAGTTAGATTTGTAAACGCACTAGAAATTCAATGATTGGGTTTCACTCAATGAGTAACTCTCCTCACCTTTCTTTTTGACTGTGCTTATAACTCAATGAATGACTGTCTGACTGGGCCTGTAGAGTGCTGAGCGTGCGACCACTTTATAGGCTGCCTACGTACCCCTTCGGGATCAAGTCACACGTAGTTCCTTTAACGTTCTTGTAATCGCCTTGCCACTAAGTGCTTAATGGGCCCTTTTCCGAGGAAACGTTCCTGGTATTTATGTTCCACGTTGGTCCTTGACCACCCACGTTTTGTGGGTAATGGGCCTTAAATGCTACCTTGGCAGTTACAGGCGTTAGTGGTCTTTTGACCGTTTCTTCTTCTTGCTCGGGGTCTCTTGATATGCCCGCACGTACGCTACACATCATGCCTTCGAGGAGTAAGGTCGACCGATCAGACCTCATGTCTGGTCGTGTCTTAGACTACTCGCCTTCGGGTAGTAAGGTCGATCAACCAGATCTCATGCCTGGTCGTGCCTTAGACTACTCGCATTCGAGGAGTAAGGTCGACCAACCAGACCTCATGCCTGGTTGTGCGTTAGACTAGTCGCATTCGAGGAGTAAGGTCGATCTACCAGACCTTATGTCTGGTCGTGCCTTAGATTACTCGCCTTAGGGTACCCAACCGCCCAACTAGACACTGGATCTAGTCGTGTCGACACATCTAGGAGAGTCATCATGACCAAGGATTGAAACTCGGATTTGCAGGTCCCACAATAGGCCCACGTTTGTCCTGGTGTGACGCGTTACCCTTTGAGGTGACACGTATCGCGGTAAGGATTTTTACCTCCACAATCTTCTATTTGAATCCAGTTTTGTAAAGTTCTAGATACCTTATGTAAAGTTCTAGACCTTTTATGTAAAGTTCCTTTCTATATAGAAATACAAAAAACCGGTTAACAATAATAAAAAAAAAACAACACCACGGAAAAAAAAAGTGAATCAACACCAGGGAATGAGAGTTATCAGCGATTAAAAAAACTTCAACTTAGAGAGAGAGAGAGAGAGAGAGGAGGGGGAAAATAAAGAATTAAAGGACTTGATTAATAGAAATAAAGTTCTACTTTTTTTTCTCTCTCAAAGTTCTATTTAAAAAAGGTTAAAGACATTTAAGTCCCTACAAACTTGAAAAAAATCATATAAGTCCCTATTAAAATTTGGACAGACGTATGAGTATCTGAAAAGTTAGAAAAACTCAATTATCATCCCTGAGTTAAATTTTCATCCAAACGTAACGGAATATTCCTAGAATATTCCATCACATATAATTGTGTAAACATTGAAGTCCTTATAAACAGTTATAAAGACAAATTAATCCATGCAAAAGATAAAATTATCCCTAAAAGACTTTTACATTAAATTGTATACACATTGCAGTCCCTATAAATAATTATAAAGACAAATTAGTCATCTCAAAAAATAAAATTGCCCTTGAAAGACTTTTACATTTAATTGAATAGACATTATAGTCCTTATAAACAATCGTAAAAACAAATTGGTCCCTCTAAAAGGCAAAAATACCCCTGAAGGATTTTTACATTTAATTGTGCAGACATTGCAGTCCTTATAAACAATCATAAAAATAAATAATATAATTTTTTTTTTTATCTTCTATCCTATCTCTCACACTCCACTTGAAGATCTCAATTTGGATGTAAAAATAATATTTTAACCAGTAGAATGCATTCTTTTTACCTTTTTGTTTGTAGGGAAGTAAAAAAAGTGGCATGAGTTTATTAAAATTCTCTATGCTAGGAATATAAATAAATAAATTTTGTGAAAAATCATGTATAGGTATTTCAAAGCAAGCAAACATTTTAAAGAAAAGAGCATTATTCATTACTTGTTCAGGTGAAGTGTGAGCAATAAGATAAAAGATGAAAGAATAAATAAAAAAAAATTAAATTATTTGTCTTTATGATTGTTTATAAGTTAATAAGGACTGTAATTTCTACACAATTAAATGTAAAAATCCTTTAGGGGCATTTTTGTCTTTTACATGGACCAATTTGTCTTTACGATTATTTATAAGGACTGTAATGTCTATCCAATTAAATGTAAAAATCTTTCAGGGGCAATTTTATCTTTTGCAAGGACTAATTTGTCCTTATGATTGTTTATAGGGATTGCAATGTGTACATAATTTGATGTAAAAGTCTTTCGGGGACAATTTTATCTCTTGCAGGAAATAATTTATCTTTATGACTGTTTATAAGGACTTCAATGTTTACACAATTATATGTGACGGAATCTCTTGAGAATATTCTGTTAAGTTTGGATGAAAATTTAACTCAGGGATGGTAATTGGGTTTTTCTGTGTTTTCAAGAACTCATATGTCTGTCCCAATTTTAGTAAGGACTTATATGAATTTTTCCATGTTTGTAGGGACTTAGATGTCTTTAACCTTTTTTTAATTAACGTGGAATCCGTGATTTCATAATATTTTTTACACATTATTTAACGTTAACAGAGGATGAGTGGGTCATGAGCAATTTATTACAGTTCTAGAGTATAATATTTGTAAATTTAAACTGTAATTTATAAGTTATAATTTATAATCTATAAATTTAAACTGCAACAAACATGATCAATATAATATCAAAAGCATCTATTTTTCAACTTACATATTATGATTTTTTAAAATTGTTTTTAACTTAAACATGCAACAATGATTTATTTTAAGTTAAAGGCTATAATTACTGACTCTAGAAACTATGCATTTGGAAACAATATAATTTAAAAATCGCTGTTGCTGTAAAGGGTTTTTTTGTGGCACTATCTTTACCTGATTTATTTACAAATTGGGTCATTTTTAAAAATTACCATGGTTTTGAGATTCTTTTCAGTTTTTTACACTCGTCAACATTTATTGGCAAATCTAGTCTTGAAATAGAATCAACATGAGACATGTTAATTGTCATTATATCATAAACCAGATTTTTATTTTTTTTTATTATTTAGGTTGAAGACAGATGATGTACTTTTGTATTTGTTTCTTGATTTTTTTTTATTGAATTGATTAGGAATTTTGTTATATTAAGATTTACGTGTTTACTTTAAATCTCAATTATTTAATTTTTTTAAAATTAAGATTTATAAAAATTTAAACGAAAGTCAATAAAAAAATTCTAAACAACTCTAAAAATATTAATAAAAAATGTCTGGTCTGATTGAAAGAAGTTCAGTGTGCCCTGATAAAAATGTGTCGCCTACAAAACTTGTGCCTGGACTATTTATCCTGATAGGTGTTTTCCCAATAAGGAAAATTCAACAAAATAAAGATCACTGTAAATACATAAATCCATATACAAATAACAAAGGTTACTACGTTCTTATAAACATAGATAAATCTATATAAGTCCCTGTTAAAATTATGATACATGTACAAGACCCTGAAAGTTCACATAAACCCAATTATCATCCGTGGATTAAATTTTTATCCAAATTTGACAGAATATTTCCAGAATGCTCCATCACCATGTTATTGTGTAGACATTGCAGTCCCTATAAGTAATCCTAAAGATAAATTTTATGCAAAATATCAAATTAACTCTATAGGACTTTTATATTTATTAGTTCTTAGAGAGATTATTTAGAGGGGTAAATAAGTGAGGGGAAATTTAGTCATTTTATGGTATAAGTTATGGTTAACTAGGGTAAGAGGGTTAACCTCTGTAGATAGCATTGATGTATATGGATTTTTATGAGTTTTTAAATATTTGTACGTTTGTTCCAACTTTGATAATGACTTATAAGAGATTATCAATATTTCTATGGATGAGAATGGTTTTAACCCGAAGAAAAATCAAGATTACAATATAACAATTAACATGTCACGTAAGCCTCGTTTGGTTTGTGTCATTTTTTTGAGTAAAATTACTTAATCAGGAATCAGTTTACCATGAATTATTTTATTAGGAATTTTGATTCCATCAGAATGTTTGGTTAGTTAGTGGATTTCTTCACAGAATCATTTTTTAGTGTTTGGTTCATACATGGAAAATGATAAAGAATTTGATTTAAATATCTAAAATACCCTTACTGTTATATATATGCTTGCAAAATTTATTTCTTTATCCATATCACAAATATAAAAAAATGAGTAATTTTTTTATAAATATTTTTATAAATATTTAATGAATGCAAATAAATAAAATAATTGATTATATAATTAAACATATAATAATAGGCAGGAGGCTTAATTTGTGTTGAATCCGCAGGATCTGCCTTTGACAACAATCGCTTACACCTTCATTTTTATTAGTTATGGATTCAGATGTACTGCTTTAGGCCTAAACTCACATCACACATCACATATTATATCAATTATAATAATATCTAAATCCATCTATAAAAATAAAAACTGAATTTAAAAAATAAATTAACATCTAATACACAGTTAAGATTTTTCACATCACATATAAAAATTATAACAAAATTTTTAGTTAAAAAATCAAAATGACTATATAAACCCATTATATGGGTGGTGGATTAAAAAAAAAGATGAGGCTATTTATTTTAGAAGGGATGTACATAGTAATTTTATTAATTTGTAAATGATATAATAGTAATCTAATTTAGGATTCCTAATGGAATTTGAGATTACCACCACAAAGGGTGGGAATCTGATTCCACCCCATTTTTTCACATGCATGAATTTTAATTTTAGTGGGGCCCACAATTACTATCAAGATTGCTACCAACCAAACACTGGATTTTATACACTTTCTTGATAATCTCACATGGAATCAAATTCCATCCCAGAATAACACGAACCAAACGGGGAGTGTCAATAGAAAAAATGCTGAAAAGATGATGAACCAAACACAACAAATAATAAGATTCACAATTATTTTAAAAAAAATTGGGTGAATTGTTCAAATGCCCCTTGACCAAGGGTCTAGCTTTTTTTTTTATCCCTCGACTTTTTTTTATTTTTTGTTTACCCTTGAAATCTGATTCTATTTTTTTTTGCCCCTGATCTGTGTCACCTCATTTTTTATACCTAAACCATCTGCATCTGTAAATTGGCATTATGCTTCTATAATTGATTGTTACATTTCTGTAAGTGATCAATATATTTCTGTAATTTATATGTTCTTAGTTTAATTCCATATATGATATTACATATCTGTTTTGTAAATTATAATTTTTGTAATTTCTGTTATAATTTTTATAAGAATGATAGATGATATTATATTTTTTGTTCTCTAAATAGTAATTTATGTCATCGGGGCATTACATTAGTAGTTTTTGTTATATTAATGATAGTTTCTATTGTAATTGGGTATTACATTGGTAGTTGTTATGTTGCAGTTGTTACATTGGTATACACTATGTAATTATGTAATTTCTATTGCATTGTTGTTATGTTAATGATTTATTTAAATCATTTATTACATTATGTAATTGCTTATAAAGTTTATGTAATGGGTCATTTACATATATGTAAATTGATATTAAATTACTGTAATTAGTTATTACATTTATGTAAAATTATATGTGCTTAGGTTAATTACATTGACAGTTATTGTAATTGGTTATATAATGTTTTAGTTTATGTAATTATTGTAGATGGATCAAGAAATACTTCCACGTAAATATTACAGTCGTTGTTCGTATATTTCCAGTTCAGATTCATGCTATTACTAATTTTGTTCATATTGCCAATTTAAAATTTATTTAAGTGTATGATTGGTTGTTGTATTTTCGATGTAGCTTGGATAGCGCGTTCTCCGTTATGAAGTATGTTGAATGTGTAGTTTGATGGTCTTTCAGTAGGTTTTATTTCACCCAAGAGGACATCAAGAGGATTAAGGGTGAGACAATATCTAAAACGTTGTAATTTAAATAATTGATATATTTATTTTAACGAAACTTTGAGATTGTATTTACAATGATTTTGTGTACATTGAATGCACTTACAAATGATAATGAAATGAATTACAGTTTATGGATCTATTGTAATGACACTGAAAATGTATATATAATCATTTTGTGTTTAAACATCTTTGTGTATGTTTAGTCAAAAAAATATCTTTGTGTACATAATATTTTTGATAAATAACTATTATATATTTGTAACTATGTGTATGATTTCTGTATGTATCACATCATATTTCTGTATTTCTATAACTGTCTGTAAGGGGTAGTTTGGGTATTATAAAAATCAGGAGAAAAAAGGACCAAATTTTGGGGGTAAATAAAAAAAAAGTCAAGGGGTAGAAAAACAATTAGACCCTTGGTCAAAGGGCATTTCAACAATTCACCTAAAATTTTTCCTTCTAAATATTCTTTTGGTGTAGTTTGGATATAGATATATGCTATTTTGGGATTCATGACTAATCTAGGAATACATTACAATACTAGTGAAATAGTTAATTTTTTGTTTCGTTATATTTTTAGTTATTCTTGTTGGGAAATGTAATAATAAAGTTTTTTGTTGTTTGGCTGACCATTGATAAGTTGTGGATAAAAAGTGAATAAGAAGTAGATAAAGATTTATGGAAAGTGAAAAAATGATTTCAGTCTACTGATTTATAGGATATGATGACAATTGATTTGACAATGGAGCTCTTTATACCAGTGGAATGGATTGGGTGAAAAAACACAATTATATGAGAGACTTGGATTTTATTACAAATATCAACTTATTCTCATTTATTCTAATATAGCTACATTTTCCTTCCACCCAGACAAATTTTTAGACCTAATCTCTTCTTATTTCCTCCTATTCTACTACCCAAATGTTACTGATGATTGATTCCTCCATGTCTCACATTTCCTTGATCCAGGTTGCCTTTGAAAAAGAGGTTATAAAAAAACTTAATAATATTTTCATATCTTAACAAGTTTTTTAGGTGGGTAAATTTTTTTTTCATGGTCAAACTTCCCCTATCAACGGGTAATGAGACTCGAATCCAAATCCCATTACTAAAGAGAGGGTATCTCTCGCATCCTATCAAGAGGAAGTTCGGTATATCTTAACAAAATAACCTACTACTGACAGATTATTCTAAACTCTGATAATCTTATTAAAAATAGTAAGTTAAAATCAATTCTTTCAAAATAAATATTCAATTAGCGAATCAAATAAGTGATTACTAATTAATAATTATTTAACTCCTTTTTGTTGTTGTCAAAAAAGTTCATTTTGAGATTACCTCCTCAACACGCCCCCGCCAACGGACGAAGGATTGGACGTCTCGCCCCGAGATAAGGAAGAGACTCTGGGACAGACACCCCCGCTTGAAGATGGCAAAGGGGACGGGGAAGGCGCTGCGCCAGGGTTGACAGAGGTGCTACCTAATAAAGATTTCCAGCTCCTCTCCTGAAAACTTAGGGCACGACCGATGTCCCCCATGCGAAGACTCTCCTGAGGAGGACACGCATTGAGAGACGATTCACCTACAAAGGAGGATGTTTAAAAAAAGGATTAAAGACATTTAAGTCCCTACAAACATGAGAAAACCCATATAAATCCCTACTAAAATTGGGACAGACGTACGAGTCCCTGAAAACTTAGAAAAACCCAATTATCATCCCTAAGTTAAATTTCCATCCAAATTTAACGGAATATTCCTAGAATATTCCATCACATATAATTCTGTAGACATTGAAGTCCTTATAAACAGTCATAAAGACAAATTAGTCCATGCAAAAGATAAAATTGCCCCTAAAAGACTTTTACATTAAATTGTGTATACATTGTAGTCCCTATAAATAATCATAAAGACAAATTAATCCCCGCAAAAGATAAAATTGCCCTTAAAAGACTTTTACATGTAATTGAATAGACATTACAATTCTTATAAACAATCATAAAGGCAAATTGGTCCCTCTAAAAGACAAAAATACCCTTGAAAGATTTTTACATTTAATTGTGCAGGCATTGCCATTTAAAAATTAAATACCCTCTAAAAGACTGCAATTTCTATACAATTAAATGTAAAAAAATTTCAGGGGCATTTTTGTCTTTTACATGTATCAATTTGTCTTTACGATTATTTATAAGGACTGTAATGTCTATCCAATTAAATGTAAAAATCTTTCGGGTGCAATTTTATCTTTTGCAATGACTAATTTGTCTTTATGATTGTTTATAGGGACTGCAATGTGTACACAATTTAATGTAAAAGTCTTTCAGGGGCAATTCTGTCTTTTACAGGGACTAATTTGTGTTTATGACTGTTTATAGGGACTTCAATGTCTACACAATTATATGTGACAGAATATTCTGTTAAGTTTGGATGAAAATTTAACTCAGGGATGCTAATTGGGTTTTTCTGAGTTTTCAGGGACTCGTACGTCTGTCCCAATTTTAGTAGGGACTTATATGGGTTTTCTCATGTTTGTAAGGACTTAGATGTCTTTAACCCTTAAAAAAAAAAAGAGGGCAAAACGGTTGACACCAAGGAAGAAGACCAACCAAATCCTTGGTAAGAGTCCCTCCAATGAAGCGGAACGCAAACATGCAACCTTCGGGCGCCCATGCGCCTTGAATCTTGAAGAGTTTGGACCGCCAATCCTTGATCAGCTCCCGCGAAGGTAGAACATCCGGCCATCTCCGTTGAGGAACTTCAGTGCATAGAAGCTCCGCACCTCGCTCAAGCCGGGGTTGATGCCGCAAGAACGATTGAGGGCTGTAACTGCCATCAAAATGCGATAGGCGCTCGGGATGAGCTAGAGAGGGTGAAGGCTGAAAAAGCTCAGAAATTTCATTATCAGTAAAGATAACGGGAAGGTAATCATGCTAGCCTCGATCTGGTCGGAGTAGAGTAGGAGGATTTCAGGGTTTGGTTGAGGGGGCATATCCCCGGTATATTCCTCAACGACAAGGCTTTCGGGAAAGTTGGTAATTTTTAAGCAAGGAACAAGAGTGGAAGGACGCACTAGACAAAACCTACGAGAAAAAAATCCTATTGAATTAAGAACTCAACAGCAAGAGAGCATATATAAGGGATCGAGACCGGAGCCCTAACCACCACTGTCGATCCAGGAAGACGAGGCGGCAAAATTAAAATCTGAAGGTTATTCCCCCCCAGTAAATGGTACTAAATGAAGAGGGCAACTCGAGAAAGTGACAAGTGTTGTAGGCACAAGCCATCGGGCCCAGCACCCAAATCTAGTCGACGTGAAAGGCTTGGTGAGCCAGTCGTTCAGTCTGGCAGGCTTCCCCAGATCAGTTCTTTCGGGCCCCCAAGAAATCAAGGGCCCAAAAGAAGGGGGCATTTGTAAGTGACCGAATTAGTCAGTGCCGAATAAACACAAGGGCCGGACTAGGAGCAGCCCCTGTTGATAAAAATGGGCCGGAGGAAGGGGAACCCATGGGCCTGAAATTTCACCAACAGCTCAGATTAATCCGCTTTCCTTCGAAAGTCGGGCAGATGATTAAGCCCGACCTAAAAAGGCAACCATACGCTATTAAGTCACAGGACAGGAATCAAACGTTGTCCGACCTTAAGATTAAGCCGACTAGAGGGCAATACCCGAGTAGAAGGCAGATCGGCCATAGGGCCCTCCTCTACGGAAGAACGGTTAGCGAAGGGGATATTCCCTGACACTGGAAAAGGACAGTTCGTTAGAAGATCGGTTATAGTATGATGATGATCCCTAGGAGCCGCGTGTTCAAGGATCCTGAGGCCACGTGGAGATTCCATATCGTGATATGATCACCCCGCAAGGCAAAGCTCGGCATGCCCTTATGGAGTATAAAAGGGGAGACTTCCCCTCCTTCTAGAGGTATGTAGATAATGACTCTCTCTCCTATGAAAACGGAATGACTCCAAATTTCTCTTCTTCCCAGGAGGAAAAGATTTACTGACTTGAGCGTCGGAGGGGCGTTAGCCGGCACCACATTAGTGTGACTTTCAGGTACCCAAAGCCCCAGGGGAAGGAAGGAGGAGCCGGACGATCAAGAAGGCTACAGGCGGTGATGAATTGACGAGAAAGGGAGAACCAGCCCACGCCATCTCGGGTCTACATCCAAAGCCCGGATCATTGAAGATCCGGCCCAAGAAGAGAGAACTATATTCCATCCCCCACAAATTTGAGCCGACTGTGGGATGAGAGCAAGAAGCCATCCTAAACTACGACCAAAGAAGATGGTGTTGACAAGGACTCAATCGACAGTTCATGAGCAAGGTGGAGAAGGAGAGCGTGTGTCGCCCAACGACCCACCCGCGCCGAAGGGCAAGGAGACAATCGACGGATCCACCTCACGAAAGCCGACCCTGGAGGCGGGCTGTGACTTCGTTTAGGAGCTCGAAGTGATGAATCAACGATACCACCATTTGGAGAGCCTGATGGAAGAATTCTTGAAGAGGAAGGAGGTCACACCACCACCTCCCCCTACAGCACGAAACCAGCGAAACCCGATGAGGGCGGGAGTCGAATCACGAGATCGCGACCGTCAAAGCCGGCAAGCCAACGGAAGGAGCCATGAATCGGTGTACTCCTCTGGAGGGGGTCACAAGCAACAGGAAGACGAACCAGAACCCCCAGGCTTTCCCGCCGCGGAGAATTGGGCCAGGCACGAAAACAAGGAGCGCCGTGACTACTCCCCGCATCGGGAACAGCGGGACAAGCATGCCACTTCCCATCACCAGGCATGTCGAGGACGGCTCCGAAGCCCCAGTAAATACTTGGCATCGGACGACGATTACGAGGAGGACAGTCTTGAACGGACAACGCAAACCTATAGGAGTGAAGTGACGAACACTTGAGATCGAGAGTTCGTTTCTAGAGCACTGAGGGGATTCGAGTCCCCTTTCGTGCAGCATGTCTTGCACAGCACCCCACCTAAGAAGTTTGTCCAACCCAAGTTTCGATTATACAATGGGACCACTGACCCATTTGATCCTGTGTTGGGTTTCCGGCATGCAATGGCCTTGTACGAACAATATGACGAGCTCATGTGCAGGATGTTTCCTTCAAGGCTGGAAGGAGCAGCACTCAGCTGGTTCCATCAGATTCCCGGAGGATCAATCCGGTTTTATGAAGAACTCTGTAACCCTTTCGTCGAGCCCTTCATATGCAGTAGAAAGCAGAGGAAGGATCTCGACGACCTATGAAGGTTCACATGCAACCTGGAGAATCTATTCGGTGTTACGTTGACCGCTTCCGCCTCCTCATGTTCGAAGACGACCAATGCGATCCGAACGTGGCCATCATGGCATTCAGGAACGGTTTACCCTCAAAGAACGAACTGCGAAACTCTATGGTGAAGAAGGTCCAGGAATCGCTAAGCGCGTTGATGTGTCGCGCAGAGAAATACGCAAAGGTCGAAGACGAGGCTGCCCCTTCCCGACCGCAGGTAGTCGCGTCAGTCTCCAAGAACCCCCTGACAAAGGAAGACAAGGGACGGAGAACACGAACCGACATCAAGGGCAACCCGACGACCAACGAAGTAAGAGAGCGCCCATACACCAAGTTCACCTTGCCTTTTGTTCAATTCCTGGAAAGGATAAAAAACACCCCATTCTTCCAATGGGCACCCCCGATGAAGAGCGATCCTGCCACTCGGGATAAGGGTCTCAAGTGTGACTATCACAGACGGAAAGTTGTCGAACACTGAAAGGATTCATGGAAACGCTGGTCCGAAAAAGGAAGCTCAGAGAATTTATAAACGCCTAGGAGCAAAGGAGGCCCGAAAAGCACGTGGTCGCCGTTGCCCCTTCGCACGCAGCCGGAGTTATAGACATGATCTACGGAGGACTGCCTGTCTTGAAAGACCGTAAGTCGATCCAACGAGCTGAGAAAAGGAGTGCGGATCATATGGAGGTAATGCAGATCAACCAGGAAGCTCGGCTCATCCCCAAAAGTCCAAAAGTGGAGGACCCCGGGGTCATATCCTTCTTCAACGACGATTTATCTAATGTGTCCACACCTCACAGTGACGCTCTAGTCATCACCCTGCGAATTGCGAACTACGATGTTAAACGAATACTGGTTGACACAGGAAGCTCGGCTGACATCCTGTTCATGCAGCCTTATCTCAAGATGGGCTTGAAGCCCTCTAACCTCGAGCCAATGCGGGACCCGCTGATCGCGTTCAATGGGAGCCAGGCAGTTCTGGTAGGACGTATAACTTTGCCAGTGCGGGCAGACAAAGAAACTGTCCTAACCGAATTCACCGTCATGGACCTCCCATCCCCCTACAATGCCATCATGGGCCGCACCTGGCTGGGGGCAATGAAAGCCATACCGTCAACATACCATCAGAAGTTGCGCTTCCCGACTCCGCGTGGAATCATGGAGATACGAGGCGATAAGTCCATAGCGAGGAGGTGCTATGCCATCGCTACCTCTGGTAAGGCTAAGGCCGAAGAGCCCCCTAGGAGCATAAACGATATACATCCCAAAAGATAGCAATTACTGAAGGACCGGGTGAAAGCCAATGAGGCCAGACCCGGTCCAGCCCAGCGGGTGGTGGAAGACCTAGAGAAGATCCTCCTCGACACGCTCAAACCAGAAAAGTACTTTCTTATCGGCACCACGCTGAACCATAACGAAAGAGCAAATTTGATCAAGTTGCTCTATGAATACGTGGATGTGTTTGCGTGGAAGTCGTCAGAAATGCCCGGCATCGATCCAAGTATAATTTGCCATCGACTATGTATCTCCCCTACGGTGCGACCCGTCAAGCAGCGCCAGAGGCGAGTAGCTCCAACTCACGCCGAAGCCATCAAAGAAGAGGTAAAGAAGCCCCTCGCCGCTGGGTTCATTCGGGAAGTCTGGTATCCCGACTAGTTAGCCAACACGGTGGTAGTACCCAAAAAGAACGACAAGTGGCGAGTGTGTGTTGACTTCACCGATCTGAACAGCTCTTGTTCGAAGGACAGCTTCCCCTTGCCAAACATAGACCAGTTAGTGGATGTCTCCTTGGGAAACGAGTTGATGAGCTTCATGGACGCATATTCGGGATATCATCAAATTCTTATGTACGAACATGATGTCGAAAAAATGGCGTTCATTACCTCGATGGGCACCTACTATTACAATGTCATGCCCTTTGGGCTTAAAAACGCGGGGACAACATATCAGAGGCTCATCACCAAGATGTTTGAGCAACAGATTGGCAAGACTATGGAAGTATATATAGATGACATGTTGGTAAAAAGCGACAAACGGGGCGACCATCTTGAGCACCTCAGGGCAACTTTCAAAATTCTCTCGAACTACCGCATGAAACTTAACGCGGCTAAGTGCTCCTTCAGGGTAGAATCAGGAAAGTTCCTCGGGTTCTTGACCATGCATTGGGGTATAGAAGCCAACCTAATCAGATCAAAGCTGTGCTCGAGATGAACCCACCAAGAAACAGAAAGGAATTTCAAATTCTGACTAGGAGGTTGGCGGCCCTAAATCGGTTTATCTCTAAGGCAACTGAGAGAAATCTCCCTTTTTTCAGATTGCTTAGAAAAGCTTAAAAATTCGATTAGACCTCTGAGTACCAGATGGCCTTTGAAGAACTCAAGAGATATCTCGCATCGCCTCCGCTGCTGGTGAAGCTAAACCCAGGAGAGCTGCTATACCTTTACATGGCGGCCTCTGATCACACGGTCGGCTCGGCCATCATAAAAGAACACGAAGGAATACATCGTCCAATCTATTATGTCAGCAAATCTTTGTGCAGACCAGAGTCTAGATACTTGCCTAGAAAAGGTTGTCTATGCCCTTTTGATATCATCCCAAAAACTTAGACATTACTTCATCGCTCACTCGATTAATGTGATGACCGATTACCCGCTCAAGGTTTTTCTTAAGAAAGCCAACATCATCGGACGAATGTTGAAATGGGCGATCGAGCTATCTCATTTTGACCTCTAGTACATTCTGAGGAGTGCAGTGAAAGGACAGGTAATCGCTGACATTGTAGCCGACTTGACCCCACAGCCCGACGAGGTGTTCATGATCAACAATCAAAAGGACGAGGCCGAGCCCACATGGACCCTGAACGTTGATGGGGCATCTAATCGAAGAGGTGCGAGATGAGGACTGGTTTTAAGGAACAATGATAGACTTTTGTTCGAGCATGCCCTAAAATTAGGTTTTTGAGCATCTAACAATGAAGCGGAGTACGAAGCCCTTGTGGCAGGGTTGGAACTCGCAATTCACCTCGGTGCTCAGGTCATTGACATCTACAGCGACTCACAACTAGTAGTGTTTCAGAGCACCGGAGAATATGAAACAAGGGACGAACGGATGATTGCCTATCAAGAGAAGGTGCAGTTGTTGCTCTCCCGATTCAGATCGGCAAATATCCATCAGATAGAGAGAGAACTCAATGTTCAAGCGGATGCCTTAGCTAACCTAGCATCAGCCTTCAGTGGAAAGCCGACCAGGAGCATTCAAATCGATTATTTAAAGATCCCGAGCATTAAAAGAGCTGATCAGATCTTAATGGTTGCCTGCGCAGAAGACTCACCCAACTGGATGACGGACATCAAACGGCACCTCTCGGAAGGATTCCTACCAGAGAGTAAATTCGAGGCCAGAAAGCTCAAGCAGAGGGCGGCCAGATTTTGGATGTCCTCTATGGGAATCCTCTATAAAAGGAGTTTTTAGGGACCTTACTTAAGATGCGTTGGACCCCATGAAGCGCAACGGGTGCTGAACACGCTCCACTCGGGTTTGTGTGGGGGGCATATCGGATCTCGGTCACTAGCCCTTCGGGCGTTATCAATCGGATATTTTTGGCCGAGCTTAAAAAGAGATTCCGTAGACCTCGTTCAGAAATGCAAAAATTGCCAAAGATTCAGCACACTCATTCCTAAGCTCATAAGTATACATAATTTCGGGGACGCCTAAATCTAAGTTAAGCTCCCGATTTAGCGCCACATAGCACATCAAAACCCTGAAAAAGTTGGGATTGCACTTTGTTGGGTGGAGATCGAAAGTCGACAAGAACTTCCTCACAAGCGGAGGAAACGGCACCGTTAGGGCACCCCACCGCTAGCTATGTGGGAAGGATACACGTACATACACGAGTGGTTCATACTATCTAGTGGAATAGGAAACGAGTCAAAATCCGACCTCGCCATGCCTACCGACTCAGGGATTTCAAACATGCTCCTAAGGCCATGTAGGGATTTAGCGATTGACGTTCTCATAATGGAAAGACAGATAAAGGAGAAAGACGGGATGAAGTATCCTTCCTAAAGAGAAAAAAAATGAATGAAGAACAAGCATAGTAGGGGAGAGAAAGGATGATACCTCGATTCGAAGATGAAGGGCTCGGTTACCTCTTCGTTCGGATAATGGATCCCTATTTAATAGACGCCAGCTGCGCCATTGAAACGGCGTACCCTTTCGGTTACCTGAGATACGACGCTTGGCGCCTCAGGAAGGAGAGACGGCAACCCTAATCATGAGATCGATTTCAAAATGCCTTAAACATCCTTCTCAAGCGCCACGTGTAAGAAAGCTCACAGGCATCTGACACCAGAAGATACGAAGGATCGTGGGGACCAGACCTTGCATGACCACGTTCATGCTGATGAGCTGGAGAATCAAACGGCTGCGACTGTCCCTAGCCTGTCAACCTAACATTGAAAAAGCGTGACCTTTAACAATCAGGCCAAAGCAAAAATAAAGTTGACGATGCCCGACTAGGAGGGGGCGGACACACTTTAAGCCCGACTCAGCGGCTCTGATCTAATCAGAAAACAACCTGCAGGGTTAAGATACAGAAGAAAGAAGAATGCAGGGACAAGGCGCAACAATGCAAGCCAAATATGTGGTAGAAATACAATCGTATACGATAAGCGGAAACATTCGACATAAAAGAAAGTTTGAAGTACAAAGTCACGATAAAAAGACAAGCTATGCGCGGGACGCATCCCGGGAAAAACTTTTACAAAAACAAAAATAGAAGCGAGATTGAAACATCTATTGGAACGAGAACAGCGAGGCGCAAGGAGTCACATAGTGGCATCTTCCCACTGATGAGGGCGAGAAGCAGAAGGGTCAGCCCGGGCCGAGGTGCTCGGAGCATCCTCCGTGAAGCGGTCATGACGTCTCTCATAGAGAGAGAGAGATTGTACACACCTTTCAACTGGACCGAGGAGGGAAAGGCTTCACCACCTCGAGCGGCCATGAAGCCAGCGTGGAAACCAGCAGAGAAGTCGCCAAATTGCTCTTCCTCCTCCTCTTCGACAAGGCGCCTCAGCCTATCGAGCTCCCTCTCAGCAGCAGTGACGTGCCCCCAGGCTGTAAGGCTAGCCTTGCGAGAAAGAGCAGGGGGCACCACGAACTGAGCGTCGGTCAGAGGGAGATCACCAGCCGCAGACCGAGGGAGAGTGGGACTACGGGCACGGCCGGGCGCCCTCGCTAGAGGAGAAGGAACTGGGGCCGCCACACAGGGCTCTACAGCAACGTCCGAAAGGCCTCGGGAATGCCTGGCATGATCTTCTATTCGGGAAGATTCACCCCCGCCAGCTCCTTCCTTTCCCCGAGCTTGCTCTCCAGAGGCCGCGGATGGGGAAGCTTGATGACTCATGAGAGGTGGGGGAGCTAGATGACTCAGGAGACCGCCATCCCCGAGAAAAGTGTCTTCCTCCTCCTCGTCCTCCTCCTCAATCTGGATCGGGAGGTTGTAAGGCACCGCCAACCTAACCGCCACCTTACGACGGCGATTCGACCTCCTCAACGCGCCCTCACCAATGGACGAAGGATTGGACGTCTTGCCCTGAGATAAGGAAGAGACTCTGGGACAGACACCCCTGCTTGAAGATGGCAGAGGGGACGGGGAAGGCGTTGCGCCGGGGTTGACAGAGGTGCCACCTAATAACGATTTCCAACTCCTCTCCTGAAAACTTAGGGCACGACCGATGTCCCCCATGCGGAGACTCTCCTGAGGAGGACACGCATTGAGAGATGATTCACTTGCAAAAAGGGGGTGTTTAAAAAAGAAAAAAACGGTTGACACCAAGGAAGAAGACCAACCAGATCCCAGGGAAGAGTCCCTCCAATGGAGCGGAACACGAAACATGCAACCTTCGGGCGCCCACGCGCCTTGAATCTTGAAGAGTTTGGACCGCCAATCATAGACGAACTCTTGCGCATCCTTGATCAGCTCCCGCGAAGCTGACCTCTGCGCCAGGTAGAACATCCGGCCTTCTCCGTTGAGGAACTTCAGTGCATAGAAGCTCCGCACCTCGCTCAGGCTGAGGTTGATGCCGCAAGCACGATTGAGGGCAGTAACTGCCATCAAAATGCGATAGGCGCTCGGGATGAGCTAGAGAGGGTGAAGGCTGAAGAAGCTCAGAAATTCCATTATCAGTAAAGATAACGGGAAGGTAATCATGCCAGCCTCGATCTAGCCGGAGTAGAGTAGGAGGGTTTCAGGATCTAGTTGAGGGGGCATATCCCCGGTATACTCCTCAACGACAAGGCTATCGGGAACGTTGGCCATTTTTAAGCAAGGAAAACGAGTGGAAGGACGCACTAGACAAAACCTATGAGAAAAAAAATCCTATTGAGTTAAAAACTCAACAGCAAGAGAGCATATATAAGGGATCGGGACCGAAACCCTGACCGCCACTGTCGATTCAGGAAGACGAGGCGGCAAAATTAAAATCGAGGAGTTATCCCCTCCCCCCCAGTAAATGGTACTAAATGAAGAGGGCAACTCGAGAAAGTGACAAGTGTTGTAGGCACAAGCCATCGGGCCCAGCACCCAAATCTAGTCGACGTGAAAGGCTTGGTGGGCAAGTCGTTCAGTCTGACAGGCTTCCCCAGATCAGTTCTTTCGGCCCCTCAAGAAATCAAGAGCCCAAAAGAAAGGGGCATTTGTAAGTGATCGAATTAGTCAGTGTCGAATAAGCACGAGGGCCGGACTAGGAGCAGCCCCTGTTGATAAAAATGGGCCGGAGGAAGGAGAACCCATGGGCCCAAAATTTCACCAACGGCTCAGATTAATTCGCTTTCCTTCGAAAGTCAGGCAGATGATTAAGCCCGACCTAAAAAGGCAACCATACGTTGTTAAGTCATAGAACGGGAATCAAACGTTGCCCGACCTTAAGATTAAGCCAACTAGAGGGCAATACCCGATTAGAAGGTAGGTCGGCCATAGGGCCCTCCTCTGCGGAAGAACAGTTAGGGAAGGGGATATTCCCTGACACTGGAAAAGGATAGTTCGTCAGAAGAACGGTTATAATATGATGATGATCCCTATGAGCCGCATGTTCAAGGATCCTAAGGCCACGTGGAGATTCCATATCGTGATATGATCACCCCGCAAGGCCAAGCTCGACACGCCCTTATGGAGTATAAAAGGGGAGACTTCCCCTCCTTCTAGAGGTATGCAGATAATGACTCTCTCTCCTATGAAAACAGAATGACTCCAAATTCCTCTTCTTCCCGGGAGGGAGAGATTTACTGACTTGAGCGTCGGAGGAGCTTTAGCCGGCACCACACTGGTGTGAGTTTCAGGTACCCAAAGCCCCAGGGGAAGGAAGGAGGAGCCAGACGATCAAGGAGGCTGCAGGCGGTGATGAGTTGACGCGAAAGGGAGAACCAGCCCACGCCATCTCGGGTCTACATCCAAAGCCCGGATCATCAATGATCCGGCCCAAGAGAGGAGAACCAGATTCCATCCCCCACATAACCCATCGAAAAGTTCACTAAGAGCTAGTCTATACACGCTTAAATTGTTATAGTTTGTTAGTTAATTTCCATCACCACCCATTAATAAGATTTTAATCCCATTAGTTTACAATGGAGCCCATCAAGATGTTTAGCAAGTGCTCAATTCATTGGAATTGAGTTATCGAATGTACATTTGTATATGCAAAAAACCTTCCATAATGAACCTGTATATACGTGAATACATCTATATATGAAAGGCACATATATAATACATTAAATAATATCTAAGACAATCTGGTATGCGGCATATGCTTTGATTTTTTTTTTATTTTTTTATTGAAGATCCACACTTCCTATAATAGTTTTGGATGATAATGATGTTTATATTCATGAAGAAGCAGGGGCAGACCCAGAATTTAGAACGGGGGGGGGGGGGTGACTAAAAATATATTTGAAAAAAAATTATGACAAAATTAAATATAAATGTAAAGATGATAATTTCAAACAAAAAATTATAATTAATAATTCATTAATAATTCAATGCATCGATGAAGATCTCATGGATATTTTTTTTATAATAGTTACAAAAATTAATAGTTCTTGGATGTTTAGGAGGTGGATTTATTTGAGAAAAAAGGAAGTGAATCAGATTTGGGGTTGTAATAATTTCTTTTAAAGAATGAGCTAATCGTTTTAAACTTGCTCATGATTGACCTGAAAGTTCAATTGACAATCAATAAAATAAATAAATAATTCTATCCACATAAAATAAATAATAAATAAATATTTTTATAAAATCTTATATCTCATTAATGTGAGTATATGCTCCGATGATTTTTTATCGACACATATAAAACTAAAATTAGGTGTGGAAAAAAAATAAACACTCGTATATAAAACCGAAAAATTAAAGATGAACTTAATATTTTCAAATCTCCTAATTCAATCAACAAAAATAAATAAAATCCACCAAAAGAAAATAAACACAAATACAAAGAAAAAAAAATCAAAACCAAGTATTCAAAATATGCATCATTAAAAAAAAAATTAAACATCCGATGTCGCGAGAGACAATGCCATGACAACACAATTTCATTTATTTCGGTTGTGTGTGGGGAGTGGGGACATGAGATATTATTATTAGGTTTTTTATATGAGTGCTGGTACACTCATTTTACAGTTCAAATCACAGTCCTCGTAACAGATTCAATAAAGTATATATTGCATTAGACGATGTTTATTATTTTAAAAAAAATCAAAATATATGTCGTTTGAGTTTTGGTTAGTAAAAATAACTGAGTTTAACATTTGTTTTTTGAAAAATGTTAGACTTAGTTTGTTTTACCAACCAAAACTCAGACCAAACATGTTTTTATTTTTTTAAAATAATAAACATTATCTAATGAATTATATGGTTTGATAAAAAAATTATATATCTTTATTTCAAATTAAATGAACCCATTTTTAGTAAATGTAAGAAAATATGTAATGAGATATATACAATGTCTAACGGGGTATATGCTTCTCTGCAATTCTAATAAGGTATATAGAATTGTATTTTGAACCGAGAAAAAAATAAGTGGAACAATACTCTTTTTATATATATTTTAATGGGTCCCACTTGATGACTTAGCCCACACAACATCAGCGCTCTTAGTTCGGCTAATGGGCTGGGGAGGCTTTGAAGTTCATTACTTTGATTAATTGATTTAAAACTATGTGGTGAAATGCATGGCCACTGTTTAATATTTTCAAATCTTTGGGGGGCCAAGCCCAGCTTGGCCCGGGCCTAGGTCCGCCCAAGAAGAGGGGATCACAAAAAGCTAGATGCTAGACATAACCACAAAAAGTTTCATGCCACATGTACTCTAACAAGAGAAATCTTGGAGGTAGAGGCTAAAAAGGGAGGGAAAATTGCTATTAAAGGTGATTGTATCCTTTTTAATAAATTATCTGATAACACATCTTTTAAATTAAGGTGTTCACACATGTCAATTCATTCTTTTACTTTTTCTATATCTTTATTCATTTTTTATTCACATTTTATTTTTGATCAATCAAATAAAATTTTTTTATTATATTTTTTAAAGAGAATAATTAAAAATACAACTAAACAGAAAATAATTTATTTCATTGACATAACTATCTATATCAAAATAGCTTATGTTACTATTCAAATAAGGGCCTTGAGAATCAGTGTAGTGTGCCTTGAGAAAAAGATAGGAAGTTTTTGTAGGGAATCTCAAAGTAGAATTTACCTCATCTGTCTTCAGTTGGACAACTGCCTTTTGTCTTCCTGTATTTTATTTGCAAGGCCTAATTAACCACCAATCCTTGTATTGAAAATACTTTGTGACGAGGTCCTAGTTATGTGAAGCCATCAAACTGCCCTGTTTTCTTCCCTTGAAATCATATGGGAGGTTTTTCATTGAGAGAGATTGGAGTGGTGGCATTTGACAATAATCTGGTTGTTGCAGTCCATGGAGGCTGTCTCTTGTCATGCAACCAAGAAGCTATGATTTCATAGTCTGACTCCAGTTGGACATTCCTGAATCCCATAAATATTGCACTCCTTAGGCCATCAACTAAACTATGCAGTTCTATAAAATTTATTGTCCATTCTTGAGACAGTGACAAAGACAAAGTCAAAGAGTGACAATCTCTGATTATACTATTAGGGCCAGACCTCCCAGAAGCTAGTGAACCATCTGTTGTGCATGACACATAGTAATTAGGCTATTCATTTTTTGTCACAAAATACCCCCACACCATCTGCATTAACTTGTTATATATTGTGGAGCCTGATGATGTGCGCAGAGGATTGTTAGCGCTACGCAGGGTCGGACGGGGGTCGAGCTCCCCATAGAGCTCGCGGGGATCGAGCTGCCCAGTCAGCTCGCGTGGTCTGGGGGCAGCGCCCCGAGAAAATTTTTTTGGGGTGTCTTTCGTGTATTGACTTTTTTGTCCTTAATGAGATGTCAGTATAAAAGGGCATCTCATATTTTTCATTAGGCTCTAGGGTTTTTATCTTCGGTGTGACCATTGTAAAAACTTCTCATTGATAGTGGATTGATCTCTGGTGTGCTCCGTGGACGTAGGCAAGATTTGCCGAACCACGTAAATTTTTGTGTCTTTGCTTCGATTTGTTTGTTTATTTCTTTTGATTGATTGCATCCCAAGATCCGAAATCGTAACAATTGGTATCAGAGCCACGGTTTTACTAGATCTAGGGCACAGGAGGTGCCTATTCGCGAGATCTGTAGATCTAGGGCACAGGAGGTGCCTATCAGCGGGATCTGTAGATCTAGGGCACAGGAGGTGCCTATTCACGGGATCTGTAGATCTAGGGCACAGGAGGTGCCTATTCGCGGGATCTGTAGATCTAGGGCACAGGAGGTGCCTATTCGTGGGATCTGAAGATCTAAGACACAGGAGGTGTCTATTCGAGTGGGAGCAATGGATTCAGATAAGGAATTATCTAAAATCGAGAAATTTGATGGCACAAACTTTGGCTACTGGAAGATGCAGGTGGAGGATCATCTGTACGAGAAAGATCTCTATCAACCGTTGAAAGAGAAACCAGAAGAGATGGAGCAAGCGGCGTGGGATCTGTTAGATCGGAAGGCTCTCGGCGCAGTCAGGAAGACGCTGTCGAGGCATATAGCCTTTAATGTCAAGAAAGAGACATCCACGACTGCTCTCATGGCCAAACTGTCCAAGATGTATGAACAGCCTTCTGCGGCAAATAAGGTGCGTCTCATTAAGAAGTTATTCAATATGAAGATGACCGAAGATTGCAATTTCAAGGATCATCTCAACGAATTTAATGAAGTTACGGATCAATTAAATTCAGTCGATCTCGTTTTCGATGATGAGATCCGTGCTTTATTGATCCTCGGGCAGTTACCCGAGAGTTGGAACGGCACTGTTACCGCGATCAGTTCCTCTACAGGAAAGAAAAAATTGAAGTTCGATGATGTGGTGAATCTGATTATGACAGAGGAGATCAGGCGACAAGCAGATGGTGGTTCCACTTCCGGATCAGCGTTGAATGTTGATAGCAGAGGCAGAAGTTCAAACAAGGGCAATGGGCGTGGCAAATCAAAATCGAGGAACGGCAGATCCAAATCGAGAAACCCAAGCAATTCCAACAATAATCAAAATCAGAATGCGAAGAAGATTATTGAGTGCTGGAATTGTGGTAAAACTGGACATTACAGAAATCAGTGCAGGTCAGAGAAGAAAGAAACACACAACAAGAATGAATCCAATGTTCTTTCAGAAGAATCAGATGATGCATTGATTTGTTCCATGGAGAACAAGTCCGATTCTTGGGTGATGGATTCTGGTGCATCGTTTCACGCGACCTCTAACAAAGATCTTCTCAGAAATTACGTCCCAGGCAGCTTTGGGAAGGTGTACCTTGGTGATGATCAACCATGCGATGTGGTCGGCAAGGGTAAAGTGCAGATCAAGCTGAATGGCTCTGTATGGGAATTGAATGATGTCAGACACATTCCTGACCTAAGAAAGAACCTGATTTCAGTTGGGCAGCTAGCAAAGGAAGGCTATATGACAACCTTCAGTAGTGACAGCTGGAAGGTTTCGAGAGGCTCATTGATCGTTGCACGAGGTAAAATGACTGGTACTCTTTATGTGACAACTGATGCTTGTGGTTCTATTGCAGTTGCTAACAGCAAGGATGATCCCAATATATGGCATCAGAGACTTGGTCACATGAGTCAAAAGGGACTTAAAGTCATGCACTCGATGGGGAGATTGCCAGGATTGCAGTCAGTTGATATCGACTTGTGCGAGAGTTGTATCTTTGGAAAGCAGAAGAGGATCAGTTTCAAGACGTGTGGCAGAACTCCGAAGCAGAATAAGCTTGAGTTGATTCACACAGATGTCTGGGGACCGGCTGCGGTCTCATCCATTAGCGGAAAGTCATATTTTGTGACTTTCATTGATGACCATTCCAGGAAGGTATGGGTTTACTTCTTGAGACAGAAATCAGAGGTGTTTGAAGTGTTCAAGAAGTGGAAGGCAATGGTGGAAAATGCAACAGGCTTGAGAATCAAGAGGCTGAGGTCCGACAATGGTGGTGAGTATGAAGACACCAATTTCAAGAAATTCTGTTATGATAGTGGAATCAGATTAGAGAGAACTGTGCAAGGGACTCCACAACAGAATGGTATAGCAGAGCGGATGAATCGAACATTGACTGAGAGAGCCAGAAGCATGCGTATACAGTCAGGTCTACCAAAGCAGTTCTGGGCAGAAGCAGTCAACACAGCATCTTACCTGATCAACCGAGGACCATCAGTACCTTTGGACCACAAGATACCAGAGGAGGTATGGAGCGGCAAAGAGGTAAACCTTTCTCATTTGAAAGTTTTCGGTTGTGTTTCATATGTACACATTAGTGATAATGCTAGGAGTAAGCTTGACTCTAAATCACTAAAATGCACTTTTATTGGATATGGTGGTGATGATTTTGGTTATCGTTTCTGGGATGACCAAAAGAAAAAGGTTATAAGAAGTAGAGATGTCATATTCAATGAAAAGCTGATGTACAAGGACAGAAATGCAACACAGTCTAGTGATTCGAAGAATATTGATCCTGTTTATTTTGAGCCTAACAATACTGCAGTAGTTAGAGTGTCACAGCAAATAGTTGACAGATCTCAGAGAGAGGAAACTACAGTACAGAATAATCAACAGCAAGTTGATATGCCACAGGCCCCAGCTCCTGAGCCTCCTCCACTCAGGAGATCCACCCGTCCACATGTTCCGAACAGAAGGTACATGAATTATTTATTACTGACTGATGCAGGTGAACCTGAATGCTATTTTGAAGCATGTCAAGGAGAGGATGCTAGCAAGTGGGAGTTTGCTATGGAAGATGAGATGAAGTCACTCATCTCCAACGAGACATGGGAGCTAGCTGAGTTACCCATGGAGAAGAAGGCTCTTCACAACAAATGGGTGTATCGAGTCAAAGAGGAGCAGGATGGCTCTAAGAGATACAAGGCGAGATTAGTGGTCAAAGGCTTTCAGCAGAAAGAGGGGATTGACTACACTGACATTTTCTCACCAGTTGTGAAACTGACTACCATTCGGTCAGTTTTGAGTATCGTTGCATCCGAGGGTCTGCATCTTGAGCAGTTAGATGTCAAAACTGCTTTTTTGCATGGTGACTTAGAGGAGGAGATATACATGCAGCAACCAGAGGGTTTCATAGTGAAGGGCAAGGAGAAACTCGTTTGCAAGTTGAAGAGGAGCTTGTATGGCTTAAAACAGGCTCCAAGACAGTGGTACAAGAAATTTGATAGCTTCATGCAGCGAACTGGCTACCACAAGTGCAACGCTGATCATTGCTGCTACTTCAAGAGGTTTGATTCCAGTTATATTATTTTGCTACTTTATGTTGATGACATGTTAGTGGCTGGTTCAGATATGGATGAAATCAGGAACTTGAAGAAGCAATTATCAACTGAGTTTGATATGAAAGATCTGGGTCCAGCAAAGAAGATCCTTGGGATGAGGATTACGAGGGACAAGCAGAGAGGTACTTTGCAGTTGTCTCAGGCTGAATACATTAATCGTGTTTTGCAGAGGTTTAGCATGTCTGATGCTAAGGCAGTTAGCACACCCTTGGCTAGTCATTTCAAACTGTCCAAAGATCAAAGTCCCAAAACGGAGGAGGAGAGAAACTTCATGGCTAATGTTCCATATGCCTCAGCGATTGGAAGTTTGATGTATGCCATGGTTAGCACGAGACCAGATATAGCCTATGCAGTGGGAGCTGTGAGCAGATTCATGTCAGATCCAGGCAAGCAACACTGGGAAGCAGTAAAGTGGATACTTAGATACTTGCGAGGTACGACTGATAGATGCTTATATTTCAGCAGGGGCGAGTTGAGGCTACAGGGTTTTGTAGATGCAGACTTTGCTGGCGAGGTTGATCATAGGAGGAGCACTACTGGTTATGTCTTTACAGTAGGTACTACTGCTGTTAGTTGGATTTCACAAATACAGAAGATTGTTGCTTTATCCACTACAGAGGCAGAGTATATAGCTGTGACAGAGGCTAGTAAAGAGATGATATGGTTACAGGGCTTGTTGACAGAGTTGGGATTCAGACAGACAAAGAATGTTTTGCATAGTGATAGTCAGAGCGCTATACACTTGGCGAAAAATTCAGCATTTCATTCGAGGACTAAGCACATAGGACTTCGTTATCATTTCATCAGGACGCTTTTGGATGATGGGAGTCTAATGCTTGAGAAGATCCAGGGAAGCAAGAATCCAGCTGACATGTTGACTAAGACAGTGACTACAGAGAAACTGGAGCTGTGCGCAGCTTCAGTTGGTCTTCTAGCTTGAGGACAGGGATGAGCACACCAGATTATAGATCAATCATTTGATAGAAGTTATTTACTCTTAGTTCAGTCTCCAAGTGGGAGATTGTTATATATTGTGGAGCCTGATGATGTGCGCAGAGGATTGTTGGCGCTACGCAGAGTCGGACGGGGGTCGAGCTCCCCGCAGAGCTCGCGGGGATCGAGTTGCCTGGTCAGCTTGCGGGGTCTGGGAGCAGTGCCCCGAGAAAATTTTTTTGGGGTGTCTTTCGTGTATTGACTTTTTTGCCCTTAATGAGATGTCAGTATAAAAGGGCATCTCATATTTTTCATTAGGCTCTAGGGTTTTTATCTTCGGTGTGATCATTGTAAAAACTTCTCATTGATAGTGGATTGATCTCTGGTGTGCTCCGTGGACGTAGGCAAGATTTGCCGAACCACGTAAATTTTTGTGTCTTTGCTTCGATTTGTTTGTTTATTTCTTTTGATTGATTGCATCCCAAGATCCGAAAACCTAACATAACTTTCATCCAAAACTGAGGAGACCACATGGAAAAGGATTTTAGTCTAAACTTTGTCCAATAGAGGGATTGAAAAGTTGACTGAAAGAGACCTCAACTATGGAGTTTAGATGATGCATATCAAAAGCATCATCACCAAAGAGGATTTTGATGATATGAATTAAGATTAGCCATGCTGCTTTGGCAATGAGTTAATATTTTGAGGATAAATTATCTTAAATTTATTGAATAAAAAATTCATCAATTTTGTTTTTAGCCATATGCATTATCAAAATTGAGAATAAAATAGGAATAGATGTTATTCAAGCCTTTAGGTGGAATAACATATATCCCCATTTTTTTTGAAGGAGGTAGGACATTGCATCTCAAAAGCAACTATGGAGGTAGAACGATGCATCTCAAAATGATCACCACCAAAGTTGAGGATTTTGGAAGATTAGCCTGGCTGTGTTGTCAATGATTTAACGTTTTTAGGATAAGTTGTCCCAAATTTATTAGATAAAAAGCTTATCAATTTTCACATTATTAAAATTGAGACAAGAAGTAGGGGTAAATGTTATTCCAGCTTTTAAGTGAAATAAAAAAAATTATATTTTTATTTTAAAATTAGGATAACTGTCCGCACTTTATACTGATTATTTTTTATACTAACCGGTATAATTTGTTCTCCACGCAATATTTATTTTCTTATCCTAATATTTATATCTTTATCAAACCAACCTTGGGAAGACACTTGTTCCTCTCCTTCCATATGAACTATGGTGGCTGAGAAAGAGTGGTTTTGATGATGAGTTTTTGAGGATTTGTAGGAATGATATTCTTGAGCTTCATAGACCATAGTACATTCTTGGAGAAACTGACATCTACTAGGATTCCTCATCCCCCATTCTCTTCAGCAGATTCCCCTGGATGAAGGCAAAATATGGACATGGAAGAGATGGTTGATATTTTCAGAGCCATGTTGACATAAAGACACATGAAGTGGATGGAATGAGATCCCTCTTGAACAAGGCCTCGCAACAATGAGGCCTTAGACCTGAATTTTTTTTTTTTAAATAAGACCCTAAGAGATGGGACCCTCGAGGACCGTTCTGGTCGCCTATATCCAAGACCGACTCTGCAAAATAAAAAAAGTGTATAAAAGTGTAGTCACCTGATTTCGACTTGGAAATGTTATGCCCAGTCCTGTTTTTACCCAAATGTAATATACATCTGTTTTGATTCAATAATTTAATGGAATTGTTAAAAAAAAAGAAAAAGATTATGCGTAATAGTGCACTTTGGACATTCATGCACAGAGAGATTACTCTCCCCAAGTAGATTAACTAAATTTGTTTTTTTACATTTTATAATTTCTTATTTACAGAGCTGGCACTGAGAATTAAATTTTAAAGTGAGGCTTTATATATTATGTTTTAAAAAAATTTAAATTGTTTTAATCTTGCGCATTATCAATATTACTAAATAGATACATAATATTATATAATAATTTAATTAAAACATTATACAATATCATATACATTTAATAAAAAAAAAATTAAAAAATTGAAATGTCAATTGGATTATAGTTGGAGAGATTTAAGGAAAAGAGAAATTTTAGGTGAATATCAAACAGATTGAGAAAGTTTGTTGAAAGGGATTTATTGAAGTAACATATAATAGATGGTTCTTAGGGGCCCTTGTTGGGTGGGGGCCCTAGGCAATTGCCTTGGTGGCCTTGTCCCAGGACCGGCTCTGCTTATCAATATCTTGTTTACATTTTATCTATAACATATCTATATCAATTAAACAATAAAAACTTCTTTTTTATGTTTTTCAACAAGAATAACTAAAAATAAAACCATATAGAAAATGACTTATTCTTTATTCATATTAAAATAATTATCAATTCCAGAATAGTTTATTGAGTTTACCCCCTGTTTGGGGCGAGACATAACTGAAGAATAAGATAGAATATAGAAATTAAGGAAAAAAAAATTATTTTTCATTTTGAGAGAATAAAACCTGATAGCTATTCTTGGATAAGCTAGGAATATATGTTCGATTAAGGGGTGCTGGAATTGTTTATCAAAGCTTATCTATGCTAATGGATAAAAATACCGTTTTGTGTCATTTAAAATATTTATCTCACTTTACACTCTCGCATATATCTCAAAAACATGTCATATTTATCATATTACACACATCTCTCACATTTATTTTCAAACACACACAATTTTATGTAAGAGTATAATTATCATCTAAAAAAATCATAAACCCCTATGCATATCTAATTAATCACTTATACTGACTTTATTCAAAGTGAATCAAACAAAAAAAAAAAAAATTTTCATTTTCACGTTTCTCAATGAAAATAACATAAAAGACAATCAAACAAAGATTTGTTAATTCTGCATTATCCTGTTAATAGCTAATTAGCTATCAGAATAATTTAACGTTACACTACAAACGGAAAACTTTTTGTCTTAGTTAGTACATACTGATGTGAATCGTATAAGTACATGTTTGGATAAGCGATATGTGTTCTTCAAAGTGTATTAATGAATTTTTTTTAATGATATTTTTACTTAATAAAAGATTTTTAACTCTTTGATGGATATGCGTAGCCCATTAAAAATGTACCGATGTGATTTCCATCAATACATACCGATATTAAAATGTTCTATACGAAATTCCGTATGGGGCATTTGGGTAGAGGAATATGGAAGGAATATGTAGAAATAGAGGAGAATAAACAAAAAAAAAGGTGTTTGGGTAGACAGAATAAGTGGGTATAGCTATGCAAGATTAAGTGAGAATAAACTGGTATTTGTTTTCCAGCCCCCTCTTGAGTTCACTTTGCTAATAAGCTACCTTAAGAATGAGATTACCTCCCTTTGAATTCCCTTATGGATACATCTTTTCGGAGTCCCTTTGGCTGACACTACACCAGTGTCCCTCTGATTCCCTTTTGAGTGTAGGATCCACGTTCGACCGGATCCAGATTTGAGAAGGAGGCTCCAATTGATAAAATTGACTGAAGGGGAAAAATACCTTTTATACATCAAATCACTTGTCATCACCTCTTATACATCAATGTGGATCACATGTCAAATCAATTTTTTACAATTTATTCACATTTTATTCTTCATCAACCAAAACAACTTTACCTTTATTATTACGTTTTTCGATAAGAATAACAAAAAACACAACTAAACATAAAATTAATAAAATAAGTATAAATCATAGAATAACTTATATCTCTATTTGTTTGTTGTCGATAGTATGAAATTGAAGCTCTTCCCAACGGGCGCGTCTATCCCCACCAAGCATTTCTTTTAACCCACCAATAATAATAAAAAAAAATGGTATTTTTTCTATTCCCACCGATTTGACCAGTTCGACCAAACTTGGTCGTAATATTAAGTTTTAGGTGACCAAACTTAATCGTCATTTCATATTTTGGGCGACCTAACTTGATCGTCATTTCAGGTTTCGGGCGACCGAACTTGGTCGAACAGGGTTTGTGATAAAGTTTATAATTTTTTTTCTTGGAAACCTAATCCCAAGATTTGTGATAAAGTTTATAATTTTATATTCTTTTTTCCTAGGGTCTTTCATGTTACTCCAAGTCTGAGTTGTAATATAGGGAGAATCAATCATTATTCTTAAATGTAGAACATAAGAACAATTTTTTTTACATAAGTGACGGACAAATTTTCAAAAGCCAAATATAAAATGTGTTTGGATCAACTGGTATGTTTTTTTATTTTCAAACAAAGAATATGCTTAACTACGAATTCAAACGAAGCTTAAAAATGATATATATTTGTCTAATAAGATATTTTTCTATAAAAATTTAAATTAATTGAAAGTATACCTACTTACATTTTTTTCAGTCCCTTAACTGTTGTTTGGATAAAAGAATAAATGTAGAATATGATGGATAAACTCAAAAATTTATTTGTTTACAAAAAATAGGTAGATATAATTTTGGATCATGTTTGATTAATTTTGGTCGCCCAAAACCTGAAGTGATGACTAATTTCGGTCGCTCAAAATCTGAAATGGCGACTAAGTTCGATCGCCTAAAACATGAAACGGTGACCAAGTTCGGTTGACTTTGATTGGTGGAAACAGCCAAACACCGATTTTTTTTTTTTTTATGCTGCGTTAAGGGAAATGCTTGATGGGGATAGATGCGCCTATATAGAAACCAATGGATTAACTGCTGCATAATAAAAAAAGGCCATCTCAATCCAAAGCTCACGTGTATCAGCTAAACTCATAGATATATGATTTACATATATGGTTAAGTGATAATATGCGGTCCATGCTCTCCGTGCAATCCGCGCACACCAACATATACTACGCATATACCCCTTTAACATTTAAAATGTGAACCACATATTTGTCAATGAAAAATCCATGGATTACAGTTTAATAGATTGACCTTTACCAATCAATTTTTTTTTGTTATTGGTAATCAAAGAGTTAAATTGCTATATTTGGAAATGTACAAAATACACATTTCTTACAAAAATACAAAATAAACAGAGGAGTTGGGAAGAAAAGGGTAGCAACCAAAAAGGTTGACTGCCCCTGTTTGGTCCCTGTTTTATCAAACATTACACATTTTTGGAGTGATGAAATTGATTGCCAATCAACTTAGAATTGAATTATTTTTGGAGCCATGAAAAAAATGTGATGAACAGCATGTTGATCATGACCGTCTGTAGAAGGTCAAAGAAAATTCATTGAAAGTAAAGTGATTAACATCAAATTGATTACCAATCCAATTTGTTTGTCCTTTAGTTGGAACACATTCTTCTCGTGTCAGCCACCTTACAATCACACGCGTCCGAGTCTTTTTCAGTGTAAGTTATGATTTTTGTCTCTTAGGTAAAATAGCCCGTTCCACGTCATTTTGAGTGGACATTTTGTCATGGACAAATTCATTTGGAAACACACATGAAAAGTAGGATTTTTGTTTCTTTTAGATAAAAAATATAGTTTGGAACTTATTATTCTAAACTGTATGAGTTACCTTACCAAAAAACACTTGGAATCCTTCAGCTGCTGAGCTCTCAAAAACTGCATGGAATACCTAGGCGGGATGACAATGAAGAGGGGGCCGGGGTAGGTATTGATGTAGTATAGGGGGGAACTTCCTCTCCAATAATATATACTAGTGATGATGTACGCGCGAGTTCATTAATTATATTTTACCAAAAATAATAAGAGCTATAAATATTCAAAGAATTCATACAGTAGAGACATACATGCACATTTGTTTTTTTAATTTGTATATATAATAAAAAAATCACTAAAAGTCGTCTGGGCACCTATAAAAATTTAGTAGTTATTACACCTAAAAAATTTTGAATCTCAACAAAGTATTAGACATGTCCTGTTCACTTCACAAATCCATTTAATTCAATTCACACCACCCATATTATATCCAATATTCAAATTGTTGGATATAATCCTGCTACTATCACCAATTGTAGGAGAAAAAATGTGAACTAAAACTAAAATAAAAAGAGAATTCAAATATAAAAAGATATAAAGATCATAAAAAATTAAGGGAAGCAGAGGGATAAACAATTAAGAAAACAAATCTATTTGTGGTGTATTGTATTGTCATATTTGCAAGCATATGAATGACATTACTCAAACAAACAAAAACATAACCAGATATTATATTGCATATTTGTATTTTGATAGATGCCATCGTTCAGATAAACTACATACTACAAAGCAGAAGAATAACAATTAACAAAAAAACAAAAATACATGATCCAAAAAAAAAAAAAAAATCAAGCAAGTAAAAGATCTAACATATGTTTTCACATATTCATGAAAAAATCGTAATCATTGCACACCAAATGAAAGTATGAAACAATCACGCAACAAGAGATAAAATGGCTGAGATAATGATTCCAACAAGAGAATCTAAAATTTATATGTACAATTGTAATCTACATTTAATAGGCGTTCTGAATATAATGATATTTGGAACATTATACCTGCCTCAAACATCTTTAGAATAAATCACCTCCACTTGTGACAATTGACAAAGCAAAGATAAATTGAATCTTATGAGCAGCTATATTATACCTATTGTGCAACATACACTAAATATTTAGATGGGTCTACCATCAGTGGTTTGCTATTTCTATACATGGTGGTGTCTGTGTGTTTTTACATCAAAAGATAGAAATATACAAAATATATATTAAGTTTATCTATGTTACATACAGAACTTCCAAAAAGTACAAAAGTGAATATTCCTTTAAGCATCCTGAAAAAATGGAAAAAAAATTAGTCAGAAAATTGAATAACTAAGATCTTCAAGAAATATCCAAGGAAGAAAAATCAATATGATAAACAGTACAAACCTACTAAGTTCCCATGTCTTTTAGTTGATCACGTCACAAAATCTCTGCAAAATTCCACGAGGTAAGAACGATGTTGTTATCTTTGAGTACAATGAAAATTTAGTAATTATAATATTATGAAGAATGATATATTTATATCTATTGGTAAAATGAGTGAGGAAGAATTAATTACCTTTTGTACATGGATTTTCATTCTTGAAAATCTGATATTGACCAACAGACTATATAACATGGTGTTAGTTCAAAACATATTTACATGTATTTTTTTCAAGATTTGTCTATATGGATATCAGTAACACAAAAAGTGCATATTAGTTACACCAGAAGTGAGAGATTAAGGTCAAACGTCCTCAGAAACACGTCATATTTTGGTTGATGGATATGCAACATCATCCACCTCTTCGACTGCTAATATTGAGAAACATGTCTCATGTAGTTGATCAACTGAACATTTCACTTTGAACCAATATTCTTTCAACATGATTTTTTGTAATTCATGTTGAATATCTCTTTTTTTACCCTGAAAATATTTAGATATTTTAAATCATCAAGAATCGATAGAGAAGAACTCAAAGTACCGAACTGACAAAGAAAATCAACTATAATATATTGAGATTAGAATCTTGTGCGGTATAAACAAAGAAGAAGCATATATAAAAAACCATATCACCCGTTGTCCAAACATCCAGTACATATCAAGAACCAAAACTCATATAAATCTGATAATTGAACAATTTTAAGTCTTCACTGTTGTTTAATATTGATAATATAAATCTAAACAAATTTTTTTTATAACAATTAATATCTTACGAAGTTACAAGTATACACATTCCTGCAATTTTCACCTATGCTATATGACATAAATGTTAAGAAACAAAAGTAATGCAAGGAAATCCTTGGAAAGAAAGTCTAGGAATAAGAGAATACTTATGTAGCAAACCAACATTCAACCATGTATTATTAGTAAAAATCCTGATTCAAACTTGGACCTTTTTGGCAACACCATGCATTGGTTTCAACAAAGGAAAATTCTTGAGATTGCCCCAAAAATTGCCACATACGTTACTTTATACACTCCCTATTAGTATATATGAACAGGAAATATAGTGTACACAGTTTGATATATGGATATCATTTACATATCCACCATTTCACATTTGATATTCTAGTGAAATCAAACAAAACACTACAGCAATTAGAACATCCATCTGAAAAACCACTCCCACACTATTCAGAATACAGAATCTTTGAAAGTGAAAACCATGAATCTTGTAGAGAAGTGACGGGTAAAATATTAGACAGAAATATAAGTTAGAATTTATATTTTATTATCAACAAAAATGAAAAACAATATAGAAAGAAATATAAGTCAGAATTTATATTTTATTGTCAATAATAATTGGATGCGTCATACTTTTGATGTGTTAATCAATGCAAGTGTTGAAAATTGCAGACATACATTGTCTGTTGATATAATATGGTGGTTGTTGCTATCTTCTCCAATAATGAATCATTGGTTTAATTGAATAACTAAAGAAAATAGATAGAATTGCTTGTTACTGAAAATAAGAAATGTGAATTTTTTTTTTTAATGTTATTACTCTAGCTGTTGTATTTTAAAAAATAAACTCCCCTTATTAATTTTAGGAGAAAATCTTTGCTTTATATTTCTAGTTGTTGTTGTGTCATTGAATGAGGTTGTGCTGATTTTTAAAGGAAAAGAAAGTTAGCAGCTGAATTTGCATTGTAAATATGTTGTGAAGTAACACAGAAATTCTGTTAAAGAATTTTATATAGCCGGCTTTGATAATCTTATGTTATGTTATATGATGATTGTTATATGTAAAAACATAGCTTAAAAATTCTATTAAATATAAAAATAACATACCGTGGAGTGGAAATGCAATTATCTGAATTGCAGTGATTGCATTTGAAGTTGGCTTGATAGCACTCAATTGTTTTTTTTGCACAGCGGTTGCATGACACATACCAAGATATTACCTTTGCAAACAAATGCAATTGATGCTTTGACACGATAAACAATATCCTACAAATTAATATGAAATTTTAATTAAAAATAAATGTGCATTTATATATCTTTTTCATTGGGAGTGTAAGGAAATTATACTTGACGATCTCCTAACTCATGAAAGAGTTTAAAAACTGTTGCAATGTCATCTACGTCGAGAATTTTGCTTTTACCTTCAGATGTACTTGCAAAACCTAAATTGTTGGAATCTCTTATCTGTTTCAAGGGTTCTTTATTTTCCATTGACCTGTAATATATTCAATAAGAGGAGAGGAAATTAAAAATGAAGAAATGAATTTGTTTTGCAAATTGAAAATAGTTATAAATGGTATATAACTTAGAAAAAAAGAGAAACCCAACCATTGAAATAGTTTTTTTTGCTTCTGGTATATCTGGGTTAATGATGATTTTTGAGATAGGCGTGCTTGATAGTGAAAAAGTACCTGGATAAATTTGGAGAGTTATATTCAGTGAAATATAACCATAGTTTGTATGATCATGTTATTGTCACATTAAGGAATAAATAGACAGCTATATATGATAACTTAAAAGGGAATTTCAGATTTTTGAATTTAATGAATTGTTTAGGTATTTAAAAATTAAAATTTGTGATAAAATTTTCATAATGTTCTTCAAATCAAATAACTAAATTCATCACAATAAATCCAAAAGCTAAAAATAACAACAAAGTTGAAAAATATGTTTATCAAAGAATTCTAATTTGATACATAAGAAAATTTTCAATGCTATATATGGAAATATGAATGCATAATGTACAAGTATAGATAAATTCACAAACTAATGGAAAAAAAGGAGGAATAAGAAAAGAGAATTGACAAATAGATTTTAAAAAGTATTACCTTTGAAGTCAGATATTTTGATTTTGGTTGCAATTATAATGGGGAAATCAGTTGACATTTTTGTAGTGAGATTCTCAATCTTTGAACAAAGATTGCCCCATATAGTCAGTTTCAGAGGATTTAATCTGCGCAGAAAGTTTTCTTAATCATATATGAAATCATTTGAAAAAAATCAACTTTGTCTAATAATTAACTGAAATTAGAATTATACTCTTCATTGATGACGAGCAGCTCACGATATGCTGTGTCGCTTTTGTCTGAAGACTTTTGTTTACTTATATTGAGTACCAAAACAAGTATATCTGTTGAAAGGATAAAATAAATATTAATGTAAGAAATGATTTTATATGGAACATGTCAAATGAATTAAATGAGATAATATGAAGAAATGTATACCAAAATTTATAATTTTGCGAAGGTTGTCAAGATTTTTCAGTTTAACAAAGCATAGAGGGTCTTCAGGAAGCTCAAAACTTTCATTGAAAATTTGTTGGATTTTTGTTTGCTTTTCCAATATCAACTGATATTCATGATCATATCGATACTTTTTAGGAATTCTTCAAACTTTTGCATCAGACAAATAATAATTGTGATTGGCTCTATTATTTTATCAAGTTGTTTGATTTGTTCATAAAAAATGATTCCTTGAATCATTTTTCCCTGTAATATGAATATATTTTTGTAAGTACATGATAAGTAAGAAAGTAGATTGTTCACACATAATTGAACAAGAACTCATTTGGAAATGAAAATTTGTAACATGAAAATGCATACTAACTTGTTCATCAGCTAATATAATGGTCTGAAATTTGCTGTTATGGTTCTTTGATATTCTGGGTGGAAGTTTCTGGACAACTTGAACTTTAATTTTCCAATTTTTTGTTGCTTCATTTATGGCTGACAACAATACTTCCTCCTTAAAATCCATATGTTTCCAAACATAAAAAATAAAAAGTAGATTAGAGACTTCACATAGAAAAATCAAATGCTAAAAGTTAGATTTTTTCAAGCATATTATGAGTGAATATTTACTTATATACAAATCAATAATAAAATCATTATTTTTATAAGCATCATCTGTACTAAAATGTAAACAAAAAAATTGTATTCAAAGGATGGTGTTTGAAAATGAGATACCATGGTCCAATAATTCTTTGTACACAACATTTCTTGTACAAGTTGGGTCATCATCTTTTTTGGTAGGTTTAATGAGAACTTTAGTGTTCTCCTTACATGTTGATCTAGAAAGAGCAACATAAAGTTGCCCATGAGAAAACACAGGCTCTGGTAAATATATGCCAACATGTTCTAGAGTTTGTCCTTGTGCATTGTTAATTGTGATTGCAAAACTTAATCGAATAGGAAATTGTTTTCTTTTGAATTTGAAAGGAAATTTATCAATTTCTGCTGGTTGAAGGGGAACTCGAGGCAGAAAGACTCTTTTACCACGATGGTGACCACAACTAATCTCTGCATCAATTACATTTGGCTGGAACACTTTGCATATAAGTCTTATTCCATTACATAATCTTGAAGGAGGATCAATATTTTGAAGCAACATTATTGGACAGTTTGGTTTAAGTATTAGTTCATGTGGTGGCAATCTATTCAGTGTTAATTTGTTCAAGATTTCCAATGGGAATTGCTCACAATTACTGTCAATTCCACAATCAAAACTGTAATATATAATCGGATCTCCAGGAAAATGATCACTAAGCATTCGATTTATTTCATCTACAAGCTCATTTTTTGGGGCCAATATTGCTCGATCAATTGTGAAATTTGAGGATACATTCTTCTCTGCTGTATATGGAAAGATACTGCTTACTAATTCTTCCTTTGAAGCAATATCATCATTGTGATCAACAAGAATTTCCTTCGGCATTTGAATCATATTTTCATACACAGTTTCTTCAGTTCCATTTCCGACTCTCAGCAAAAATTCAGAGAATTTTGGGTCTGTTTTGGCTCTCATATTTTTTGTGAGGCTAATTTTTTCAAGCTTAGACCAAAGTGGCGACATAACTAAACTTGCATTAATGGTTTCTTCTTTTGAACCACCAGCAACAACAGGAGGGATTTGTCGAAAGTCCCCTCCAAAGACAACTATCTTTCCACCGAACAGAAGGTTGGACTCTGTGATATCCTGTAACATCTTGTCAAACATCTCGACAATATGTCTTTTTGCCATGGATGCTTCATCCCATATAATAAGAGAGGTTTTCCTTAACAATTCTACCAATCCACTTTGTTTAGAAATATTACAATTCATCCCTTCATTTGTATTAATTGGAATTTTAAATCGTGAATGAGCTGTTCGACCTCCTGGTAAAATTGATGCTGCTACTCCTAAAGAAGCAGTTGCAATTGATAGAAGACCTCTCTTTCTTGTTGCTGATAACAACGCTCGATAAAGATATGTTTTTCCAGTACTTCCAAGACCGTCAATGAAGAATGCAGAAGGGATGCTATTTTTAATTGTTTCTGAGATAATATCATACGCCTTTTTCTGATCATCATTTAAATTACTGACCGTTTGCATGTCTTCTTCTGAGACAGAAATTTGCATTTCTTCAAGTATCTCCTTTTCAATCAGATGACTTGTTGCTTCCATATTCATTTTAGGCAGATCATAATCCTTTATCGACTTTCCCATTGCTTCTATAAAAAGAGCAACACTATTGAGCCCCTGCTTTTTAATATGATCAGGATCAACCGACATGTCAGAATGGAAAACCTCAGCTAATGCAGCATAATGCATGTTCCACAACTCATTGACATCGTTAGGTTCACAATACACCAAAATAGTTGCGAAGAAACGACGTAGTGCAAGAGGCATTTGAAAGATGGAAGCTTCTGCTAAACACTCTGATAAACTGTTATCACATTCTAACAATCCTTGTTTTTGAGCTGCCTCACGGTATGTTTCAAATGAGACTCCATTTACTCTCTTTAAATCTTTGAAAGATGTCACGCCTTTAACATGATTTAACAACAAACGCAGATAATATTTTTCACCTTTTGATGGATTTGCAGCAACCACCCTTCCGATCATGCATTTACATTTTCGAGGTGTCCAACATTTGCTTTTTTGATGCCACACGTAATATTCAGGGAATTCTCTATATAAATATTGTCTTGCATTCGTATCATTCTGGTTGGTGAAAAATTTTTCTGTTAACATTGTTCTGTTTGATCGATCACTCTTCTGCACTTCATTTAAATCATCATATTCTTTGAAAGTCACAATTTGTTGATCCTCAAAATGTAACTGTAATGACATAACAGACAGATGCGTCTCATTTAACACAAAACCATATATTCTCCACATTGCCTCAGGAGATGATACTCACCTTGCTGATTGGAACTGGTGTATTTCATTGACTTCAACATTATCCTTTTTTGTAGCAACATGAAATGCTACACGGTCATGGCCTTTGTATATATACTTGTACAAATACTTGACAACTTTAATGGTCGAACAAATTTCTACATTCATCTGACAATCGTATTTGGCCAATAGGTATGGATTATATGGTATGACTCAACGATTATCCAAAAATGCATTTGGGACCTTTATTTGTTCACCACTGTCTCTTCTTCTATATATGGGGTAGGAATTATCCCCTTGTACAGTATAATCTGAAAAAGACCGTGGATAATAATTTTTTCATTTTCCTCCTTTCATGCATGGGTCATGCATGGGTTGTTTGGATTTAATCTTCCACAGGGTCCGTGCATCATATGTTTGACGACCAAGCCATGTAAATGAGGATATTTCAACTTTTCGGGTAATTCAGCACTAACAAACTTATCATAATCATCAGGATTTTGAATCTTGTAGCCCTCTATAAGAATAATAAAAAAATGTGCATGCGGTAAACCTCTTTTTTGGAATTTAATAACATAAACATTGGCTGCCACACATCCAAAGAAGGCCTTTTTAAATATGTCATGTTTCAATTCCTCTAACTTTGCTCTAAACACACGAGCTAAGAGATCTGGATGGTTCTGTGGTTTTTCTACTTCCATTAGTTCTGACTTTATTTCTGGCCAAGATGGATTGCATGTAGCCATTAAAAAAATATCTGGTTTTTCAAAACGATGCACCAATGCCATGGCATCAAGATATCTGCGCCGCATATCTCTAGGCCCTCCAATAAAACTTGCAGGCAAGATAACCCTTCTTTCAAATTGAGATCCCTCACATTCACCAGCAGTAATACTATCAATTATGCCTTGATAAAGATCTGTCCTTAATTTGTTTTGCTCCCTCCTACAATAATCTAGGCGAGCTGTCTCAATCTTTATATACATATCAACAATATATTGCTGTAATAGACGACCACTGTGAAGGAGAATTGATATTTCATCTGGTCTGATTTGTAATTTATAGCAATAATATTCACGACATGTCACAGTATTTCCTTTCCCATTACTCATGCTAAAATCTGCAAAACAAAATAAAGTTATATATTCATAAATGTATTATAGGAAAAATGTTTACTTTGAAACAATTTGGAAGAACCCTTTGTTTTAAAAAGGTAATTTACCTTTTGTTTCATTATGTAGGAGGGCTTCAGCTGATTCAAAATGTTGTTGATCTATAATATTTTTTGTTCCACGGAAAGACATAAGAAGAGTTTTTTCAATCTTCATTATATTTTGATGCCAGCCAGTTTCCCCATGTGGAAATAATAGGGGATATTGTAAAGGATCATAACATCCAAAATAAGGCTGCACTTTAAAATTTTGCTTTGAAGAACCATGAACCATTATAGAGCGTTCTCTATTAGTATCATGTTCTTCTTCTCCGGTCCATATTGCAGCTACTTGAGATACTGTCGGTTTATTATACGTTCGTTGATCAAGTTGAGGATCACATTTGATGACAATTTGATAATTTTCTAAGGGAGCAATATCCTTCAAACTTCTAAAAAATTTAGCAGAGGGATTCAATTTTAGAATCTCTATCAGCATTTCAACTATTCTTTCATTGAATTTTTCTGATTTGGAAGTTCTGTATTCCACCTCATGCTCAGTATCATAGAAATACAACTGCAAATATGAAGGGTTATGGCCACTTGGAATGATCTCATTGATATAATGATACATTTGACCCTGAGCCTTGAACGTATATACACCCTTTGTAATTTTCGTGAGGTCTTTGTCATATTTCACGCCTAATGAAGTAAATGCAAACATATTATTATAAGTTCGAACATATTGCCTGAACTCAATGCACTCGGCATCTGAAGAAGTAAACATGTAATACAGAGTTTTCGGGATCACTTCTTTAGCAAGCACCACCTGACCATTACAACAGCAAAATCCCTTTGATTCATGAGGGAATCTTTTTGCACCACAATGTGTGCACGGTTGTACTGATGGTAAAATTGTTGATTCATTTGGAATCATTACTTCCGTGCGAGTTGTATCTGATTTAATATTAAAACAAAATTTTTAAAAAGAAGTACGAAAAAACTTATACGTTTTTTTCTAGCTGAAAAGGTATCTATAGAGCATGTAATTACCTTTGCAAGTTTTGGTGTTCATGGTCTTTTTTTCAGTTTTCATAACTTTCAATTGCTGCTCATGGCTTTCTTGAGTACTTTCCAAAATCAATTGTTTTCTTTTTTTCATTGTATCCAAATTTAAATTTGAAGAAACTTTTCCTTCACCTAAAGACATAAGATGGCAAAGAATATGTAAAAGCATGAGGGCCCAATCTTTTCAAAACCCATACTTCAAAATCATTTTAAAAGCTATATTTGAAATATAAGCATACATACCTTTTTTCTTTGTGATCCTATCTGATCCTGGCTCTTTCATATTTTTGAAGCATCCAAGTGTGACTCCTTTTTCTTTGATGTTACATGATTCATGTAAAATTTTGTCACGCAATGCATTATCACTACAAGGCAATGACTTGTAGGCGTTTAAGGTGTCATTTTTTTTTCTCAATACTCGCTGTGGAGTTCATGTGACGTTCTTTATCTTTTCTTTTGCAGTATGCATCTCTTTGTTTTGCTCTCCTTTTGTTTTTCTCATCTTCGTCTAATTTATGAAACCTTTCTTTCCAATTTCATTTTTTTCCCATTCTTCTAAATAAAAAAAGGAGCCAAATATTAGTTGTAATATGTGTTTATAAATAGACATACAAACCCACATGTGAACAACAAAAGATATAAAACAGAGCCATGGACTAACTATTAACAAAAGCTTAGTAAAAGAAGTAGAATTTAACATGCAATATTTAGATAAAATGGAGATGATAAAATATAGTAAACGAAATCAGAACAGACATTATAGAAAAGGAAATGTAAATGTGATAGGCATATAGAATAGTAATTTCTATAGAACGAAAGAAAATAGAATTTCCAAATAGATAATGCAGAATGAAGCTTTTAGTTCTCTTGTTATAAGGCCCTATTATGTCAAAGAACAGGTAGAACATGTAAGCAATAAAGAATACTGCAAACTATAAATTAAAACAAATCAATCAAATAGCAACATATAAGATGCATACCTTGACGGTGAAGGAAGTTCTTTCTTTTCCTGAGGAGTTCTTTGAGGTGTGCACTAAACCAAAAAATAAAATAAAAATAAAAAAATCATTAAAGTTAGAAGATCATGTATGTATTAATAAATCTATAATAAAATTTATATTAGATTAATAAATGAAATCATGATAAATATGATAGAGTGAAATTATAAAACAGAAAATCATAAAGATTCATAAATTTCACCATGCATGAAATCATTTATGTTTTAATAAATATAAAATTCCAATAAAATCGTTGAATAGTCAGGAAAGAAAAAATTATTCAATATAAAAAATTTAAACATTAAAAAAAAAAGAATTGGAAAAACATGTAGCGACATCATGACTCCTATATCTCCTAACTCGTTTAAAGGGTAATTGGCCCTACCCATTCAAGAATGCATTTTTCTGTATTGTGCTTAGCAGGCTCTTTGCTTTGTTCTATTCTAGAAAAATTCCAGCAACATCCCCCATAGTTCTTTAAGTACATGATTTAGAATAATTTGTAATGTGCGTTATTTGAGTGTGAATCAAAATAATACAACATCAAATCAATCTAGTATGCACCCGGAGAACAACAGGGACACCACAAGAATTTTCCATAAATAGAATAAAACATGAGCTGACTAAGCACAATACAGAAGCATGCATTCTCAAACTGTCCGAATTGGACAATTCAAGAGATTTCATCACATTACGTGATGAATTCTCTCAAACGGGACTAAGGTTTATTGCATGAAAAAATAAACTTAATAATTACAACCATTGTTAAGTTTATTCAAATTAAGTTAAGCACATAAACTTAACAGATACAATCATTGTTAACTATAAATTAAAAATAAACTTAACAATTACAACCATTGTTAAATTTATTCAAATTAAGTTAAGCACATAAACTTAACAAATAAAATGCATACCTTGATGGTAAAGCAAGTTCTGTGTTTTCCTGAGGAGTTCTTTGAGGTGTGCACTGAACAAAAAAATAAAAATAATAATAGTAGTAATCATCATCATCATTAAAGTTAGATCATGTGTCATGAGCTATACATACATGAGAAAAATAAATTCATACATACATGAATTTCTGTAGGGCATTTATATTAATAAATCATGATAAATATGATAGAGTGAAATAATAAAATAGGAAATAAGAATAAATATGAAATTCTAATAAAATCATTGAATAGGTAGGAAAGAAAAAATTCTCCAATATAAAAAATTCCAATAAACTTAATTCACATATAAAACTTTTAAGTGGAATAGTACTTCATATATAAGATCATATTGAAAAAAAAGACAAAAACAGGAGAATTGAGAAAATAAGCAGCGGCATCATGAATCCTATATATCTCTAAAGGGTAATTGGCCCTACCCATTTAAGAATGCATTTTTTTGTATTGTGCTTAACAAGCTCTTTGCTTCGTTCTATTCTAGAAAAATTCCAGTAGCATCTCCCCATAGTTCTCCAAGTACACGATCTAGAATAATTTGTAATGTGTGTTATTTGATGTGTGAATCAAAATAACACAACATCAAATCAATCCAGTACGCACTTGAAGAACAACAGGCACACCACAAGATTTTTTCATAAATAGAACAAAACATGAGCTGACTAAACACAATACAGAAACATGTATTCCCAAACTATCCAAATTGGACAATTCCAGAGATTTCATCACACTATGTGATGAATTCTCTCAAACGGGACTAAGGTTTATTGCATGAAAAAATAAACTTAATAATTACAACCATTGTCAAGTTTATTCAAATTAGTTAAGCACATAAACTTAACAGATGCAACCATTAAAGTTAAATCACTGTGTTTCCTGAGGAGTTCTTTGAGGTGTGCACTGAACAAAAAATAAAAAATAATAATAATAACAATAATCATTAAAGTTAGATCATGTACAATAATAATAAATAATAATATACATACATGAGAAAAATAAATTCATACATACATGAATTTCTGTAGGGCCAAATGTACAACAACATTTACATTATATTCATAAATGAAATCATTTATGTTTTAATAAATATAAAATTTGAATAAAATCCTTGAATAGGGAGGAAATAAAATAAATTCATAACTTATGTGCCATTGGTTTGGTAGAGTTATTTATAGTTTTGGGATCGATGGGAGGTGTGCGTGGGGGATTTATGGAGGTATTTAAATGGACGGTGATTTTTTATAACCGTTTGATGACCTACACCCCACCAAACAAACCAAAAAAAAAAAAAAAAAAACCCACAAAATCATACATGAGCTATACATACAAGAGATACATGACCTATAACCTCACCAAACCAACAAAAAAAAAAAAAAAAAAAAACCTTGTGTAGGTCCTGTTGGAGTTTCCCTTTTTGTCCCCTTTTCGTCTTGCTCACTACCATAGTAACAAAGTTCGTGTACGGTAAATGTTCGGCGAGTGTTCCGTTCGATATGGTACGTGTACATTCGTGAATCATACGGGATAGATACGAAAAATGTACGGGGATATATAAATATGATAGAAATCATGAGTAAATATAAAACATCAAACTATATTTTATCATCCTAATACAATGTTGAACACAGATAAGATTTAATAACAAATGTAATGAATATTAGTGTTCAAAATTTTTATTTTAATAAAAAACATCAAGATAAAAACATACATAAACATAATCTTCTTTAACATTATGATGTTATGCATCATCTAATTGTTTAATATTACGATGTTATGTATTTTGAATTCTATAAAATATAAAAAAAATAATGAAAAATAAAAAAATTTAAATATAAGGTATGTCACTGTGTCAATATCTATCTAAAATAAATAACAAAATAAAAATTTGGAATGATCAATATGCATGTGACTTACTGACTTTTCGTCCTAGAGACTCACCACCCAACCAAAAAACAGAACAAAAATATAGTAACAACAAACACAATCACATAAACAGACCCAAAACTAAAAGAAGGGTCCAGAGAATCTCTGGCATGTAACACCTGGTCATCCCCCACACATTCGTGAAATTACCTTACTACCCCACTGTGTACATTTGAAATTACATTTTTAACCCGTTGGCGAAATTTTTTTCGTTTACATAGTGCTTTATTATATAGAGTAGATAGATAATGCCAGTATTATCATCTAGGACCCCAAATTTAATTCAAAAAGCAATGACACACAGAGTCCATTCCTTGTAGCAATCTCCAACCATGGCTCCATTTGGCTCACCTCCTCCATTTTTACCTTTATTTTTTTTTAATTTATAAATATTAACTTAAATAATAAGGTAATAATATAATGATGAATATAAAATTGATTAAATTAATTTTATTTATTTATTTTTTAAATTTTAATATATAAATAATTAATATAATATAGTATTATTAAATTTAACAAATTTTTTTCAAACTAAATTGGGGATCTATTTAACCTGTCCCAAGGAAAACAACAACAACAAAGAACAATACATAAAAAAAGAAATTAAAAAGCTGATAAGATAAAGGAAAATACTAATACTCCGGTAATCATCGTTGAATCCACTTCCTCCTCCATAACCACTACCTTTGTATTGACCAATTCCGTATTCACCTCCGTAATTTGTTCCTCCAAACAGACTTCCCATATATTCACCTCCTGCATAATCACCTCCCATGGATCCATCTTGGCCACTAGTTTTTGATGACGAGCCTCCCACATCTTGATTGCTAGTGTTCTTATTTAGAATTCGTTGTTTTTTCTTTTGAAAATACTCGCGTTCCATGGGATCATTAATTGCATCCAAGTTTATTAGCATGATTTCTTTCTCTTCACGCTCACGCTCAAGTATCTGACGCTCGCGTTGAATCTCTAACTTTTTCTTATCATTTTCCGCCTTTAATATCATCAGTTGATACATGTGGGACTTATCGTTCTCCCGTTGTTCTTGTCCTCTTTTTAAAATCTTACAGATTTCTTTATTTTCTATTGACATTGCTTCAACATCATCGCGGACGTCAATCGCTTGCCTCCTCTTTGACTTTTCTTTCTTCCTACCTGTAGGTTGACTTATTGATTCGTCGACTGGTGATTGCTCGTCATTCATTGGAGAAATTTCATCATCATCTGCATTTAAGTCAATGCTCCTGGATAAACCTGGTGAACTTGAATCAGATCTTTGGGAGAACCCAATCTTTGAAGATTTGGAAGCTACAGGAGAATCGGTATTTGCCCATTTCTCTGCATCCTTGAGGATCGACCAAACATGATCAAATTGGAACCCTTTTTTCTCTTCTATATCTTCTCCAAATAAGATTCGAGCACGATCGAGCTATTAAAAGAAGCCAAAGCATTTACTATAAAAAGTTTTAAAGTAATATAATGATTATATAAAATATTGCTGAAATACTTACAATGTCAAGTTTTGAAGCACCACTTGGGTTAAGGCGCTCGACTTGTCGAATGCATCCACGAAATTTATTTATGGCCTTCATAATTAAAGCCATACGACATGCAAGAGATTTTGAACTCCTACGTCCATCACAATAGTTCGGTCTCCTCTCATGAAATATTGTTGAAATTCTCTCCCACAACTTATCCTTTTTTTTATTGGTTTCCAATATTGGGTCTTGTGATATCTCAAGCCAAGCATGGCACAAGACTTGGTCTTCAAGCTGTAAAAAAGCTTTTCCTCGACTAGAAGCCATGACAGAAAGGAAAGAGTTGTTGAAGGAGAAAGAGTTTAGACACTAACACTTATAAAGGTCAAGACATTGATATTCCAGATGGGAATCCGATGCCTGAGAGAAAAGACATGTGCCTCGGAAGTCGGGATGGGAATCCGATGCCTGAGAGAAAAGACATGTGCCTCGGAAGTCGGGATGGGAATCCGATGCCTGAGAGAAAAGACATGTGCATCGGAAGTCGGGATGGAAATCCGATGCCAAAGAGAAAAGACATGTGCCTCGGAAGTCGGGATGGGAATCCGATGCCTGAGAGAAAAGACATGTGCATCGGAAGTCGGGATGGGAATCCGATGCCTGACAGAAAAGATATGTGCATCAAAAGTCGAGATGGGAATCCGATGCCTGACAGAAAAGACATGTGCATCAAAAGTCGGGGTGGGAATCCGATGCCATAGAGAAATTTCTATTAAAGCAAAACATCCATCATTCGGGTGCTTTAGTTCTCAAAGAATATCTCCCTCATTTCTTCCCCTCCCCTCTAATACAATGAACTTTGTAACTGAGCCATTGCATCTATCATCTTCTTCCAATGACGAAATTTTCACTCTTTACTATCAAGAGTGGGAGGAGGATGAAATCTTAGCTCGTGTATATGCCTCCAACAAAGCCATCATGGCTTATCACCTTGAAGAAGATGAGCAACCAAAACGTAAAGGCTCAATTCCTGGGCATTTGGTGATCAATCGTGGGAGGGAAGAAGGTAATTTTCGACTCTGGAATGACTACTTTTCTGAAAACCCCACATATGGGGAAAGTCTATTCCGCAGAAGATTTCGAATGCATAGGAGTTTATTCCTTCGCATTGTCGATGCAGTATAAGAGCACGACAAATTCTTTGTGTAAAAAAGAGATGGTGTCGGTAAGCTTGGTCTGTCCACTTTACAAAAAGTAACCGCAGTATTTCGCATGTTTGCGTATGGAACATCGATGGATAGTACTGATGAATATGTAAGGATTGGTGAGTCAATTGTAATTTTATGTTTGAAGAGATTTTGTTGAGCAATTGCAAAGATATTTGGAGATGAATACTTGAGGTATCCCAATGCTAATGATGTTGCAAGATTATTACAAAAAGGTGAAGAACGAGGTTTTCCAGGAATGTTGGGAAGTCTAGATTGTATGCATTGGGCATGGAAAAATTGTCCAACTGCTTGGGCAGGACAATACTCAGGACGTCATGGAGGCCCAAAGATTATTCTTGAGGTAGTAGCATCTTATGACCTATGAATATAGCATGCATACTTTGGCTTACCGGGCTTCAACAAAGATATTAATGTATCACAGTCATCTAATTTGTTCGCCAACCTAGCACAAGATATTGCTCCTCCTGCTCACTACACAATTGAAGGAATAAATTATGATGTTGGTTACTACTTGGCCGATGGCATATATCCGAAATGGTCAACTCTTATCCAAACCATTTCCGAAGCAAGATCAAAAGAAACAATATTTTGCAATGATGCAGGAAGCATGTCGGAAAGATGTGGAGCAGGCATTTGTAGTTCTTCAGTCATGATTTGCTATCATCAAAGGGTCATCACGTTTTTGGGATAAACGTATGTTGCATGATATTATGTCTGCTTGTGTTATAATGCACAATATGATTGTCGAGGATGAACGCGATGAACATGTAGAGGTTGTCATCACTACTCCACCACGTTCTTTGAATAATGAAGAGATGGAGGGAAATGAAATTGAACAATTCCGACGATTTCTTTCTCAACATAGAAGAATCAAAGACAAAGATGTTCACTTTACACTTCGAAACGCATTGATTGAACATTTGTGGAAAAAACGTAGCAATGAACTGATGTAATATTTTTATTTTAAGTTCGATGTATCAATCCAAGTTTAATGTATCTCAATTTCAGTGTTTATTCAGTTAATGTATGAAAATTGTTATTTGAATTATTTTAAAATAAGAAAGATTTTTAAATTTTTAATTGCATGACTTACTATAATGTCAAGTTTAATTATTAATTAATTAAAATGAATGCGTAATAACTTAATCAATATTAGACTCATTTTGAAGGTCTTGACGAGACCTTTCTAATGATATAATCTTAATAAATTAATAAGGGATAGATTAAAACTTAACTTTCAAAGGGTTAATAATTGAATTTATGATGAAGGATACAAATGGAATTAAAAAAAATTGCATGCATTGAGGAGGGTATTTAGGGGGTTTAAATAGAATGAACAGTGAAATGCAGCCGTCTGCATTTCATCCGTCCGAGCTGCATATTTGCAGTCAAATCCATTCCGTCTCCATTTTAGAGCTGTATATACAGCTCGGTTGGAGCTCCCCGGGATGCATTTTGGAGATATACATCCCGGTTGGAGATGCTCTTAGAGAAAAAAAAAATGTAAGAAGTTAAACAACAAGTATACCTAATCCAAATATCTGATTAGATGGGCCTGAATCCCATTGGGACTGACTTCGATCAATCCCATCAGTATTGAATTGAGCATAATATTTCATTTTTTTGTAAAACATTTACTTCATTAGACAAGAATTAATATATTTTTCTTGGAAATTGTTGATACTGTAAAAGTGATTCCAAGAATTAATGTTTGTATAAAACATCTTTTAAATCAAATATTGGTATCGACATTATACTTATGGAAAATTATAACAAAATCGTCAGAAGTTCTGCATTAATGCAACGTATTTCAACTTCAACAATTTTCACTTAAAAAATGCAGTCAAAGACCATTGTCTAATACACGAGATTAAAGAGCTCATGTGTAGAGTTTGAGTGCTGATGGTAAAGTATGATTCGAAAATGTAGAAATTTTTTTTTTTTTTTTTTGAAGACTCATTATGTCTCATAAAAAGAAAATGGAAAAAATCGATATAACTCCCTGTAAACTTGAGTAAATCGGTTTTAGTCTCTATAAAATCCAAAAATCGTCTTAGATCCCTATCTTAATAGAAAATGTCTGTTTGAGTCCCTACCGTCTACCCCAGCAAACCAGATCTACAGTTAACTTAACTAGCTATGTTTGATTACCATAATACCCCTCTTTCATTTGAACATCTCTCTCTCTCTCTCTCTCTCTCTCACACACACACACACAAACCTTTCACCCCCAAAAATGAAAATCGTGCTTCATGTTGAAGACCGGTCCCTGCCTGGAGCTTGCTGAAACTATTCGATGCCTCTCTTGAACCCATTAAGAGCATCTATTGAAGCCGCTCGAAGCCTTTGTTTCTCACGAAGTTGAACAAACTGATTGAGTACGGCATTTCTAGGGTTGAAGGGGTGCTCATTGAGATGAGGACATAGAAGCTTGGAGAAGAGAAATTGCTACATAAATGGGTATCAATGGCATCAACGGCCCTTTTTCTATCCGTTGGAGAAGAAGAGGTTATTTTTGTAATTTTGTTGTCTCAAGGGCATTTTTGACATTAAAAGGACCTATTTGGATTTTTATAATTTTTCAGGGACATTTTCAAAGATTCCGTTAGTTGGATGAAATATACCTTTCTATTTTAACAGACTTTTAACTCAGGGATTGAAATTGTTAATTGCAGAAGATTGCAGGGAGCTAGGATGATTTTTGGATTTTACAGAGACTAAAACCGATTTAAGCAATTTTACATGGAGTTATATCAATTTTTCCCAAAGAAAAAATGAATCTTGAAAATAAAAAATAAATATGAAAGAAACAACTGACAAAAAATGATTATAAAAAAAGTTATAAGAGAAAATTTCAAAGCTTAAATTCTAAGAAACTCGAGAGACTCAAATACAACAATCATTTAAAAAAATAAACCAAAAATCACTTAAAACATCCATTGTTATTTTTCATCCCCGAAAACTAGAGATGGAAAAACCCTTAAAAATGAAGCTTTTCTCAAAACAATGTTAAAAAGAATACAGACCCATGACTTCAAATATTAAAAATTTCAATGGAATACATTTATACTCTCAATTAGTTGTACAATCTCATTTGTAGTAAGATAAAAAACACAATATATAAAATTAGCTAAAGCATTATATGTTTCAGTATATCTCAGTATATGTTCTATTAAAAAAAAAATATATAAAATATATGCATGGATTCAATTCATAAAGAGTATTTATTTTATTTTTGTAAGAGAATGTACTTAATTATATATATCTAAGTATAAGCTTTAGGAAAAAAAAAATGTATGAGGGCAACAAATAGAACTGCGAACGAGACTGAATGTAAGTTTTTTCACTTTTAATATCCTCTACTCCACTTCATTTAAATACCAACTCATGTAACCAACACATAGGCCCCGTTTGGTTAATGTCATTTTTTTTTATGGATTTACTTTATCAGGAATCAATTTATCAAGAATCATTTTACCATGAATCAAGATTTCATCAAATTGTTTGGTTCATTAGTGAATTTCTGCAAAGAATCATTTTTTAGTGTTTGATTCACACATGGATTTTTGCAAGAAATTTTGTTCAAATGTCTAAAATACCCTTACTATTATACATCAACTTGTAAAATTTATTTCTTTATCCATATCACAATTATAAAAAAGAGTAATTTATTTATAAATATTTAACAAATATAAATAAATAAAACAACCGATTATATAATTAAACACATAATAATTATAATTTTCCTAATTAATTGAATATTATAAACTCCCCTATAAAAAGAGAGAAGGAGGTGAGTAAAAAAAAGGAGGCTATTTATTTTAGAAGAGATGTAAATAGTAATTTAATTAATTTACAAATGGCATAACAGTAATCTAATTTATATTCCTAGTGGAATTTGAGATTTTCACCATAAATGGTGAGAATCTCATTTCATCCTATTTTCCCACACACATGGATTTTAATTCCAGTGGGACCCACAATTACCATTAAGATTATCACTAACCAAACACTGGATTTTGCACAATTTGTTGGTATTCTAACATGGAATCAAATATCATCCCAGATTGAGACGAACCAAACAAGGCCATATACTTTACGTCCGCCATTGGTAGCAATTTAGCTTTGTTATGAACGAGAGAGTTTTCCTCTATATTGTTCCTTCTTTATCATTGTTAAGAATAACAGTCAAATCAGGCAGGCTTAAATCAGGCAGGCTTAAATCAGCTTGAAGACTTGAATCCAGGATTCATCAGTGAAGAGAGGGCACCTCTATCAAACTGCTAAGAGGTGTTTTGGGATAAAAAAAAATGTATGACTTTTATTTCTCCGTGGGACACATTCTTGTGTCAGCGCCACAGGTACGATTTGTCTCTTAAATAAAATAGCATGTCCCATGGTAGAGATTTCATAATAGCATGCATGAAACATATAAATAAAATGAAAAATGTTACCCTTAATCTATTTTACCATCTAAAACGCATACTGAATACTTTATCTAATGAAACATTTACTTCATTAAAAAAATGAAGTATATATTCTAATAATTGAATGATATCATTTATAAAAAAACATTTGACGAGATATATACTTTATGCGTAGATGTGCTAGCGAGGTATATAGAAATGCATTTGATTCTTGGCCATTTTTCACAGAGAGAGGGTTCCATCCAACTTTCCAAAAACTTATGTTATGGCACTCTTGTCCTTCCGAGAGACCAACCTGCTTACCTTTGAGTCTTTCACCGGGCCAAATAATAAGGATAGCCGCTTGTCGAACTGCACATTTGTCAGAATATATTGAGCTTTGTTATACTCAGTGCATTTTTTTTTTTTGAGAAAGGTAGATGATCTACCACGAGTTCTATTAATAGAAGTGTCGTAGTACATGTCCAAATTTAGAGAAATAAGAGTGGACATAAAGGTACAAAAGAGTAAAACAACAAAACAAAGAGACAGCTAAGTGAAGAAGGTTGAGATAGGGGGATAGAGCGGGATGGGCCGAAGAGGTATCTACCAACCCGTGAACTTAACTGCCCGATAAAGTCTTCCCATGCATTTTCCGGAGATGCGGTCTGGCCCTTGAATAAAACTGCATTGCGCGTGCTCCACACAGCCCACGCCACCGCCTGAACCACCGCCATTGCCACCGCCCCTCTGAGCCCACTGCCCATCTGGTGTTTGAGCCTTAAGCCCGCATCCCACAACCCTTCCACCGAGGTAAAGTTGACGTCGATACCCGTCTTGTCAGCCACCCTGTTCCAAATGCTCCGTGTGAAAGTGCAGTCGCATAATAGGTAGACGACCATCTCGCGCTCCTCACTGCATAGTACGCAGGTATCCGATGCGTTCAACCGCCATTGTGCCTGATATGCCTTTGTAAGTAGCCATCCCTGGAGGACCAGCCAGACGAATCCCCTGATCTTCAGCGGGACTTTCATCTTCTAGAGAACCGTAGCCTTCCCGTTAAGTGTCGGTATAGTCAGGATGTCCCCCGCCCACCAGTCGTACGCTCGACTAACCGAGAAGCCCCGCTTGGTGTTTGGCGCCCATCGTTGCCGGTCCGCGCTCCCCGTTGTCAGTTGAATACCATGGATGTGCCGGATGAGGTATGTCATGGCCAAATGTTGAGCTATCGACACATTCCTCCCGCATGGCACCTCCCACATGTCCGTGCCCTGATTCCAGAAACTTATGACCCCCCCTCCTTTCTGCTTGCACCTTGGAGAGCGATCGGGAATCCCGCCCGTAACGATGTCTCCCTGATCTAGACATCGTTCCAGAAGTTTATCCCCCGACCGTCCCCCAGGTACCACGCGATGGACTCTGTGAACCGGGAACTGAGCTCAAAGATTCCCTTTGCCACATGTGTCATGCGCTGGTTTGGTCACGGTGTACCAGTGGTGCACCGGGCCCGTTGTCCATATCGTTCCCAAAACAGTTTGCGCCATATCAAGCCCGTGCTTTCACCCCATTTCCACAACCACTTGGATAGTAGCGGCTTGTTCATAAACTCCAAGTCTAGGATGCCCAGTCCCCCTATCTTCTTTCTCTAGTATACGATATCTCATTTGACCAAATGTGGCCTTTTAACCTCCACGTCAATGGAGTTCCATAGTTGTGTCTGATCACGTCGATCATGTGTCCAACACCTTTTGGCATATGGAACAGTGATAATTAGAGCGTCGGGATGCTGGACATTATGGCTTGGAGTAGGATGATGCGACCACCAAGCTCAACTTCTGTTTATTCCACTCGTACATATGCGACCGCATGCGCTCCACCAGCCCCATCTAGTCGTCCTTCCGTAATCATTCGTGTGTCAATGGGAGGCTAAGATACTTGCATGGCAGGGCTGAACTCGTGCACCCTATGATGTTTGCGAGATTCTTGGCTACCTCTCTATGCACATTGATAGGGATGAGCACACTTTTATGATAATTTATCTTCAAACCCGCCAGCCGTTTGAAGCACTCCAAATGAATCAGAATCCCCGTACGTTCTCCTCCTCGGCTTCCCATAGGAGTATAGTGTCATCGGCGTATTGTAGAATGATGTAGGGTGACCCACCCTCTGTACTCGAGATGCTCGAGAGCCACCCTGTTGGTATTGGTTTCCGGTCGCTTTTTTGGCTCCCGGTGTTTGCGTGTGTGGGGTTTTTTATGGGATTCGGATCCTAATGCGCCTTGCAGGCTTGGTCGGATCGTCTCTCGGAAGGGGGATGGGGTGTGGTTCCTTACTGAGGCGCCCGACAGCTCCTCAGGAGGATTCAAGGGTGATTGTGATCGCCATCTGCTTTCTCAAAAAAAGCAAGAAAAGTTGGGTGTTGTTGTTGATTGCTTTCGTGGGGGGATTGTGGATTCTCCTGTTATATATGTGTCACTTTTTAGCCTTTTGGTCACCTTTGGGTCATTTCTGACAGTTTTTCAATTTTTCTTTTTTCGATCGGAGCCGCTAAAATTTTAGACTTTTAGCTATCTGTGTGAGTTCGAGAACTCCGATTGAAAATCTATCTGCATATTATGAGTCCTGGTGCCATTTTGAGCCACTCATAAAAATTTCATCGAATTCCGGTAACGTTTTAGAAAATTTGGCAGTTCCGAATCGTATCCGGGTTTTGACCGATTTTGGATTGTCAAAGGGGGACTTTGACCGGGTCAACGAAGACCTTGACTAGTCAAAGATGACCTTTGACTAGTCAAGGGTTTTTGTTTTTTTGTTTGGTTGGGTTGACTCAAAGTCAAGCCTCACCAACCCACTTTTTCTCATAAATGTGAGTGTGTGTGTGTGAGTGTGTGTGTGTGTGTGTGTGTGGACACTATGCTTGGGCGTCCCCTTTCATCTCCCTCTCCCTCTCCCTCTCACTCTCTCCTTCACTCCCTCTCCCTCTCACTCTCTCCTTCACTCCCTCTTCCTTGTTGGTGCTAAATAGAACTAGTAAAAGAAGGAGAAGAAGGAAGACCTGAAAAGGAAAAGAGAAGGTATGTGTGTGTGCAAGCTTTGAGTGTTGTTTGTTCTTGATTCCCTTCTCTCTAACTCCCTCTCATGCCTCCCCTCTTCACCCCTGTTTTCAGCCATCAAAAGCTTGAGGAGTGGCTGAGAAGGTGGTGGTGTTGGTGGTGGCGGTAGAGGTGGTTTGGTGCGCAAAGGGCACCCGAGTACCCCCCTTTTCTTTCCCCTCCTTTTTGGTAAGTTCTCCTCCTCCCTTAGCTTTGTTTTAGATGATTGTTAGGGCTTTTAAGTGGTCAAGCATGCTATGCATATGTGGTAGGGGGTGTGGGAGGGCTGAGGAGGGGGTGGGGGGAGGTTGGGCGCGCGCGCGGGGCCATCCGCGCGCAGTCGGGCATGCTGGTGGGTGCGCGCGCGTACGCGCAGACGCACGAGCGTGCGCGCGGGCACAACGCGCAGTGCGCGCAGGCGCGCGCGAGCGTGCGCGCGCGGCAGCGCGTCTGGGCGCGCGGGCAGGCGCGCGGCAGTGCGCCAAGGGTGCTGGGGCGCGTGCGTGCGTGCGTACGCGTGCGGGGGGCCATGCGTGTGGCTGCCCGAGGGTTCGGGTAGGTGTCGGGGCACCCGGACTTGCGTGCGTACGTGCGTACTCGCATGCGTGCGAGCCCGTATGCATGCTTGTCCGAGTTTTAGGCATTTCTAGTAAATTTCATGTATATTTGTGTAGTTTACTCACCATATTGAATGCCCATGTCTTGCAGATCTTGGCGAATGGTCACGCAACGACCGGGTTGCGGTGAGTGGGTCAATCCAACCCAGTAGGGAGGCGTTCGATGCACGTAGGCGTGCATTGCCCTCCCCTGGGGCACCATAACTGCATATTAACTTGTGTGAATGAAAACCTATGTTAATGCATGTTTTGCTATGATGTAACCATGCCATGTTAGACATTGTATGCTAGGGATATACATCCATGTATCATGTATAGAGGCCCGTACATGCCTAGACACCATGTCCCGTGCTTGAAAAGCCTTGATCTATGCATGTTTCCCATTTAGTTTAATTTAATTAAATCAAAATGAGATTATGTTGGTATAAGCATGCCTTAGAAAATATTATAACCTTGTTATTATAATATATGTTTCCCCGCATCTTAGTTATGCGCCCTGGAGGAATTCTTGAGAATTCATTACCTTAGTAGTGTTAGTAATCGTTGTCGACGGATCCAAGAGGATCGTATCCGTGAGAGTAGGTTGTTTTCTCCCCTTCGTTGGATCCGAGTAGGAACTAACCGGGTTGGGAAAAGCTGTCCTGACAGAGGGCTCCCATCGGTAGGTACTACCGATGCATTCGGGAATGTACCGACCATGGGAGTATACCAGGTAGAGGCTACCCGGGGAAAGGGCTACCGGTGGACCAAGGGTGAGGAGCAGTCTAATCTGTCCCAAAAGGCCTATGTCACCTCTAAAGGGTGAGGGTGAGGGTGGGGTGGGTCGGCGATGCTACGACCCACTAGTTTGTACAGTTACTCCCGTTTAGGGACTTTAATTATTTTAAGGTTAATATGAGTTGTGTTGCATAGATTGTGCCATTCACTGAGCGTGTGGCTCACCCCTCGCATATCTTTTCCTCCAGTTGTTACTGAGTCGGATCTGAAGGAGGAGCTCCCCGAGGCATCACATCAGTAGCGGAGCAGCGTTCACGTTTTGGGTTCTGCGAGTGAGAGGCCATCAGCATCCCCTTCTTTTGCTTGTATGTATTGTTATCCGTGCTTGGGCACAACACTTGTATATGGATGTCTTTGTTTATATTGGCTCTCACAGGACAGTTGATTATGTATTCTGGTCTGTAATATGTCTTTGAATTACAGACTCAGTCGTTTAAGCTTCCGCTATATGTATATATATTATGTCAGCTACATTATTGATTGTGTATCATCTTCGATGTTGTTTAGAGTCTTTTATTGATCTCCTGTATGGACTGCTGATATTATATATATTTGCCACGTATCGGGGACGGCCGCCCTGGGGTGTGACATCTCCGCTCTGAGACACGGCCAGCCGTACACAGAGGTGAAAACGGGGAATCCTTTTTTGCTTCCCAAACTTGACATAGGGAGGTTTAAAAATACAAGGGGGTGGGTGAGAGTCGGCTAGTTGTATGTTGAATATGTTTGTATGATATGTTATCGTGTATGCTTGTAAGATATGTTGAATATGCCTTTTATCCATATTAGGTGGAACCCCTATAATTAATCATTATATTATCGTCCATGTGGTTCATGTACTTAATTGTGATTGCAATTCTCTTATTATAATTATGCGCATGTTAGACTAATCGGGCCTATCTGTAATAGGTATGGGTATGACCCACTATCGGGTTGTGCCTTATTAGTTAGAATGCAAGCGATGTAATCACCGCCTTGTATTTGTGTGATGCACTCGTATAGAATTCAGAAAAATTCATTGTTGTATCGGTGTTTCTAACCGATGATTGTGGTGTTAAGTTAGGCCTACATGCGCTAGGCACGTGTATGAACCGCCTGTAGGGTTATGCCTTGGCTTATTTCCCGTGTGAGAACAGAAGTAACTCCCCGCATCCAAGCGACGCATCGGTGTGGGAGTTCAAGCAAATTCAATAGCATTGGTATTTAATTAGCGAGAGTAGTTGAACCATTAAGTTCGCATTACGAGCGTGGAGTGCTTCCTCCCCATATCATCGTGCATCGAAGCTATCCGGTATTGAAGCTGTTCTGCGTGGTGCTGCCACTTGTAGGTGTTACAGATGTGTATTGCGATACCCATATGGCAGAGGTACCGATCATGGAAGGCCGCCAGTAGAGGCTACCAGGTGATATTGTGAGTGTGGAATTGTTCTCCCCTTCATTAGCTCCAAGTTGAAGCTGTCTGGCGTTGAAGCTGTCTTGTGTGGTGCCGCCACCTGTAGGTGCTACTAATGAGTATTTCGATACCCATATGGAAAATGCATTGATCATGGAAGGCCACTAGGTAGAGACTACCTAGGGGTGGACTATCGGAATATGAAAGGTGTAGACGAGAAAGATTTCTCCCAATAGTCCCTAGGGTCACCCCTCCGGGGGCTAGTGTGATTGTGAATTGGAAGTCACGTAGTCACGTGACCCTCATACCCATCAAGCATGCTCCGGGTATGCTAGGCCTAACACTTTGAGGTATCGTAGTGTATCTGTAACTCGATGCAGATGAACTTGTATTGTTTTATCCAGTAACGCCATGTGTTATGGTTAACCGTCTGTTCTTCCCAAAAGTACCAACAGTTTTCTTTCGGGGGAGAGGGTGAGGTATGGTTGCGCAACCGGGTGACCTTGCTATCAATTGGTTTTCACCCATGTTTTACTTGGAAGGAAATTGCATTGGTATTGAATTGTTATTGTGGTGCTTGGCTTCTTGCCACTCACTGAGCTTGTAGCTCACCCCTCGCATGTTGTTTCTTTCACCAAGGACTACGTTGAGCGTGGAGTTGGAGCTTCTTTGTGGCGTGGTCTTGCGTGCGTGGAGCGTCCCGTCTAGCGGTTGGTGAGTGTGAGGTTGTCAACAGTCCTAATGTCATTTATGTATTGTTAATCGTGTGTGTTGCATTGGTTGTATTTTATTTGGACTATACTTGGCTCTCACAGGACAGTGATTGTGTATTCGGGTCTGTAATAATATTTTGGTTTACATACTTATTGGTATTTTATGCTTTCACTTTGCAGTTAGCCATCATTTATCTTTGCTTTGCCACTTTATATGTTGTATGTTGGAGTCTTTGTTGACCTCAGGTAATGATAGCTGATATTATTTATTACTACATCTCGATGACGGCTGCCTTGGGGCGTTACAGACAAGGTGGTGGAAGGTGGCCCCGGCGTTCTTCAATCCAAATCAGTTATTGATTTAGGGATCAAATGATTTAGGGATCAAATGTATGTATATTTAGGGATTTGCATAATCAATTATTGATTATCTCTGGTCAAATATACATATATTGTTGGGATTTTGGGAATCAATTAATGACGGATTTAAATCCAATATATATTGTTGTGATTTGCGAATCAAGTAATGACAGTTCCATATCCACATATAATTTAAAGGTGGTGTCTTCCGTCAATAAGTGTAGACGGGTCGGAGGACCGCCTGCAGGTGAAGATCTGGGTCGTCGTGCCTGAGATCCGGCACCAAGAGAACCTTGGGGCCAGTGGTGTAGTGTTGGCCAAAGGGACTCCGATGCTCAAGTCAGTGAAGTGAAAGAATGGAGAAGATGAAGATGAGGAAGATGACTTAGAAAACCAGAAGACCATAATTGCTTACTTGTGAATCCCCCCTTCTCTCTCGTCCTTCCCTTGCCCTTGTAGCCGAGTGAGTGGCCATGTCTTTTCCCTCCCAGATGCCTCTCTGTCCTGATAGGAAACCTCTAACATTGAAGATTCCATGGGATTTGAGACTGGAAGTTTGTTATGATGTCGTGACCACGTGTAGCCCTCGCATTATCCCTAACCACGACTGCAACAAATAGTGGCAGGCGGCTTGTCAGGGTCAAGGCACGCCTCTGCCAATTCAGCGGAGCAGAGCAGCCATGGCCATGACTAGCGGTGTTAGTGGTCACTTTCCTTTTGTGGTTAAGGCTAATTTTGAACCCAGGTTAGGCTAGTTAGCTTCAATAGTTGTCTTGATTAAAGGCGAGCTGGGCTGGTCGAGTGACCTGATCGTCCTCGTGATGGTGCTGGTCTGGTGACCGAGTTGTCCTGCCTTGGTGAGCAGACGTTTCCCGAGTAGCACTCCTCGAGTAGGTTCCCCTGAATTGGGACCCCCATTTGAGAGGAACACTGCTATTTTCTTTGGGTTACCTATATCTGGGCTCATTTTTTACAGTGTCCCTCTACCCGTTTACCCGATTATCCTGGACAAGTGGCGCCCCTAGGAAGAGTGTGAGATTTCCCCTCTACATATTTTGTTGGAATTTAGAAAATCAATAAGTGATAATCCCTTAATCAAACATCAATGTTAAATACTAACTTGAAAGGGCACGGATAGTCCCACCACCCATTTTATTTTGAGCACCACCTTTTTTACCCCACAACCTATCATTTGGTTTATTTCCAAGTTCACCACCTTATAAAAATTTCTTACCAAAGACTCAAAGCTCACCACCTTCACATTTTCTAAAACATGCATCTTTCTTCTCTCTTTTTAATTTCCCTTCTCTCTTCTCATTCCACCCTCACTCTCTCTGTCCGCCTCCGCTTCGTCGTCGACATCCATCGGTGCAAGAATGGATCCTGACCTCCATCGACGTCCACTTCGTCCTCAACATCCATCGGTGCAAAAATGGATCCCAACTTCCGTTGACAGCCTCCTCAGCTTCGTCGTCAACATTCGCCGGTGCAAGAGCAAATCCCGACCTCCATCGACGTCCACCTCCGCTTTGTATTTAACATCCGCCGGTGCTTTGAATGTTGGTTTTGATCAAACGTTAGATGGTTTTCTTTGTAAATATAGCTTTAAGTGTTCTCAATGTTTATCAATGGATTAATTGAAGAGACCTAAGTGTGGATAAGTAACTCTTGCTGAATTTGTGATTTTTTCTTCTTCTTATGTTTTATGAAATAACTTGATTTATGTAGGAATTGACACGCAAACTGTCTAACAATACACATATACTCGATACACAATGTGTCTATCATTTCAGAAAACAACATTAAAGCTTCATACATTTATGTGTTCGACAATAATAGTCTCCAATTACTACAACCATTGACATTGGTGTAGTAAAACACACAACTATAACTCATTCCAGAACCTATAGTTTTTTTTCCTGTTCCGTCGACAAGGGCATTGTCTAACAAATATAATTATGTAGACACTTCATGTGTCTAATGCATTTTAGAACTTACAGGTTTTTTTTCTGTTCCCATCAACAGAGACATTGTCTAAGAAATATAATTATGTAGACATCCCATATGTCTAACTCATTCCAAAATCTACGGGTTTTTTTTTCTGCTCCCATTGACAGGGACATTGTCTAGGAAATCTAATTATGTAGATAATGCATGTGTCTAACTCATTCCAGAACCTATGTGTTATGCCTGTGTCATTTGGAGCCATTTCGGTTAAGCCTTGGTCACTTCTGGGTCATTCAGGGCCTTTTTAATTTTTCGATCGGAGCCGCTAAAATTTTGACTTTTAGCCACCTGCGGGAGTTAGAGTACTCTGATTGAAAATCTGACTGCATATTATGGGTCCTGGTACCGTTTAGTACTACCCATAATAATTTCATCGAATTCCGGTAACGTTTTAGAAAATTTTACAGTTCCGAATCGTATCCGGGTTTGGTCGTCACTGGATTGTCAAAGAGTGACTTTGACCAAGTCAAAGTAGACTTGGACCAAGTCAAACAAGACCATTGACTAGGTCAATGGGTTTTGTTTTTTTGCTAGGTTGGGTTGACTAAGTCAAGTCTCACCAAACCCCTTTTTCACTAATAAATGGTGTGTGTGTGTGTGTGTGTGAGTGTGTGTGTGATTGGTGTAGGCGTCCCCTTCTCCTCCTCTCCCTCTCACTCTCTCCACTCCCTGGTTTCTTTGTTTTGTGTGTTTAAAAAAAGAGAAGAGGAAGAACAAGAAGGAGAAGAAGAATCATTAAAAGGAAAAGAGAAAGGTATGTGTGTGCAAGCTTTGGGTGTTGTAGTTGTTGTTGTTTCTCTTCTCATTAGCTCCTTCTCATGCCTTCCCCCCCCCCCCCCCCTGTTTTCAGCCAAGGAAGGCTGGTGGAGTGGCTGATGAGGTGGTGGTAGTGGTGGTGGTGGTAGAGGTGGTCGTGGGTGTGTCGAGAACCCGCATCTCCCCATTTCCCTTCCCCTGTTTTGGCAAGGCAGCACACTGTCTTTTAAAGATCTCAGTGAATCTAGTATTTAGAGGCATATTTTTAGGATTATGTCTTCTTATGATTTGATCAGCTATGTGTCTAGATGTTATATATGAAATTTGGGGTCATTATGATATCTGTGGTGTAAGTTAGAACCAGTTTTGCATGACCTGTCCAGATTCGCATAGGAATTGACCTGCTTCGGGAAATGATTTGTTTCGGGCTTGTAGAGGCAAAATTATGTTCTAATGTCTGCATAGATTATGATCCCAGCATATCATAGAATGTGCATGATTTATTTCATAATTTTTGGAAGTGTATTGGGTGCTGTGAAGACCAATTAGTAGGGCTGGTTGCAGCAGGTTTAGCAGTTTTGCTTGGTTGAGTGTCAAGGAGTTGGTTGCATGTGTCTTGGGTGATAATATGGAAGTATCAGGGGTTAGGGTTTTCATGAAGTAAGCTTATATGTGTGATAGGAGGTTCCATAATTTAATTATGGATCATTGGTTGTGTTTTGCAGATCTCGTAGACCGGACGCGCGGCGATCCGGGTATCGGTGAGTGGTTCGATCCAATCCCCCCCCCCCCTCTCGGGATGCGCTCGACGCGTCGCGCATCGATGGGCCCCCCTAGCTATACTACTTGTGTAGATAAGTAGTATGGCCATGCTTAAGCTATAATATGTAGATATCTCGCATGCTAGGCTTATATACATGTATTGTATCCATGTATGAATGATTGTGTTGCATGCGCCCCTCTAGTATGGGCATGTATTTTTGAAATGTGTATGGATGTATAGAATATGGCATGCCTTAGGTAGTATGGTAATACCACTCCCACCATATTAATTGGAATATCGAACATGAATAAGTCTGGGTTAATAACGGGCACCTGCCTAATATTCCCTTGCGATAAGACTCGAGAGCGTGGTGTAGTTGTTGCGCCTATGCTAATGGGGCAAAGCTATGACCAGCTTCATGAGATGATGATCTCTCTCGCCCTCTCCCTCTGAACGAACTGAGTAAGTAGATGCGATTTCCTACTCGACTCAGGTTTGTTTGGAATATTGGCATGCACCTGTTAGTGCGCGAGATCGCGCTTGCCCCTTTCTTTTAAGTTGGCGATATCCAACGCACGCTTAAGTTAGGCCTTGTGTGCTTATGTGACTAATGACATGTATGCATGTTGTATGATTTATTATGATGTAAATCCATGTTAGGGAGTGTCCCTATAATTATTAGATGATTGTGCATATGGTTCATGCACATAGCTAGATATAAAATTCTCCTGGATATATTTATATGCGCATGTTAAAAAAAAACTGATAGGCCTATCTGGGATAGGCGTGGGTATGACCCGCTATCGGGTTGTACCTTATTAGTTAGAGCGCTAGTGATGTAATCGCCCCGTGCATCCGAGCGATGCACTCGTTTGGAATTCAGGAGAATTCATTATCTTATCAGATTGTTAAGCCGGTAGTTGGGGCGTGACACCCCCTTGTGTCCGAGCGACGCAACGGTGTGGGAGTACAGTAGTATTCGATATCTCGATAAGTGATTATCGAGAGTAGTTGTTTCTCCATTGGGTTCGCTTTGCGAACATGGAATGTTTACTCCCAATGTCGTCCGTGTTGAAGAGGGCCGGGTTGTAGCTGTCCTGACAGAGGGCTCCCATCCGTAGGTACCACCGATGTGTTTGGGAGCGTACTGATCGTGGGAGTGTACCAGGTAGAGGCTACCCAGGAGAGGGCTAACGAATGATATTGCGAGCGTGGAATCGTTCTCCCCTTCGTTGGATCCGATGTAGGAACTCCCCGGCGTTGGGAAAGCTGTCCTCCCATCCGTAGGTACCACCGATGCGTTCGGAAGGTACTGATCGTGGGAGTATACCAGGTAGAGGCTACGCGGGGGAAAGGGCTACCGGTGGACCAAGGGTGTAGAGCAGTCTAAGTCTCTTCCAAAAGTCCCAAGAGTCTCCCTCCGGGAGTGAGGGTGAGGATGAGGTGAAGACACGTCGCCTTGTGACCCATTCGTTGTTCGTCCGTTCCCATAGTTGTTGGGTCCGGTCTCGTATCGATGTTCAAAGACATCGTTGGGCAGTTATCTCGATGTAGATGATCCAGTAGTGTTGCGTAGACCAGTAATCCCAGGTCTCCTCGACCAACGGTATGGTCTCTCCCCAAAAGTCCCAAGAGTCTCCCTCCGGGAGTGAGGGTGAGGGTGAGGTTGGTGATCTAGTAATGTTGTGTGGACTAGTAATCCCGGGTCTCCTCGACCAACGGTATGGTCTCTCCCAAAAGTCCCAAGAGTCTCCCTCCGGGGGTGAGGGTGAGGGTGAGGTTGGTCGCGCCGCTGCGTGACCCTGTTATCCATGGGTTTCCACCCATGTTTACCTTGAAAGGGAATTGTTTATGTATTGAACTGTTGTATGGTGATTGGTTTCCAGCCACTCACTGAGCTTGTAGCTCACCCCTCGCATACTGTTTCTTTTCAGGGGCAGTGTTGGGCGTGGAGCTGGAGCTTTCCTGTGGCGTGGTCTTATGGGCGTGGAGCGTTCTTCCGGCGGGTGGCGAGTGCGAGGCTGTCAGCAGTCTTAGAGTCATTGTATGTATTGTAAATCGTGCATGTGGCACAAGTTGTATTTTCTTTGGTCTAGACTTGGCTCTCACAGGACAGTGATTGTGTATTTGAGTCTGTAATAATGTTTTTGATTTACAGACATTGTTTATATATTATGCTTCCGCTTTTCAGTCAGTTATCATTATCCTTGCTTTGCCACCTTGTGTGTTGTTGTTGGAGTATTTATTTGACCTCAGGTATTGATAGCTGATATTTTATTATTGCCACGTCTCGGGGACGGCTGCCCTGGGGCGTGACACTATGCATTTTTTTCTATTCTCATTGACATGAACATTGTCTAAGAAATATAATTATGTAGACACCCCATGTATCCAACCAAAGTTAAGTGTGTGGATTTTACTACGGACTTTACCCATATATTACATACAAAATTCCCCTTAGAAAATATTATTGTTGGCATGTTGAACATACTCATGACTCATGAGATGAATTAGTATACTGATATTGATCTACAATTGTAAAATGGTTCAATACATATTGTTGAGAACTATGTTTAAACAATAATGTAATACTAATTTATTCATGCTCCAATCAATCTAGTAAAGATAATTTAGAGAAAGTTAGGGTATTTTTTTAGAAAAATGAATTGTGTTAGATGAATTTGAATGGTTTAGGATTCAAAGATGGCGTTGTGAATGCATTTTAGTAACTCATTGAATTAAATACTATGTATTAGTCAATTTTTCATTGTTTGTATGCTGGTGGCATTGATGAATCTCTTCTTTTCTTTTTTTTCCTTTAGAGAAGAGTATTATTGGCATGACGAGCCAGTACCTACACCTTGGGAGGTGGTTTCGGGGTACATGGCATAGTTTCAGATGATGAACCACAGTTCGAGGCATGGGACAACTATCAAGGCTACAAAGAGAGTAGTTGGATACATGATACATTATTTGCAAGATGGAACACCACTTCATGACCCAAAATCTGTGTGATATATGTCAAAGCAAATGCACAATCAACATGGATGAATTAGTTGGCTCATGTTAGAATCAATTTTTCAATTTTTTTTGTGTTATAGATATCAGTGCCCAAAAACAATTGGTGTTGAATCATCTTTTATGTGTTTGTAGATTTAACTTGTATTATGTGTATTGAAACAAAAGTTTAAATGAAGTTGTTTAAGTTTCAACACATGATTGTATTATGATTTGATTGTGTTTGTAGAACTTCATAATACTTTAGGGGTGAATATGTTAATTAATGTGAATGTGTTTTGGGGAATGTGACTGTCTTATTGAATGTGAATGTTGAATGTGTTTGTAAATGTTTTATTGGATAAGTAATTCTTGTTGAATTTGTGATTTTTTTCCTTACGTTTCATGAGGAAACTTGATTCATGCAAGAATAGACAAACAAACTGTCTAACAATACACATATACTCGACACACGATGTATCTAACCTTTAGAAAAAACATTAAAACTTTCATACATTTATGTATTCAACAGTAACAGTCTCCAATTACTACAACCATTGACATTGGTGTAGTTAAACACACAACTATAACTCATTCCAGAACCCATAGGGTTTTTTCTGTTTCCATCGACATGGATATTGTCTAGAAAATATAATTATGTAGACACTCCTTGTCACGCCCCAGGCATCCCCGAGACGTGGCAAAATATAATATAATATCAGCTATCAATACCTGAGGTCAATAAGGACACCAACAACAATACACAAGGCGGCAAAGCAAGATAATGATAACTGACTGAAAAGCGGAAGCATAATATATAAACAATGTCTGTAAATCAAAAACATTATTACAGACCCGAATACACAATCAATGTCCTGTGAAAGCCAAGTCTAGACCAAAGAAAATACAACCTGTGCCACATGCACGATTTACAAAGCATAAAATGACTCTAGGAATGCTGACAGCCTCGCACACGCCACCCGCCGGTAGAACGCTCCACGCCCATAAGACCACGCCACAGGAAGCTCCAGCTCCACACCCAACACTGCCCCTGAAAAGAAACAGTATGCGAGGGGTGAGCTACAAGCTCAGTGAGTGGCTGGAAACCAATCACCATTCTACAGTTCAATACATAATCAATTCCCTTTTTCAAGGAAAAACATGGGTAGAAACCCAATGGATAACAGGGTCACGCGGCGGCGCGACCAACCTCACCCCCACCCTCACTCCCGGAGGGAGTCTTTTGGGACTTATGGGGAGAGACCATACCGTCGGTCGAAGAGACCCGGATTTACTGGTCTAGAGACCATACCGTCGGTCGAAGAGACCCAGATTTACTGGTCTACTCAACACTACTGGATCATCTACATCTAGACAATCACCCAACGATGTCCTTCAACATCGATCACGAGACCGGACCCAACAACTATGGGAACGGTCGAACAACGAATGGGTCACGAGGCGACGTGTCTTCGCCTCATCCACACCCTCACTCCTGAAAGGAGACATCTTGGGACTTTGGGAAGAGACTTAGATTGCTCTACACCCCTGGTCCACCGGTAGCCTCTCCCCGCTCCGTAGCTTACCTGGTATACTCCCACGATCAGCACTGTCCGAAACACATCAGGAGGTGCCTACAGATGGGAGCGCGCGTCCAGCCGTCGCGACCCCGCGCGCACTGCGCCCCCCCCCCCCCCCCCCCGCGTAGCACCCCACGCACGCGCATGCACGCGTGCGCGCACACTGGTCCCCAGCCCCGCGCCCACGTGCATGCCCTGGCGCACTGCACCGCGCGCGCCCGCGGGCACTCGCGCGCACCCCCGCTCGCTCCAGCACCCGCGCGCCCACTCCGCGCTCACCCGCGCGCGTCTGGGTGCCCGACTGCGCCCGCCTCCGCGCGCGCCTGCGCGCGCAGATTGCGCCCAGCTCGTGCCCAGCCCATCCCAACCTCATTTTAACCCTCCCCAACCCCTCACACACACCCTAACCCATCTACCTAGCATGCATGACTCCCCTAACATCCCCTTAAGCCATGAAAACCAAGAAAAGAAGGGGAGGAACTCACCTTGGAGGGGGAACGAAAGGGGGAGGTTCGGGGGCCCTCGACGCACCCGCGACCACCTCAACCACCACCACCACCTCAGCCCTCCCCAGCCCTCCAATGGCTGCAAATCAGGGGGGGGGGGAAACCATGAAAAGGGAGCTTGAGAGAGAGGAGATCATCCACAACAACACACCCACACAAACCTACTCATGCACTTGCACCATCTCCTTCACCATCTCTTTTAGACATTTTCACAAACACCTTGGGGGCTTTGAGAGAGTGAAAGAGGGGTCCAAGATGAGGTTGACGTGGGGAAAAATGGGAGGGGAGAGAGAGAGAGAGAGAGAGAGAGAGAGAGAGAGAGATATTTATGCAACAAATATCTTAAGAGGGAATGAAAAGACCTAGTCGCCCTTTGACTAGAAATTCTGCGCATGCTTCACTGGAACAGCCATAACTTCCTCAATATAGCTCCGAATTGCACAATTCCAATTCCGTTGGAAAGCCAAGAAGATTATCTACAACTTTCATGTTCATGCCAAGATCAAATAATCTCTCCAGATATTCCGAAATTAGAGCTAAACATAGAACAGGGCTGCTGCCAGAATTTCCCTCCCCGGGGTATACTTGGAAAAATACCCATAACTTTTACTACAAGAATCCAGTTGATCTAATTCCACTTCTGTACGAAAGCTAACTCAAAACTGGACATCTCATAGTAAACTCATATTTAAACCTCTTCATCTTGGATTTTAACAAAATCAAATCCAAATACCAAATTGGAAATACATAACTTCGAGGAAAAAAATTATGTACCCAAATTTTCAAACAGAGCGCTCCAAATGACACAGGCACAACACTCCATGTGTCTAACTCATTCAAAAACGTACATGTTTTTTTTTTCTGTTTCCATCGATGTGGTCATTGTCTAGGAAATATAATTATGTAGACATCTCATGTGTCTAACGTATTCCAGAACCTACATGATTTTTTTTTATGTCTATCGAGATATGAATTGTCTAATAAATATAATTATGTAGACACCCTATGTCTTTAACTCATTTCAAAAAATAAGGTTTTTTTTTTTTTTTTTCTATTTTCATTGACATGGCCATTGTCTAGAAAATATAATTATGTAGACATTCTATGTGTCTAACTCATTCCAGAACCTACATGATTTTTTTTCTTGTTCATCGACATAGGAATTGTCTAATAATATAATTATGTAGACACCCTATGTGTCAAACTCATTCCAGAACCTACATGTTTTTTTTTGTTTTCATCAACAAAGTCATTGTCTAGAAAATATAATTATGTAGACCTCCCATGTGTCTAACTTATCTCAATTACTTAGGGTGGTTGGAGTGACTTATCCAGTTACTTGGGGTGGTGAGAAGGGGAGGGTGGTGCCCTTAATATATTTTTAAGAGTTATGCTCAGATGACAATATTGTAAATAAAATGTGGTGTTTAATATAAATGGGGTGGTGGGAATATCCGCCCTCAACTTGCAAATATGTTGGTTGTCGGATATGATGGGCTTGACGGGCCGGATCCACGTTAGGTGGGCTATCTAGGTCGTGGCCTTCATTATTAGGGTCTTAGACCACGGGCACGTGGAGCATAGTTAACGGGCTTAGATTTTGACCCCTACACTCACCAAATTGGTTTCTCCACCTTGTTTCTCATAGCTTTCCATGCTTCATGCATGTAGATTGAGAGTTCCAAATATTCTTGGGCTCTAGATGAGCTCATCCGTACCTTGGCCTCCAATTTCAATATTAGTAATGACCTCCCAAAAATTTGCAAGGTCTACTGGCCGTCGCTAATGCTTTACGTAGTAAAATGTCAAAATTTAATTTTTTGACTGTGATCAATATATCCCTGCCTGCAAATTGTTTCATTGACAAAAAAGGTCTTGTACATATAATATTTGACAAAAATATACACCTACACAATTGGCATTCAACAAATCTTCATTTAAGTAAACAGTTAAATAAAATATTATCTAACATAGATTTCATTAAAATTTACAATGTTATAACTAATTACAAGAATATATACATATGGACTGAAAGAAGATATTATAACAAACACATATCAATTGTTGAGAATGAAAGCTTGCATCATGGATCCTGCAAATAAAATAAAATATAATCGTTAGGTTATTAATAAATAAATTACAATAAAACAATAAACTAAATTCATAAATACGATGTGAAACTAGTACGGTTATACACATCCAAAATAATTTCTCTATTTGTAAATGCATAACAGGGTGAAAACAAACTGGATAAAATTTAAGGACTAAAAATAAGCTTTTGGGTACACCTAGAATGTCCTTTTATAGTAACAAGGTACAAATAGCAGATCTTATATATGAAAAATGAATACATAACAGTCCACCTCAAGAACGCATCACAGTGTATTAAAAATATTCTCCACATAAGATATAATATCATCTCTCAAACTAAAATTAATAAAAATGTGATAGAACATTTTTCAAAATTCAAACAATAACAGATCTTATAGATGAAAAATCCAACAATGAGTAAAGAATTCTTCTACATAAAAATAAATTCAGCAATACACAAACATTACAGATCGATTCAAACCTTGTTGCAGAGAAAACATAGTAATTAAATATGTTAAGAAAGTTCTTATTTCTTTGACAAAATAATATGTTTAGAAAGATAACAAAAACAATTATCACCACCAAAGATAATTAAATCAACAATAAGGACAAGGTCATGATTACTGATGCTTAGAACATAGCTGGTACCTCATCAAGTATTTCTTGACCTGGTTGATGTAATCCTAAAAAAATTCAATGGAAATTGCCGAGCAAAGCTTGCAAAAAAAGATAAATTTGTCTGAGTTGCATTTCGGTCTTTTAAGTGCTCAAGGCTTGTCAGATCTTTTATAACATTTATGAAAATGCTTGCATCCTCAATGACTCCAACAAAATAAAGTTCCATTAGAAGCTTCAATGTGTTGTGCTGCTTCATTGCCTTCAAGCTCCTATCTACGTCTAAATCATCTCTAGATTTTGCAAGAAAAAAGATTTTTAAGAGACCCTGAACTAAACATGGGGAGAAGTCGATGTACCGTTGATGGAGCAAAGAGCACAACAGCAAAACCTTTTTCTATGGATTTTTCTATTTTCATTCCTATCTCACTTACTTTGACCATCATCTTTTAAGTCACTTCACTTTTTTTTGGCTTAATGCCTCCATCTTCATAAAACTCATCAGTTTTCACATAATAAAATCATGTGTATTCATTTGAAAATTGAAATCATAAACCAACTTCAAGCAAAATCCAGGACAGATGGGAGTAAACTAAGTTCAAGTAAATCCATCATCACGCAAAATACAAGTAGATAGATGTCATTTTTTTTAATCTCAAATTAGCATCATTATATTAAATTTGAAATGTGAATTGATTATGTATTTCATATAATGAAAATGTACAAGAATGAATATTCATAGGTGCAAGATAAAATTAAAAAATCATACCTCGTTGTGTGGGTCAGGCATGGTTTGATGCATATATTTCTGCATCTGCTCCATGGTTTTCTTCATTTCTTGCATTTCATGTTCACGCAACCTCTCTCTTTCACGTAAGCTCTCCATTTCAGAACGCATATCTTCAAGTTGAGAATAGACCGCAACATAATTGCCTTGTGATTGACTCGATGATGGTCCAAATATTGAAGTAGGCGTTGGACCTAACCCAAAACCGCGGACTCGTCCATGTCTCTCTGGCCCCATAACGAAAGTGTATACGTCATCACTAACAGTGGAGCCAGACTCTTGTGTCGAGGCCAGTTCCCTAAAGCGATTTTGTCAAAAAATAATATAAATTACTTAAAATATAGTTCAATCATTATTAAGTTTATACAATAATTACGTACCATTATTTTAGCAGATTTTGGATCTGATGGAGACCCATCTTTCTTGGTATGGGTACGAGCAAAAAGCTCTACTCGTGTAGGTACACTGCCATCCGTTCTTGATCTTATCTATTTTCACAACATAAATTAATAGATAAACATTATTAGACTGTTAATTATAAAATAAGACAAACATGAAGATAATCACCTCATCCTCTCTATAACGAGCAAAACTTTTTGTCCCCCCACAATGTTTAATAACTTGTTTATTATGATTTTGACTACTTTTTGCAGCTATTTCTTACATGAAGTTAGTATTAATGTCAACAGTAGAGTAATATCATAACATAATTTAAAAATATTATAATTGCTAAACAAAATCCTTACTTGTGCCTCCGGACTATTCCAATATTGCACAAGCCAAGTCCAATCACTATCAGAAATATCAGGGGGTGGTCTAGCCAATCTTTGAGCATCAGTATCAAATGGCTTATAATATTTTTCTTTCAAATCATTTTTCCACTCTCGATACTTGGATGTCCTACTCTCGATATTTGGATGCCATTGATTGGAGAACCCTTTTTTCCTCTCCTCCCCTATATCAAGAGAAAGAAATGCATTGTTCCATTAAATACATTCTATAATATAATTGAAACTGTGAAATAAATATGATTGAAATAATGGTTTTCACCTGAATTATCTTCCACAGTCTTTCTTTTGTCGACGCAGGTACGTCAGCCCATTTTTTGTATTGTAAAGGGACATGACTATTTCTAATAGTCGTTCCCAACAAAGTAGTAAAACGATCGCTAATTGGTTGTCCATGTTCATTCCAATCGACATGCAATTTCTCTCCCTGTGGTAAAAGTATGCCCCTTGTTGGGCCCCTCCTCCTCACGCTAGTAGAACCTATTAGAAATATCAGACACAAACACACTTAAAATTTAATGTCATGTACAAGTCAATAGTTAACAATAAAATTGTATTGTACTTTAAAATCATATATATCTACACTACTAGAAGCCCTAGCAGACTGCCCAGGGGAAACATGATCACTCACATCATGTGCTCTCTCCGGTGTCAATCCAGTTGGTTGCCTTGAAGATCTCGATCGAGGCGCCATGTGCTTTATAAATAATATAATAATAAAAAAAATACTCAAACACTATAACATGTAATGTACAAGGGATAATAATGAATCATGGATAGTAAGAAAAACAAACATAAAAATATATGCATGTATAATAAAAGCGTCAACAACTTGATCATGAATTTATTAGCACAAAAAATTCTAAAAAACAAAAAAAATTATGCATCTACAAGTTCTCCTGCAATGTCTTCCCTAGTCCAAGATACAATATCATCAATACTACTGGAATGCTTCATCTTCTACATCCATGGCATATGCGTTCCGAGGTTGAGTCTTTATTGGAACATACCAATTTTCATCATTTGTGTTTTGGACATAAAAAACTTGTTGAGCTTGATGTGCAAGGATATATGGCTCATTGGTATTTAAAGTCCCTGTAAAATTTATGCATGTGAATCCATATTCATCCTCTTTTATTCCTGAACGACTTAATACATCCCACCAAACACATCTGAAAAGAACGATTTTGTTCCCACCAAGATATTGCAGTTCGACGATATCTTCTAATATGCCATAGTACACAACATTTCCTGTTGTCGGATTGTTGTCTCTTGAGCTAGCAAAACTGAATACTTCTGCTGTTACAAAAACTCCACTGTTCTGTGTTTTTCTTCTTCTTTTTTTCTCTAGCTTTTGTGTGAAATCTAAAGCCATTGACAATATATCCCATATAAGTCTTCACAGTTTGAGAAGGACCAAAAGATAATGATTCAAGTTGCTCATTTATTCCATCATCATCGCGATACATTTTTGAAACCTATACATGTGGATATACGTATATCAGTATACAAACAATTCCAAAAAACAATTTATACCTACTTACTAACATTTGCAAAATTTTCAAAAAAAATCTTACTCGAGTTTGAAACCACCCGCTAAACTCTTTGATGTGATTTCGGTCTACTTCCCTAGCACTCAAATGCCTATGATTCTCCTTGATGATTTGTTTGTGCTCCCTACAAATTATATTAAAATTTTATCAAAACTATATTGTAACATATAACTCTGAAAAGTAGACGTCTAGTGGGTAAGTACTTACTGAATGAATGGAATTACTTCATCACAATTGTTTAACACATATAGATGAATTTGTTCCAACTCTTCTCTAGTCAACAAGCTGGAGTAGTCTTTCCTAAACCGCGACCAGATCCATTGAAAATTGACAAATTTTTTTGTGATTCATCAATGTCATCATCATTATTTCGATTGGGTCGATTCAACCTTGTCTCTACCCCACGTAAATACCTTGGGCAAAAGATTAAAGATTCTTCCGAGAGATATCCCTTTGCAATTGAACCCTCTGGATAATTTTTTTTCTCGAACATATGACTTGAGTCTGTGTAGGTACCTATATTAAAATTTTCTCTATGTCAATACCCAAAATAATTATATATATCCCTAAAATTAGTGTGGGCACCAAAGCTAAGATTTCAAGGTAAGTTATTTGCAACGTCATCTTCACAGGTGACAAGTTTTATAATTTGGGTGCAAAATAATTTTAGTAGAGTTTAAATGACCATTATATAATTTAATGATAATGAATGATATGGGGAAAAAAGACCTCAACTAACACTCTCTTAATGAGAAACTCAAAACAAACTATTACAGAATTTATAGGTTCTGATATTTACACAGTTAATCTACTCTTCAGATTGTCAAAAGTGTAAAACAAAGTAACTTGAAACCTTTTGAATTTAGACAGACTGTCAGATCATGGTCCAATCAACCAAACTTGGCTAGATCCTATCCAATAAAGTGCCTAACCAGCAAAATAACTAAACTGGAGTTCAATCATGACAAATCAAAATAGTCCAGAGTTACTTTTCGAAGACTTGACATTCTGCCTATAGTATCCCAAAAACTCCCAATTGTAAATTTTGTAATTTTGGAAGGCTTCTATTTTGCAAATTGCAATGACAATGATGATTGAAATTTTAACACCTTCTCATCAACATCAAGAATAATATCATATCCTGACAGACCCATTTGAATATCTAAACCCCTTTCCTAAATATTCATGCTCAAGATGATATAAATAACTAGATACATTCTATTTTTTTAATTACAGCCATCTAGACTCCTTTTCTTACAATCATCGGTCTAGTCTAGAAAAGCAGATTTATGAAACCAGGAATTCAACAAAGAAAATGATGACTCTATTCTTTGGAATTCTATGAAAACTTGTGATAGAAAAACAAATCTATCAAACTTGAATGCCAACTATGAAAATTAATATGATAAAAAATCATTCTACCTTTTTAATAAAAAGACAACCACAAGCATACAAAATTACCAAAGAGGAGAACTGTGTGATTGTTGAAAACAATGCAATTGGTTTTCGCCTGATTCAAGAACTTGAAGTGATTACACATTTAGCTAGGCCATGGCATGGAGATAGCTCATGTCTATGCTTTTAGGCTTTCTTGAGTTTGGTTTTTGTAAAGATTTGGTCATTGCCATGGAGTCTCCATGTATCCCAAAGTTACTAAAAACTAAAAAGTTATTTAATGCAAATGCACATGGTATACTCCCACCATTCCTTTAAAAAAAATAAAAAAATAAAAATAACTGAACATTTGTTTATGTAGTTTGATATTGTATCTAAGTTAATGTATTAACTAACCCTATTTCAGCTTTACTTATCACCCCCATTTGTTATGTTCACTTCTAGTATCACTCTATGCCAAATGAAAATATTAATATTCCTATATATCAAAAGGGGAATATGACTAGTAGTAGGATTAGTTTTTATTGCACAACTGCACAGCAGATGTAACACTTTTAAATGATTAGCACCTGAAGAAATGAGAAGGAGAAATCTGGAATCCTCTTCACATGCTGCCCATAACTACATGCATGCATGAAAAAAGACAGAGGAGTTATTATACCAACTTGTTGATATTATTGATGCCACCACTAAGAGGTACTCCTTAAAAAATGCCGCACATTCCTTTCTATCCAAACTCCAAAGGGGTTTTCTCATGTATTGCCTTTATCTCAAAGTTTCTATAGTGAAACCTGATCCGTGTCAAAGAAAATGCATCTTATCCACTGCAACATCACTTTCAATTCATGTTCATTTATTGCATGAGTACATATGTATCCCTGAAATTGACCTTGTTTGGCCATTTTTAGGATGTTGTTACACGTAGTCCTAGTCTGTGTGCGCTAACATTGTCTAACATGCAGTTCTCTTAATTCTGCTAAAAAAATATATTTTTGTGAGATAAACATATAACATATTTTTGATTTTCCATTAAAATCGTGTGTGTGTGTATAATTATGATGATACATGCATGTTTTAGATACATGTTTCATGTATATACTTTCAAAATTAGAATGTGTAGAGTTGTAAGTGGTACTGTTATTGAGATAGTGTTGATTTTATTTTCTAGATGCACTGAAAAAAGATATAGCTTTTATATTTTGAAGGGATTATAAGGTAATTTATTTGTGGAGTTCTTAATAAGGGAGTTAAAAAGAAAAAAGATTTATGAATCAGAAGATCTGCTGAACTCTTCCCAAAATCCAAACTACAACAGTTTGTCAGACTGCACCCACCAAATTTGCTAAGCATATATTTTGACAAATATGCATCAGCAGCCAAGACAGTGACACACCACAATTTACCCAACCCTCTCATGCACTAGATTGTGTGTGGTCTCCAATAACCTGTATCGTCATCTTCTTCTTCTTCAGGGTGTAGGACGCTAGATGCATCTCTTGCAACTCATCTTTTTAAAAGACAACCTTAACGTAGTTGCCAAGTCTATAATCAAGTTCCTAGAGATCCCCCCCTTCAAAATTCATGACACATATCCTCCTTCACTGACAACAACCTCCCATCACCTTCGATAGTACCAACACCAGTCTACCACACCTCTCTTAATATATTTGCCTCACTGCCTTTACTCTATAAAGTCTCTTTGTCAACCAACAAACTCCACAACTATTTCGTCATCAAAGTCTGATCCATGTTAAGAAGATTCAATACCACATTACCTGCCTCATGTTCATCCTACTTCTTTGACCATTAACATATACAGTACTATGATTAGTCTCTATTTCTAATGTTCCTTTCTCTTCCACATACCAATTTCTCGTGTCAACAATTAGTTTTCATAAAATAATTAAGCATGCGAATTTAAAGAATTTTAATCATGTTTCATTAATTCATTACACAATTAGTTTTCATAAAATGGTTAAGCATTCAAGAACTCCTCTATCACTTCCTAGAAATTTGCCTACACATGAAAACTTTATCTCCGATTAATTTTAAAAATTAAAGACATTTTGTTTATAAACTATTTAATTAGGATTCTACTTAATAAAAAATAGAGTGGACATCAAACAATTCGTTTCAATTCCTCCAAAGTAACTAACAATCATACATATATAAAATATCATAAAATCAAAGGAAAACAAAAAATTATAATACTTACAAATGAAAAGACGAGTGGTTTATTTGCGGCAAAAGAGAGCCGCGATTCGATTGGGGCTGGAGGGGTGAAGGAGAAGGGGTGAAGGGCTACCACGGATGGGTGAGGGAGGGCAACGGCGTTAGAATGAGCCGAAGGGTGTCGGATCGTTCAGACGGAAGGGGGAATGTACGCCGTCGATGTGTAAAAGTTAGGGTTAAAAATGGGTTCATTCGGGGTTGAAAGTGAAAATTTGCAATGTTTAAACTTTAGCGACGGCCAATACTAAATTACAATAGCGTTTCATTTTTTGAAACTGTGTCACAGTTTTAGCGACAGCCACTATATTTACGAGAATTAAAAACCAATAATAAATTTATTCATATTCTTTAGCGACGGCGACTGGCCGTTGCTGAAATGATTGAAGGACATTTACACTTTGATAAGTTTTTAAACCCTTTAGCAACAGTCGTTGGCCATCGCTGAAAGACATTCCATTATGTTTATTAGCCCAATGTCAAAATATTAGTGATGGCCATGTAGATACCTTAATTTTGACCGTCCAAAGAGACAAAAATACTTCAAGTAATACTTAAGAAACAACCACATTTGGACATCTAATAGAAAACTCCCTTAGAAACCAAAACCGGAAACCCTGGTCCAAACCCTTAGGAAAACCTAGGACCTGGACAGGGGCGGCTACTTGAGAGTAGCCGCCCCATACCAGGCGGCTAGTTTCAACTAGCCGCCCTCCTGACCGACCCCAAACCGCCTTCCTGGATGGGACATAAAGCAAGCATGATTGCGGCGGATTGTCCCTTCTAGCCGCCCCATCTTAGCCGGTTCATCCTTAGTAACCGACCCAAGCCACCGCTTGCTAGAGATGGCACGTATGGCAGGTTATGATGAGGGCGGCTACCTGAGAGTAGCCGCCCCTCAGTGGGCGGATAAACACCATTAGCCACCCCTCACCTAGACATTTGTCAGAGAACAAAGATCTAAGGGGAGGTCAAATCAAGCACCTTATTACCCATTTTGATCTATTGTCCAGTGGACATTCCCATACCCCTTTTTTACTATAAATAGGGGGGAAACTAATTCATATCCATCATCAATTTCATAATCAATACCCATCAATAACCCCCCAACAACCCACCTTCTCAATCATCAAACCCTTCTCCACTTCAAAACCCTTGAGAGAGAAAGCAAGAGAGAAACCCATTTCCTATAACAAATCACTCTCCAAATCCACTCTCCAAAATTCAGATTAAACCAAGCTTAGCCTCTGCCAAAACCCTAACCCAAACCCTACCCAGGTTCTGCCCAAATTGAACCAGACACCAGGTGGCTAAATCAAACTAGCCGGCCCTTCCCTAGCCCACCTCAAGTCCCAATTTTCCTTTAGTCAGGTTCCCGAAGCACAAGAGGATCCCTGTCTTCACCTCTGTGTACGGTATATCCGTGTCTCAGAGCGGGACCCCACAAACTCCCCACGAAGGCAATCAAATCCGCCCCAACTTTTCCTACTTTTTTTAGAAAAGCAGGTGGCGATCACAACAACCCCCGAATCCTCTTGAGGACCCGTCAGCTGCCTCAGCTAGGAACGAACAACCAAACCACTACCTTTCGAGAGACGATCTGACCGAGCCCGCCAAGGCACAGCTCTCTGGGTCCGAGCCTCCGAAGAACCCCCACACACGCACAGACCACCGGAGGACCGGAGAGGAGGAAGAGAGGGTCCCTTTCTTTCCTTTCCCCGAAATCCGATACGACAGCTTGGCGATCACGGTGGGACCTCCCTTGTGAAAGACAACAAAAGGTAATCCTCTTCTGTTTCTTTTCCAATAACCTGACTAGAATGCCATCATCTCTCTAAGAAAACTGAGATTTCCCACCCCTTAAGTCTGACCCTTCTCTACTTTGCATAACAACATCCTTTACTGCTTTAAGCTGCACACAGCTGCGCATCCTCTACTGCTTTAAGCCACACACAGCTGCGCACCCCTTTTTTACTGCTTTAAGCCGCACACAGCTGCGCACCCCTTTATCGCTTTATTTACTGCTTTGATCTGCATTCATTCACACCTAGGCTTTTCCACATTCACACCATGGAGGCCTATACCCGTGAAAAGATAGTAGAGGAGAAAGACAACCAGGAAGACCAAACCACCCAATTCCTCAGCCACCTAGAGGAGAGGATGGCTACCCTAGGATACTAGTCGGTCAAGGACATGTTCAATGACCTCACCGACTATCACCAGGCCAAGATCTTGAAGCAGGAAACTCCTGTCAAGACCCCCAAGGCTTGCTCCACCCCCAATACCCTACTAACATCTGGCTTCTCGGCAAATCCGAGTCTAAGCCTCTTTTCCTTTGCCCCACCTTCCCCCGCGAATCCAATATTCCCAACCGTTTTTGCCCCGAGCTGTCACGCCCGAGGGCGGCCGTCCCCGAGGCGCGGCAATGGTATATATGATATCAGCAGTTTATACAGGAGGTCAATAACATACTCTAAACAACATAAAAAATGACAACACAGACAACAATGAGGCTGACATAATATATACACAAATAGCGGAAGCTAAAAGACTGAGTCTGTAATTCAAAAGACATATTACAGACCCGATACATAATCAACTGTCCTGTGAGAGCCAATATATACAACGACATCCAAATATAATACAAACGTGTGCCCAAGCACGGAATACAATACATACAATCAAAGGGGGATGCTGATGGCCTCTCACTCGCAGAACGTGACGCTGCTCCGCTACTGCTGATGTGGCTCAGGGAGCTCCTCCTTCAGATCCGACTCAGATATAACTGGAGAAAAATATATGCGAGGGGTGAGCCACACGCTCAGTGAATAGCACAACCCATGCATCACAATTCATATTAACCTCAAATAATTTATAGCCCCTAAGTGGCAGTAACTACACAATCTAGTGGGTCGTCTCATCGCCAACCCACTTTCCCTCCCCTCACCCTCACCCTCTCCGAGGGGGTGACATGGGCCTCTTGGGGTAGACTAGACCGCTTTCCACCCCTGGCCCCACCGGGTAGCCTCTCCCACCCTCGTAGCCTCAACCTGGTATACTCCCACGATCAGCACAGTCCGACGCATCGGAGGCACCTACAGATGGGAGCCCTCTGTCAGGCCAGCTAACGCCGGGGAGTTCCTACCTCGGATCCCAACCATAAGGAGAAGACAGCCTACTCACGCGGATATGATCCTCATGGATCCGTCGACACCGATGGTAACGCTAAATAATGCCATGAATTCTCAAGAATTCCTCCAGGGCGCATAACTAAGATGCAGGGAGACATATATATAACCACAAGGTTACAGTATTCTCTAAGGCATGCTTGTAACTATATGCTCACATTAGATTTGATTAAATTAAACTAGATGGGAACATGCATAGTCCGGGGCTTGGTGTCTAAGCATGCATAGGCCGCTATACATGATATAAGGGTGCGTATCCCTAGCATACAAAGTCTAAGGTGGCATGGATATATCATATTTATTATGCATGCATAGCTATACATTTATTACAAGCTAATATGCCATTATGGTGCCCCAGGGGAGGGCAATGCACGCCTACGTGCATCGAACGCCTCCCTACTGGGTTGGATTGTCCCACTCACCAACACCCGGGTCGTCGCGTGACCGCCCGTCAAGATCTGCAAGACATGGTAATCAAAATGGTGAGTAATCTAAACAAATACATAAGAAATACACTAAAAATACCCAACACTCGGACAAGCATGCATACGGCCCGCACGCACGCGAGTCCGAGTGCCCCGACATCCCCCCGCACCCACGGCAGCCATGCGCACGGCCACCCGCACGCACACGCACGGGTGCGCACGCACGCACACCTGCGCCCCAGTCCGCGCGTCCAGCCCCGCGTGCACCCGCGCGCACTGCGCCCCAGCGCAGCACATCGCGCGCACACCCGCACGCACTGCGCCCCCCGCGTAGCACACCCCGCGCACACCCCCAGCGCGCCCGACTGCGCGCGCCTGCACTGCCTGCTCGCGCAGACTCGCGTGACCCCGCACGCGCGCCCGAGCCCTTCCCACCTCCTCCCACAGCCCTCCCACACCCCTAACACACATGCATGCCATGCACACCCAAAAACATACCCTAATCAAGCATCTAAACAAGAAAAAGGGAGGAGAAGGGCTCACCCAAGAGAGGAAAGGAAGGGAGGGAAGAACGGGTGCTCTTCGCGCACCGAAACGCCACCAACAAGACCACCACTACCAAGCCTCTTCTCAGCCCTAGCAAGGCTGAAAAACAGAGGAGAAAGGGAGCTAAGAGAGGAGGTCAACATAGGGGAAATCCAAAAACAAAACCATGGAAAGGTAGATCGGGTCCTCACCTTCCTTTTCTTCTTCAATGGCTTTCCAATTCAACCACTCCTACTAGCTCTAAAGGGGGATTTAAAGAGAGGGGATTGAGGGTTTGTGAGTGAGTGAGAGAGAGAAGAAGATGAATAGAAGGGGGCACTATAGGTGGACGCCCACTTAAAGGCCACACACACACACACTCACACACTCACACACTTAGAAAAATTTAGGTTTAGGTGAACTTTGACCTTAGTCAACCCATCCACACAAACAAACAAAACCAATTGACCAAGTCAAGGGTCAAACTTGACTTGGTCAAAGTCATCTTTGACTTGGTCAAGTCTCCCTATGACTTTCCGCTTGGTCAAAACCCGGATACGATTCAGAACTGTGAAATTCTGAACGTTACCGGAATTCGATGAAATTTTCGTGAGTGGCTTGAAATGGCACCAGGACACATAATGTGCAGTTAGATTTTCAATCGGAGTTCTCAAGCTCATGATGATAGCCAAAATTCTGAAATTTTAGCGGTTCCGATCGAAAAAAGAAAAAGTTGAAAAACTGCCAGAATGCTCCAATGGTGACCAGAAGGCTAAAAGTGACACATATATAACACCGAGCCCTTACCAGGCCACCTCTAACCCAGAACCACTAAACAGTCCTCCCAGGGGAGAGATGTTGGATGAAACCATCCGGAGAATCCTCTCCGAGACTGGCCCTTCTGTCCCCAAACACATGTCTCTACACAACCTGAGACAGATCCCGTCAGTCCACCTACCGGAGAGATTTAAAATCCTGAAATTTCACTGGTACAACGGTCATGGAGACCCAAATGTTCATTTGACCGCCTTTTATCTAGACGCTCGACCGTTTCTAGATAACCAACCTCTGCTAGTATTCCTCTTTCAAAAATCATTGGAAGGAAAAGCACTACAATGGTTCTCCACCCTCCCTATAGATCATCTGTCAAACTTCTCGGCTGTAAGCGAGAAGTTTCTAGGCCGCTACAGTTATTAGAGGATTAGGACCCCCTCTATTTCAGACCTGACAGTAGAAAGAATGAGGCCTAGGGAGGAATTTGAATCCTACGTGTCCAGGTGGCGCACCCTTGTCCACCGAACTGGCTTGCAATTAACAGAATATCAAGAAATTGACATGATGTTGCAGAGCCTGAGTCCAGAGCTCCGTACGAGTCTTTCGTACAAAGACTGTACCACGTACCAGCTTCTCATTGACCGCCACAACAGGATTTCCCGTTGTGCAGCCCCAGTAGTCCAAACCAAGTCCCCACCTCTCAGCCATAGGGTTGGACAACCGCCAAGGAAGGCGCACACCCCCACGGTAGAGGGGATCACACAAGTCTCAGCACTCTACCCAAATAGAGCGCGAGTCCCTAATCAAGGACATGCTCCGAGACAGTATACACCCAGTTCATCCAGATATGTGCCGCCTCGGCAAGCTACTTATCCAAACACCTTTTTTCCTCGATTAGTACCCGCGTCTGTGCCGTTACAACAAAGCCCGTTAACCCAGAATCCCATAGTCCAAAGCTTTGTATACCGGATCCTAGTACATGTAGATCCTGTAAAAAATATTAAAAAACAAAAGCTAGAACCTACTATACAAGCCCTGATAGAGGAACTAGAAAACCTGAGATTTGAAAGCGTCTATGCAGTAGGGGCTACAAACCATGAAGAATCACCTAGAATCATTCCAGGTGGTTTAATCCTTCCAGCACCTTCCCCATTGCACCCGAACCCTATTAGGCCCCTCCCCTTATACACAGAACAAATACCCGAGCCCATCCTGGTTCATCCCATGAAGGGAGGTCCCGTCCGACCATTTGACTATTTCACCTAGGCACAACCTAATCAGACCAATGACATTAGGGCTAGAGCTCTTCCTACCTATCCCTCTGCTCCACCGAGGACGCAAGCCTTTGTTCCCCAACAAGTACCACAAAGGAAATACACCGCTATTCTGCCCCCATCGACCTATGAGTCTCCAGCACCCAAAATTATTGAATCTACAGAATGTCCCAAGCAGAACTCTGATGATGATGAAGAGTTTTTGGATGGAGAACTATTAGAACTCTTTTACCCTACTCCAATACAACCTGAATCCAACATCCAAGCCTTACAACCGATTGAATCTAAATACCCCTTGTCTCTACCTACTCAAGATCAAATCATGTCAATACCCGTCCAACATACTTTGGTGGCCTATGATGACTCACATCTTGAATTATCAGATTCTGATACTGATCCAGATCCGATTCATCCAATTATGCATATCCTTAAATCGGAACCACTCATATTTAGAAATGCACAATTTAAGGGAGCAGTCGAACTATTCCAATGGCCAAATCCACTTGACTTACCATCCCATCTATCTGAGGAGCTCCCTCCAGATTCCCCCGCCATATCCAAATCAATTATTCCATATCTGGCCCACCAACCCCTAATTGCACCAATTGATGAGTCTTTACCCCCATCATCATTAGGGCCTCAACATTATGGTAAACCGTGCTCCCTTACACCTGTTCAGTCAGTAGTCACCTTTGTGACTTACTTTTCCATATCCACATCTTTATTGACTAACCACTCCTTTGAGGAAAAATTCTCTTCCTGCTAAGATTTTATGGCAGATCAAACTCCACTTGCATTTCCAACAGCATTGGGGCTTGGATATTCTAATAGATGTAGTCAGAATAGATGCTGAGCAGTAGTGGTTGAGAAGGCATGAAACGCACTTTAAAATAGAGGAGGATCAACACACAAACAATGATACATTAAATAATTCAAGTATTATTCCCCCGAAGATCCTTCAATTTGAGCCACCATAGAGGACTCACCTTGCACTATCATTCCTGGAGGCCACCCTCCAGTGCTACATATACTATCTTTCACATACTTTCATATTTTCAAACCTTTACATGCTTTCCAAAAAAAAAAAAAAACCAAAAACACAAAAAAAAACATTTGTTTATCAGCTTTCATCCCCTAACTCCTGTAAATATTTGTTTCCTTGCTTTCCATAAACAAAAAAAAAATCCACAAAAAATGCTAAACAGCTTTCATTCCTCATTCATGCACATATTTGTTTACAGCTTTCCTAAAAAAAAAAAACCACAAACCAAAACAAAAACAAAAAAATAAAGACGAAAGTAAGAGCCACGGACCATGCCCAGGCCTACCAGAGGAGGGTGGCAAGGGCATTTGAAAAGAAAGTAATAGAGAGAAAATTTAAAATTGGGGAGCTTGTACTTAAGCAAATCATGCCATCAAGGCAGCCACACCCCAAAGGCAAGCTGCAACCCACATGGGAGGGACCCTATGTGATCACCCATGCCTATTCCGGGAATGCCTACCGCTTGGTGGACGCCGAAGGAGTCGAAGTCTCAGGTTCGTGGAATGCACTTTATCTAAAGAAATTCCATGCATAGAAACTCTCGATACTTGAGAAATATTATTCTTCCTTCCTGTGATTTCCAGTGTTTAAACCTGATGATAGAATTGCAAGACTCTCAAAGATAAACTTGTATTTTACTTGAACTCATATATCAACCACTCATGCCACCTTCATCACACCAGTATACCTTAGGAACTGGTTTATTTGATAAAAGGAGAAATTGCCTATCCTGTAGACTTGGACAATTTTATAAACCCAAAGCATCTCCCCATCTTTTTCGCTCCAACTTGTATCAACCCAAAGACAAAATAAGGAATTACCTCGGACCTGGCATATGTCCCAAAACTGACTCTGACACTATATAAACACTTCTAGAGGGGAAGCAGAAAAGAACAGGGGTGAAAAATAGAAAAGCCCCCCCCCCCCCCCCCCCCCCCTCAAATAAAAAAAACAAATCAAAAGGGCAATGAGAGGCCAAAGATCAAAACTACACCCAGACAATGGGTTAAACTCTCTACTTTAGCAGATGAACGCCTTTACGCACAGTATATGCTGAACAAAAGGCTATACTAGTACACATCCAAGCAAACGGATTGTACTCTCCACTCGAAATATGGGTATACGCCCAGCTAGCTGTACTCTCCAGCCAAATAAAGAAGTGGTAAAAAGAAGAAAGCCAGAGGGGAATAGGAAGTAAAAACATATGCCAGACTGGGACAATTCTAAAATGTTGCCCCAAAGGAAGATATTACTATTGCCCCATTCACCCCCCACTCTTTTATTTTCTTGCTATGGAGTTGGAATTGAATTATGTCTACTTGGAAAAGCAAGATCTCGACCAAAGATAGACCTTTTCCTATGTTTACAATTGCACACAAGCACATGAGTTCACTTAAAACACTTGCCTATCTAAAGGAAGCCTGCTTGACTTAAATCTTGGTGCATTCGTGGATTTCTCAGCATGTTTAGAATAATGTAATCAAGCATTGGAGAACCTTGAACTTGAGAAATTGACACCTAAAAGCCAACACCTTTCAAATACAATCATGGTTTTGACATGAGTGACCACAAGGACCCTTCTTCAGGGACTTGATGGTATCTTTTACTTTAAGAAAGTTGGAAACACTGCCCTCTTACATGAAAAATCCTTTGAAAAACTAAATGCTCCCTTATGTCACTCACACCTATGCATAAGGTTGTATTTTCCTTTCCCAAACATTTAGACATTCAATTTTCCCAAAATACCACAACTAACTCCCATGCCAAAAGAAAATTGCCCCTATTACTTCCATTTCATACCCTTCCACACACATTTGAGAAAGAAAAATTGCCCCACTCTCATACACACCTGAGAGTCTCTTTTATTCTTACAAAATCACACTTAAAGCCATCTAGGCTCCCTGCTTTTTTATGCCGAGCATGGTTTCTCACACTTACCTTAGATGGGTTGATGCCCTTGACAATTCGAACAAAGAAGGACTCAAAAGTCAGTGCAGGGGCACAATCCGGACAGATTTAACACTTGGTCCATGGAAAGAATGTTTTTACAGGTTTTGAAGGTTGAACAAACACTCACAAGGACATTCAGCAGCAGTAGACAAATGGCAGAATCAGAAAATTGTCCCAGGCTAGGGACGGCTAAACCCGACTAGCCGCCTCCCATCTGACGGCTGAAACCAAGTAGTTGTCGCCCTACAAATATATTTTACCAGTCCTGGGGCGTCTAAACACAACTAGCCACCCCTCACTAGGTGGCTAAACACAACTAGCCGCCCCTCACCTGCTGCTCAACCTGCATTGTCAGTCTAGTTTTAAATCAACTCTTCAAACCTTCAAGACCTACTAGAAATATTTTTTGTCCAAAACCTTCATACACACATTTCATATACATATACATTCATAAAACCTGTATAAGAACGAATCAAACAGTAGCAGAAGCCAAAATCACATATCAAACCATACATCCACCCCCAAGCATTCATCCATTCAGACACCCAACCATTCACCACACACACAGTAAGAATCAAAATGTTTTCAAAACTAAACACCCATGTTTAAATACATAAAACATGCATGAAAAGACATAAATTGTCCCTAAAAATTACTTCTTCCGCTTCCTTCTCTACTTCTACTGCGGCTACAGGTAACCTTAGTTCCTCATGGATTCTTGATTATGGGGCATCACATCATATGACTTCTCAGGCATCCTTTATTAGTCGTCCAAATTCGTTTGTTTCCCACTCCTGTTATTCGTACGGCAGATGGGACTCCTCTGTCTGTGTCGAGTTCTGGTTCTCTTGCTGATCCTTCTCATTGATTTCAACTTCCTGAAGTTTTTCATGTTCCTAGACTATCATTAATTTTGCTTTCTGTTGGTCGAATTGCTGATCATGATTGTCTTATTACTTTTGATTCTTCTACTTGTTCTGTACAGGATCATTGTACGGGGAAGCAGATTGGGACAGGCTCTAGACGCGGTGGGCTCTACTACATGGATCATCTTCATATTCCTTCGTCTTCTGCAACTTCTGCTCGCTTGATTTTCTCTTCTCCTTCCTCCTTTGAAGTTTGGCACCGCCGTCTTGATCATCTCTCTCCTCCAAGACTTCGTTATCTAATAAGTACCAGTATTTTAGGTTCATTTTCAAAAACTGAGCTTCAACCATGTGTGGGTTGCAAGTTGGCAAAACACTTGGCTCTTCCATTTCCTACTAGTAATCACATTTTTGCTTCTCCTTTTGATCTAGTCCACTCTAATGTTTGGGGTCCCTCCCCTATTCCTTCTAAAGGGGGTAACCGTTATTATTTTATTTTTATTGATGACTTTTCGTGATTTTTTATCCTCCCAAGGCACTCTACCACAGCTTTCCACTCGTTATGCTCATCAGCAGAACGGGGTAGCTGAGTGTAAACACCGTCATATCCTCGAAATGACCCGGTCCTTACTCCTCTCTGCTTTTGTTCCTGTTCAGTTTTGGGGTGAGGCTGTTCTCACAAGTGTGTATCTCATTAATCGCACACCTTCGTCTATCACTGCTGGCATCTCCCCCTTTCAGCGTCCTCATCATAGTCCTCCCGATTATTATCGTCTTTACGTTTTTGGATGCACGTGTTTTGTCCTACTTCCTCTTGAGCGTACCAAGTTGTCTCCTCGTTCAACTATGTGTGTCTTTCTTGGGTACAGTAATGAAACCAAAGGATATCGATGCTATGATCCCATTGCTCGTCGTCTTCGGACATCTTGTCATGTTACATTCTTTGAGAATCATTTATACTACGCTCTTCGCTCGCCTCCTATTCCTCTTCCCCCATTCACAGTTGAGGAAGTTACAATTGTGGATTTTGTTATTCTTGTCACGCCCCAGGGCGGCCGTCCAAGAGACGTGGCAATAATAAATATCAGCTATCAATACCTGAGGTCAATAAGGACACCAACAACAATACACAAGGCGGCAAAGCAAGATAATGATAATTGACTGAAAAGCGGAAGCATAATATATAACAATGTTTGTAAATCAAAAACATTATTACAGACCCGAATACACAATCAATGTCCTGTGAAAGCCAAGTCTAGACCAAAGAAAATACAACCTGTGCCACATGCACGATTACAAAGCATAAAATGACTCTAGGAATGCTGACAGCCTCGCACACGCCACCCACCGGCAGAACGCTCCACGCCCATAAGACCACGCCACAGGAAAGCTCCAGCTCCACGCCCAACACTGCCCTTGAAAAGAAACAGTATGCGAGGGGTGAGCTACAAGCTCAGTGAGTGGCTGGAAACCAATCACCATTCTACAGTTCAATACATAATCAATTCCCTTTTTCAAGGAAAAACATGGGTAGAAACCCAATGGATAACAGGGTCACGCGGCGGCGCGACCAACCTCACCCCCACCCTCACTCCCGGAGGGAGTCTTTTGGGACTTATGGGGAGAGACCATACCGTCGGTCGAAGAGACCCGGATTTACTGGTCTAGAGACCATACCGTCGGTCGAAGAGACCCGGATTTACTGGTCTACTCAACACTACCGGATCATCTACATCTAGATAATCGCCCAACGATGTCCTTCAACATCGATCACGAGACCGGACCCAACAACTATGGGAACGGTCGAACAACGAATGGGTCACGCGGCGATTATCTTCACCTCATCCTTACCCTCACTCCTGAAAGGAGACATCTTGGGACTTTGGGAAGAGACTTAGACTGCTCTACACCCCTGGTCCACCGGTAGCCTCTCCCCGCTCCGTAGCTTACCTGGTATACTCCCACGATCAGCACTGTCCGAACACATCGGAGGTACCTACAGATGGGAGCCCTCTGTCAGGATAGCCTGTCTAACGCCGGGGATGTCACTACACGGATCTAACGAAGGGGAGAGCGTTTCCACGCTCGTAACATCATTCGTTAACCCTCTCCCGGGTAGTATCTACAACCCGATCTCCTCAACTCACCGCTCTACACCCTTGGTCCGCCAGTAGCCCTTTCCCACCCTCGTGGCCTCCACCTAGTCCACTCCCACCATCCGTACTGTCCGACACATCGGAGGTACCTACGGACGGGAGCCCTCTGTCAGGTACAGCCAACGCCGGGGAGTTCCTACATCGGATCCAACGAAGGGGAGAACGATCCCATGTTCGCAAAGCGAAACCCAATGGAAAACAACCACTCTCGATACTCACTTATCGAGATATCAAACACAGGCATATTAACCTTAACATAATTACAGTCCCCAGACGGGAGAACTGTACAAGCTAGTGGATCGTAACATCGCCGACCCACCCCACCCTCACCCTCACCCTTTAGGGGGTGACATGGGCCTTTTGGGACTGACTAGACTGCTATTCACCCTTGGTCCACCAGGAGCACGACCCCGCTCTGTAGCTTACTTGGTATACTCCTACGATCAGCACTGTTCGAACACATCAGAGGTACCTACAGATGGGAGCCCTCTATCAGGATAGCCTGTCTAACGCCGGGGAGTCCCTACACGGATCCGATGAAGGGAAGAGAACAACCTACTCACACGCATGCGATCCTCTTGGATCCGTCGACAACGCTTCCTAACATTTCTAATGTCATGAATTCTCAAGAATTCCTCCAGGGCGCATAACTAAGATGCGGGGAACCTATATTATAACCACAAGGTTATAATATTCTCTAAGGCATGCTTACAATAACATACTCACATTTGATTTAAATAAATTTAAACAAAATGGGAAACATGCGTAGGTCGGGGCTTTCAAATCAAGGGACAAGGTGACTAAACATGCATAGGCCGCTATACATGATATAAGGGTGCATATCCCTAGCATACAAAGTCTAAGGTGGCATGGATATATCATATTAATCATGCATGCATAGCTAGGGGGCCCCATCGATGCGCGACGCGCGTCTATGCAGGTCGAGCGCATCCCTAGAGAGGGGGGGGGATTGGAATCGAACCACTCACCTTACAACCCGGGACCTCGCGCATCCCATCCGACGAGATCTGCAAGGTAGGGGCATCGAACTGGTGAGTAACAACACAATTTACACAAAGAAAATATTAGAAATACCCAATACCCGGACAAGCATGCATACGGACTCGCACGCATGCGAGCACGCACGTACGCACGCGAGTCCGAGTGCCCCGACACCTACCCGAACCCTCGGCCAGCCACACCCATGGCCCCCTGCACGTGCACGCACGAATGCGCACGCACGCACGCACCCCAGCACCCTTAGCGCACTGTCGCGCGCCCGCCCGCGCGCCCAGACGCGCTGCCGCACGCTCGCGCGCTGCCGTGCGCACTGCGCGTCCAGCCCACGCGCCCTCGCGCAGCACCCCGCGCACGCCCCAGCACGCGCACGCACGCGCACTGGTCCCCAGCCCCGCGCCCAGGCGCATTGCACCGCCCGCGCGCACTCGCGCGCACCCCTGCTCGTGCCAGCACCCGTGCGCACCCGCGCACCCACTCCGCGCGCACCCGCACACTCGTGCGCACGCGCCCGCGCGTGTCTGCGCGCCCGCCAGCGCCTGCCAGCATCCGCCTGCTCGCGCGCCTGCGCGCGCACGCGCACAGACTGCCCCCAACGCGCGCCCACCTTGCCCTAACCCCTTTTCAACCCTCCCCAACCCCTCACACACACCCTAACCCCTATGCATAGCATGCATGACTTCCCCAACAGCCCCTTAAGCCATGAAAACCAAGAAAAAGAAGAGGAAGAGCTCACCTTGGGAGGGGAAACGAAAGGGGGGGGGGGGTTCGGGGGCCCTCGACGCACCCGCGACCACCTCAACCACCACCCCAGCCCTCCTCAGCCCTCCTATGGCTGCAAATCAGGGGGGGGGAATCCATGTAAAGGTGCTTGAGAGAGGGGAACAAACAACAACAACAAAACCTACACCAAGATTCACTTGCACCTCCTCCTCCACCTTCTCTTCTCTTTGAGGACTTTAAACAAACACTTGGGGGCTTGAGTGGAGAGGAAGAATCCCACGTCTACGTGGGGAGTGAGAGGGAGAGAGAGAGAAGAAGATATTTATGCTACAAATATCTAAAAAGGAAATGAAATGACTAAGTCACCCTTTGACCAGAAATTCTGCGCATGCTTCACTGGAACAGCCATAACTTCCTCAATATAGCTCCGAATTGCACAATTCCAAGTCCGTTGGAAAGCTAAGAAGATTATCTACAACTTTCATGTTCATGCCAAGATCAAATAATCTCTCCAGCTATTCCGAAATTAGAGCTAAACATAGAGCAGGGCTGCTGCCAGAATTTCCCTCCCCGGGGTATACTTGGAAAAATACCCATAACTTTTACTACAAGAATCCAGTTGACCTAATTCCACTTCTGTACGAAAGCTAACTCAAAACTGGACATCTCATAATAAAATCATATTTAAACCTCTTCATCTTGGATTTTAACAAAATCAAATCCAAATACCAAATCAGGAATACATAACTTCTAGGAAAAAAATTATGTACCCAAATTTTCAATCAGAGTGCTCCAAATGACACAGGCACAACATTCTTCCCCCCTTAGGAAATTTAGTCCTCGAAATTTAAGGAAACCCAAAGGGAAGACCAAAAGTATGCATAGACCTTTTGCTCCCAAGTGGTCTGTGCACCGGACTGGCGCTACCAACACACTATAATCAAAGGAACGGTCTTAGCGTGGAGCCTCTTCTCATGTTGTCCTTGACCTCGATCCACTGCTCCATGAACGACAAATCCAGCTCGAGAATGAGACAGTCGAACAGAATGACTGAGCAGGATCGTGGACATAACGCCTCGGCCATTGGACAAGGACGACGTCGTGGGCATGAGCCAGCTGTGGGGGAAAGGCTACATGATAAGCCACCTCCCCAATCCACTCAATGATGAGAAATGGTCCCATTAAAGAGCAAACTCAGCTTGCCCCGAACGTCGAAACAGAGGGTGCCCTTTAACCAGGACACCTTCTTGAAAATATGGTCGCCAAACCCAAAGGTAAGCCCTGGCGACAATGACCTGGGTAGCCCTTCTGTCGGTTCTGGGAGGTGCAGATGTACACACGAACCAACCTGGCCACCGCAAGGTCAAACAACTAACTTATGGCCCCTCCAACTGGCGCTCCTCAACCGTCCCAACACAAGGGAGGTATAAAACTGCGCCTGTAGAGTGCCTTTCACAGATCCATCTGGGTGCTCGAATGGCAGTCGTCTTGCGGGCATACCCCAACAAATGGGTGGTGCCTCACCCAACTGCCCTCATCATCGAGCACGCAGGCACTTAGCATGTCCTCCAAGGTCTGAATCGTCCTCTTTGTCTGGCTGTCCATCGGCGATGAAACGCTATACTTAAATGGAGGCTCGCGCCAAAGGCTGCGCCACAACCTCAAAGTAACCTTGCGTCTCAACCAAAAATAGCGCCGACTGGAGTGCCATGAAGACGAACAATCGCGAAGGTGAAAACCCACGTCAAGGCGTCCAGAGACTCAATCAGTCGGATAGGGAGGGAAGCGCGGACTTAGTCAGTCGGTCAATGATCACCTAGACGGCGTCGTGACCCGAACGTGACATTAGCGAGTCCGCAAAATCCCTGATAACCCACTCCCACGTCCACTGAGGAATCTCGATGGACTGACGCTTTCCACTCAATGATGATTCTCGAACTTTGCCTGAGGGCATGCCAACCTGGGGAAACAAGGTCACCCATATCACCTTTTTCATCACACCACAGCAATCTCAATGAAGACTACCTCAAAGTAGTCCACGGAGGCCCAATAAAACTTTTGAGATCCACGAAGGCATCCAGCGCATTCGTCAACCCCGACGGCAGTACTTAAAACTCGTAGTGCCTGAACGGTCACGAAAGGCCATCTACGGGATGTCCAACTCTCGGATCTCTAACTTGTGGTACCCTTGTGCGAAGATCGATCTAACAGCAGACACTCGCTCCCAGAGCTGGTCAAATAGATCATCGATTCGCGGCAAAGGTAATTGATCTTCAACCTCCACGGGGAGATCAAAACAACACCACGAACAATTAAGTCCAGATTCTGCTCCTCGAGCATGGCTGGCGCTCATGATGACACTTACACGCTTGGTAAGCCGCTCAACCGCACTTAATCCACAAGACACGCAATAAGGGGTCGTCGAACCTCGACAATGCCTATGCGACGTCATCTATCTGATAGGGCGGTTGAGTCCCATCACGAACGCTAGCATCGCGTCTCCTTATTCGCGACCAATGTGGGGCAAAACGCGACAGTATCCACAACTGTGCTTCACATGCCGCCAGAGATAGGTCGCTCATCTATAACCATTGGAACTTCAGCATCCTGCACTCCATGGGCAGATTCATCACGGGGAGTCCACGCTCTCGACATCATTTAGCACTCTCTCAGTGTGGCCTCTACCTGGTAGCCTCCCAAGCCTACTATCTCTGCCATATGGGCACACCACAAGCTTAGTATCTGGGAGCACCTCACAGGGCTCTGGCCTCAACCGGGCAGCTACACGCACAATGATATATCGAAGCGACTCTAGATGCCACTATGGAACCCTGTCCACTAGCGATCGCCCACTGAGCTGCAATAGGACGCACCCAATCCCGATCGTACGCATCACCACTCGCTACAACACCTTCCAAGTGAGAGGGAAAAATCCACCATCAATTTGATGCTTCTAAGGTATTCCTTAACTAGGAAAAGAAACCTTGGGAGGGCACCATGAGGTCCCGATATAGGATATCCCGACAACCAAACAAGGAACACGGAGTACCCTAGCCCGGGTCTCAACGCTGACCCTGCAAGGCCCCTTAATCCTGAGTAGGAAGGCTAGAAGAAGACATCATCCCTTAATGAGCAATACGCCACATCCTCAACACTTTACACAGGCGCCGCACGCGAACTCCATGGTTACCAGCGATACCGATACACGGGAAAGAGCTCCATTATCGAGACGCAATCCATACCTTAGAAATTGCAACCAATTCATCACTATCACACTACTGGGCTGGAATCTCCTACCCAACCTTAATCCCGCACAAGAGATCTAACAACTGACCCTAACCAGTCGACCCAGTCGACAACTTAAGGGTGGGTCCAGGGGGTCACGTCCACGTCAACAGATGCGAGGAGGCATGTCAGCAACCTAAGATAACTTTTAAAACAAGAGTACTCGGATGACAATCCTATGACTCATCATCTATACGACTAGACTTAGGCTCTGACAGGACCAGGCTCTGATACCAACTTTTGTCACGCCCCAGGGCGGCCGTCCCCAAGACGTGGCAATAATAAATATCAGCTATCAATACCTGAGGTCAATAAGGACACCAACAACAATACACAAGGCGGCAAAGCAAGATAATGATAACTGACTGAAAAGCGGAAGCATAATATATAACAATGTCTGTAAATCAAAAACATTATTACAGACCCGAATACACAATCAATGTCCTGTGAAAGCCAAGTCTAGACCAAAGAAAATACAACCTGTGCCACATGCACGATTTACAAAGCATAAAATGACTCTAGGAATGCTGACAGCCTGCACACGCCACCCGCCGGCAGAACGCTCCATGCCCATAAGACCACGCCACAAGAAGCTCCAGCTCCATGCCCAACACTGCCCTTGAAAAGAAACAGTATGCGAGGGGTGAGCTACAAGCTCAGTGAGTGGCTGGAAACCAATCACCATTCTACAGTTCAATACATAATCAATTCCCTTTTTCAAGGAAAACATGGGTAGAAACCCAATGGATAACAGGGTCACGCGGCGGCGCGACCAACCTCACCCCCACCCTCACTCCCGGAGGGAGTCTTTTGGGACTTATGGGGAGAGACCATACCGTCGGTCGAAGAGACCCGGATTTACTGGTCTAGAGACCATACCGTCGGTCGAAGAGACCCGGATTTACTGGTCTACTCAACACTACCGGATCATCTACATCTAGATAATCGCCCAACGATGTCCTTCAACATCGATCACGAGACCGGACCCAACAACTATGGGAACGGTCGAACAACGAATGGGTCACGCAGCGATTATCTTCACCTCATCCTTACCCTCACTTCTGAAAGGAGACATCTTGGGACTTTGGGAAGAGACTTAGACTGCTCTACACCCCTGGTCCACCGGTAGCCTCTCCCCGCTCCGTAGCTTACCTGGTATACTCCCACGATCAGCACTGTCCGAACACATCGGAGGTACCTACAGATGGGAGCCCTCTGTCAGGATAGCCTGTCTAACGCCGGGGATGTCACTACACGGATCTAACGAAGGGGAGAGCGTTTCCACGCTCGTAACATCATTCGTTAACCCTCTCCCGGGTAGTATCTACAACCCGATCTCCTCAACTCACCGCTCTACACCCTTGGTCCGCTAGTAGCCCTTTCCCACCCTCGTGGCCTCCACCTAGTCCACTCCCACCATCCGTACTGTCCGACACATCGGAGGTACCTACGGACGGGAGCCCTCTGTCAGGTACAGCCAACGCCGGGGAGTTCCTACATCGGATCCAACGAAGGGGAGAACGATCCCATGTTCGCAAAGCGAAACCCAATGGAAAACAACCACTCTCGATACTCGCTTATCGAGATATCAAACACAGGCATATTAACCTTAAAGTAATTACAGTCCCTAAACGGGAGTAACTGTACAAGCTAGTGGGTCGTAACATCGCCGACCCACCCCACCCTCACCCTCACCCTTTAGGGGGTGACATGGGCCTTTTGGGACTGACTAGACTGCTATTCACCCTTGGTCCACCGGGAGCACGTCCCCGCTCCGTAGCTTACCTGGTATACTCCCACGATCAGCACTGTCCGAACACATCGGAGGTACCTACAGATGGGAGCCCTCTGTCAGGATAGCCTGTCTAACGCCGGGGAGTCCCTACACGGATCCGACGAAGGGAAGAGAACAGCCTACTCACACGCATGCGATCCTCTTGGATCCGTCGACAACGCTTCCTAACATTTCTAATGTCATGAATTCTCAAGAATTCCTCCAGGGCGCATAACTAAGATGCGGGGAAACCTATATTATAACCACAAGGTTATAATATTCTCTAAGGCATGCTTACAATAACATACTCATATTTGATTAAAATAAATTTAAATAAAATGGGAAACATGCGTAGGTCGGGGCTTTCAAATCAAGGGACAAGGTGACTAAACATGCATAGGCCGCTATACATGATATAAGGGTGCATATCCCTAGCATACAAAGTCTAAGGTGGCATGGATATATCATATTAATCATGCATGCATAGCTATGGGGCCCCATCGATGCGCGACGCGCGTCTATGCGGGTCGAGCGCATCCCTAGAGAGGGGGGGGGGATTGGAATCAAACCACTCACCTTACAACCCGGGACCTCGCGCATCCCATCCGACGAGATCTGTAAGGTAGGGGCATCCAACTGGTGAGTAACAACACAATTTACACAAAGAAAACATTAGAAATACCCAATACTCGGACAAGCATGCATACGGACTCGCACGCATGCGAGCACGCACGTACGCACGCAAGTCCGAGTGCCCCGACACCTACCCGAACCCTTGGGCAGCCACACGCATGGCCCCCCGCACGCGCACGCACGAATGCGCACGCACGCACGCACCCCAGCACCCTCGGCGCACTGCCGCGTGCCCGCCCGCGCGCCCAGACGCGCTGTCGCACGCGCGCGCACTGCACGTCCAGCCCTCGCGCCCTCGCGTAGCACCCCGCGCGTGCCCCAGCACGCACACGCATGCGCGCGCACTGGTCCCCAGCCCCGCGCCCAGGCGCATGCCCAAGTGCACTGCACCGCTCGCGCGCACTCCCGCGCGTACTCCCGCTCGCGCCCACTCCACGAGCACCCGCGCACTCACGCGCACGCTCCCGCGCGTGTCCGCGTGCCCGCCAGCGCCCGCCTGCGCGCGCGCCTGCGCGCGCACGCGCGCAGACTGCCCCCAACGCGCGCCCACCTTGCCCTAACCCCTTTTTAACCCTCCCCAACCCCTCACACACACCCTAACCCCTATGCATAGCATGCATGACTTCCCCAACAGCCCCTTAAGCCATGAAAACCAAGAAAAAGAAGAGGAAGAGCTCACCTTGGGAGGGGAAACGAAAGGGGGAGGTTCGGGGGCCCTCGACGCACCCGCGACCACCTCAACCACCACCACCACCCCAGCCCTCCTCAGCCCTCCTATGGCTGCAAATCACGGGGGGAAAATCCATGTAAAGGTGCTTGAGAGAGAGGGGAACAAACAACAACAACAAAACCTACACCAAGATTCACTTGCACCTCCTCCTCCACCTTCTCTTCTCTTTGAGGACTTTAAACAAACACTTGGGGGCTTGAGTGAGAGGAAGAGAGAGAGGAAGAATCCCACGTCTACGTGGGGAGTGAGAGGGAGAGAGAGAGGAGAAGATATTTTGGGCACTAAATATCTAAAGGGGAATGAAATGACTAAGTCACCCTTTGACCAGAAATTCTGCGCATGCTTCACTGGAACAGCCATAACTTCCTCGATGTAGCTCCGAATTGCACAATTCCAAGTCCGTTGGAAAGCCAAGAAGATTATCTACAACTTTCATGTTCATGCCAAGATCAAATAATCTCTCCAGCTATTCCGAAATTAGAGCTAAACATAGAGCAGGGCTGCTGCCAGAATTTCCCTCCCCGGGGTATACTTGGAAAAATACCCATAACTTTTACTACAAGAATCCAGTTGATCTAATTCCACTTCTGTACGAAAGCTAACTCAAAACTGGACATCTCATAATAAAATCATATTTAAACCTCTTCATCTTGGATTTTAACAAAATCAAATCCAAATACCAAATCAGGAATACATAACTTCTAGAAAAAAAATTATGTACCCAAATTTTCAATCAGAGCGCTCCAAATGACACAGGCACAACATTCTTGATCTCTCATCTTCATCTTCTGTTCTTGAGTTGTCTATTAGTCATTACCTGGCCACTCTTCATCGTCAGTCTCATCTTCACCCTTGCCGTCTTCGTCAAACTCTATTCTGGATGATTCACGTGGGACGGTCCTATCTACTCCTACACCTATTCCTGATGTTGCTTCACCAGAAGACAATTCTGCTTCCGCACCAGTTGTCACGCCCCAGGGCGGCCGTCCTCGATACGTGGCAAATATATATAATATCAGCAGTCTATACAGGAGATCAATAAAATACTCTAAACAACATCGAAAATGACAACACAGACAATAAGGTGGCTGACATAATATATACAAATAGCGGAAGCTTAAACGACTGAGTCTGTAATTCAAAGACATATTACAGACCCGATACATAATCAACTGTCCTGTGAGAGCCAATATATACAATGACATCCAAATACAAGTATGTGCCCAAGCACGGAATACAATACATACAATCAAGAAGGGGATGCTGATGGCCTCTCACTCGCAGAACGTGACGCTGCTCCGCTACTGCTGATGTGCCTCGGGGAGCTCCTCCTTCAGATCCGACTCAGATATCACTGGAGAAAAATATATATGCGAGGGGTGAGCCACACGCTCAGTGAATAGCACAACCCATGCATCACAATTCATATTAACCTCAAATAATTTATAGCCCCTAACACGGGAGCAACTACACATTCTAGTGGGTCGTTTCATCGCCAACCCACCTCCCCCCTCACCCTCACCCTTTCCGGGGGGTGACATGGGCCTCTTGGGGCATACTAGACCGCTCTCCACCCCTGGTCCACCCGGTAGCCTCTCCCACCCTCGTAGCCTCCACCTAGTCCACTCCCACTATCAGTACTGTCCGACACATCGGAGGTACCTACGGACGGGAGCCCTCTGTCAGGTCAGCCAACGCCGGGGAGTTCCTACATCGGATCCAACCAAAAGGAGAAGACAGCCTACTCACACGGATACGATCCTCTTGGATCCGTCGACACCGATTGTAACTCTACTAATGTCATGAATTCTCAAGAATTCCTCCAGGGCGCATAACTAAGATGCGGGGAGACATATATTATAACAACAAGGTTATAATATTCTCTAAGGCATGCTTATAACTATATGCTCACATTTTGATTTAATTAGATTAAACTAGATGGGAACATGCATAGTTCGGGGCTTGGTGTCTGGGCATGCATAGGCCTCTATACATGATATAAGGGTGCATTTCCCTAGCATACAAAGTCTAAGGTGGCATGGTTACATCATATTAAGCATGCATGCATAGTTTTACATTTATTACAAGTTAATACACTATTATGGTGCCCCAGGGGAGGGCAATGCACGCCTACGTGCATCGAACGCCTCCCTACTGGGTTGGATTGTCCCACTCACCGAAACCCGGGTCGTTGCGTGACCGTCCGTCAAGATCTGCAAGACATGGGCATTCAATAGGGTGAGTAAACTACACAAATACATAAGAAATTTACTAGAAATACCCAATACTCGGACAAGCATGCATAGGGACCCGCACGCATGAGAGCACGCGCGTACACACGCGAGTCCGAGTGCCCCGACACCCTCCCAAACCGTTGGGCAGCCATACACATGGCCCCCCGCACGCGCACGAATGAATGCGCATGCCCGCACGCGCCCCTGCACCCCGGGCGCACTGCCGCGCCCTTGCCCGCGCTCCCAGACGCGCTGCTGCGCCCTTGCCCATGCGCCCAGACACGCTGCTGCGCCCCTGCCCACGCGCCCAGACACGCTACCGCGCGCGCGCCCACGCGCACCGTGCATCCAACCCTGCGCGTACCCGCGCGTACTGCGCCCCTGCGCAGCACTCCGCGCGCGCGTACGCGCAGCACGCCCGCGCGACTGCGCGTACGCGCGCTCACCCGCCAGCGCGCACGTCTGCGCGCGCCAGCGCCCGACTGCGCGCGCGGATGACTTTGCACGCGCGCCTGAGCCCCCTTCCACCCCCTCCTCAGCCCTCCCACACCCCCCTAACACCCATGCAAGCATGCATACCCAAATACACACCCTAACAAGCATCTAAACTAGCTAGGGGAGGAGGAAAACTTACCCAAAGAGAGGAAGAGAAAGGGAGGGAACTCGGGTGCCCTTCGCGCACCAAAACGCCGCCACCGAGACCACCACCACCTCAGCCACTTCTCAGCCCTAAAAATGGCTGAAAACAGGGGTGGGGGAAGCCATGAGAGGGAGGCAAAGAAAGGGGAAAACAAAACCAAGACCATGGAGAGGTAGATCAAGCCCTTACCACTCCTTTTCCCTTCTAGGGCTTTTCTTTTCTTCTTCTCCTACTACCTCTAATGGGGGAAAATAAGAAGAGGGAGAGAGAGATTTTTGTGTGTGAGTGAGAGAGGGAGAGAAGATGGAGAAGGGGACGCCTACATGGGTCACACACACACACACACACACACACTCACACACTTAGCCAAAAAAATAATTTTGGTGGGGATTGACTTGAGTCAACCCAACCACACAAAAAAACAAAACCAATTGACCAAGTCAATGGTCAAACTTGACTTGGTCAAAGTCCTCTTTGACTTGGTCAAGTCCCCCTTTGACATTCCCGCTCGGTCAAAACCCGGATACGATTCAGAACTGCCAAATTCTGAAACGTTACCGGAATTCGATGAAATTTTCGTGAGTGGTTTGAAATGGCACCAGGACACATAATGTGCAGTTAGATTTTCAATCGGAGTTCTCAAGCTCATGATGATAGCTAAAAGTCTAAAATTTTAGCGGTTCCGATCGAAAAAAAGAAAAAGTTGAAAAACTGCCAGAAATGTCCCAATGGTGACCCGAAGGCTAAAAGTGACACATATATAAAACCAGTTGCTCCTCGTCGCAATCCACCTCGCGCTTGTCGACCTCCTCAACGACTTAGCTTGGTTGCCTCTAATTCTTTTTCTCCTAGTTTTCAGTGTTTCCTTTTAGCTGTTTCCACTCATTGGGAGCCCCAATCATATCTTGAGGCTGTCGGCATTCCAGAATGGGAAGGTGCTATGGTAGAGGAGCTTAGTGCATTACAACGCACTCATACGTGGGACAATGTACCACTTCCTCCAGGGAAGACTCCTATCAGCTGTAAGTGGGTCTATAAAATCAAGACCAACTCTGATGGTTTGATTGAGTGTCACAAGGCTTGGTTGGTTGCCCATGGTTTCACTCAGCAGCATGGTATTGATTATGATGAGACATTTGCTCCTGTAACAAAGATGACGACTGTTCATACTTTAATTTCTGTTGCTTCTATTCGTCAATGGCCCATTTATCAGCTTTATGTCAAGAACGCCTTTCTTCATGGTGATTTATTAGAGGAGGTTTACATGACTCCTCCTCCGGGCCTTCCTCATCCATCTGGTCATATATGTCATCTTCACCGCGCTCTCTATGGTCTCAAGCAGGCTCCTCGCGCTTTGTTCGCTCGATTCATTGATGCTATTTGTGCTACTGTGTTTGTTCCAAGTTCTTCTAATCCAGCTTTATTTGTTCACACCTCTAGTCCTCATCGTACTATCCTGCTGCTTTATGTTGATGACATGATCATCACAGGCTATGATTCTTTTCATATACAGTCGGTCAAGCAACATCTTCAGCGCCAATTTGAGACGAAAGATCTTGGCAAACTTCGATATTTTCTAGGTTTGGAAGTTGCTTCTGCTCCGCGTGGTTATTTTCTCTCCCAACGCAAGTATACTACTGTCACGCCAAGGGCGGCCGTCCCTGAGACGTGACAATAATGAAATATTAGCTATCAATACCTGAGGTCAATAAAGACTCCAACAACAACACGCAAGGTGGCAAAGCAAGGATAATGATAACTGACTGAAAAGCGGAAGCATAATATATAAACAATGTCTGTAAACCAAAAACATTATTACAGACTCGAATACACAATCACTGTCCTGTGAGAGCCAAGTCTAGACCAAAGAAAATACAACATGTGCCACATGCACGATTTACAATACATACAATGACTCTAGGACTGCTGACAGCCTCGCACTCGCCACCCGCCGGAAGAATGCTCCACGCCCATAAGACCACGCCACAGGAAAGCTCCAGCTCCACGCCCAACACTGCCCCTGAAAAGAAACAGTATGCAAGGGGTGAGCTACAAGCTCAGTGAGTGGTTGGAAACCAATCACCATACAATAGTTCAATACATAAACAATTCCCTTTCAAGGTAAACATGGGTGGAAACCCATGGATAACAGGGTCACGCGGCGGCGCGACCAACCTCACCCTCACCCTCACCCCCGGAGGGAGACTCTTGGGACTTTTGGGGAGAGACCATACTGTTGGTCGAGGAGACCCGAGATTACTGGTCCACACAACATTACTAGATCACCAACCTCACCCTCACCCTCACTCCCGGAGGGAGACTCTTGGGACTTTTGGGGAGAGACCATACCGTTGGTCGAGGAGACCCGGGATTACTGGTTTACGCAACACTACTGGATCATCTACATCGAGATAACTGCCCAACGATGTCTTTGAACATCGATACGAGACCGGACCCAACAACTATGGGAACAGACGAACAACGAATGGGTCACGAGGTGACGTGTCTTCACCTCATCCTCACCCTCACTCCCGGTGTCACGCCCCAGGGCGACCGTCCCCGAGACGTGGCAATAATAAATATCAGCTATCAATACCTGAGGTCAATAAGGACACCAACAACAATGCACAAGGCGGCAAAGCAAGATAAAGATAACTGACTGAAAAGCGGAAGCATAATATATAACAATGTCTGTAAATCAAAAACATTATTACAGACCCGAATACACAATCAATGTCTTGTGAAAGCCAAGTCTAGACCAAAGAAAATACAACCTGTGCCACATGCACGATTTACAAAGCATAAAATGACTCTAGGAATGCTGACAGCCTCGCACACGCCACCCGCCGGCAGAACGCTCCACGCCCATAAGACCACGCCACAGGAAGCTCCAGCTCCACGCCCAACACTGTCCCTGAAAAGAAACAGTATGCGAGGGGTGAGCTACAAGTTCAGCGAGTGGCTGGAAACCAATCACCATTCTACAGTTCAATACATAATCAATTTCCTTTCAAGGAAAACATGGGTAGAAACCCATGGATAACTGGGTCACGCGGCGGCGCGACCAACCTCACTCCCACCCTCACTCCCGGAGGGAGTCTTTTGGGACTTATGGGGAGAGACCATACCGTTGGTTGAAGAGACCCGGATTTACTGGTCTAGAGACCATACCGTCGGTCGAAGAGACCCGGATTTACTGGTCTACTCAACACTACTGGATCATCTACATCTAGACAATCGCCCAACGATGTCCTTCAACATCGATCACGAGACCGGACCCAACAACTATGGGAACGGTCGAACAACGAATGGGTCACGAGGCGACGTGTCTTCGCCTCATCCACACCCTCACTCCTGAAAGGAGACATCTTGGGACTTTGGGAAGAGACTTAGACTGCTCTACACCCCTGGTCCACTGGTAGCCTCTCCCACCCTCGTGGCCTCCGCCTAGTCTTCTGACAGGTATAGCCAACGCCGGGGAGTTCCTACATCGGATCCAACGAAGGGGAGAACGATTTCCACGCTCGCGACATCATTCATTAACCCTCTCCCGGGTAGTATCTACAACCCGATCTCCTCAACTCACCGCTCTACACCCTTGGTCCGCCAGTAGCCCTTTCCCACCCTCGTGGCCTCCACCTAGTCCACTCCCACCATCCGTACTGTCCGACACATCGGAGGTACCTACGGACGGGAGCCCTCTGTCAGGTACAGCCAACGCCGGGGAGTTCCTACATCGGATCCAATGAAGGGGAGAACGATCCCATGTTCGCAAAGCGAAACCCAATGGAAAACAACCACTCTCGATACTCGCTTATCGAGATATCAAACACAGGCATAACAACAATCAACACACTCATATTAACCTTAAAGTAGTCATAGTCCTTATACGGGAGTAACTACACAAGTTAGAGGGTCGTAACATCGCCGATCCACCCCACGCTCACCCTTTAGGGGTGTCATGGGTCCTTTGGGACAGACTAGACCGCTCTCCACCCCTGGTCCACCCGGTAGCCCTTTCCCACCCTCGTAGCCTCGACCTAGTCCACTCCAACTACCAGTACTGTCCGAACACATCGGAGGTACCGGACGGAAGCCCTCTGTCAGGTCAGCCATCGCCGGGGAGTTCCTACATCGGATCCAACCAAAAGGAGAAGACAGCCTACTCACGCGCGTACGATCCTGTTGGATCCGTCGACAACGATTTCTAACACTACTAATGTCATGAATTCTCAAGAATTCCTCCAGGGCGCATAACTAAGATGCGGGGAAACATATATTATAACAACAAGGTTATAATATTCTCTAAGGCATGCTTACAACAATATAATCACATAATCCCATCTTGATTTAAATAAATTAAACTAAATGGGAACATGCACGGTTCAGGGCAAGGTGTCTAGGCATGCATAGGCCGCTATACATGATATAAGGGTGTATATCCCTAGCATACAAAGTCTAAGGTGGCATGGATATATCATATTAATCATGCATGCATAGATTTACATATTATAGCTAGGGGGGCCCCATCGATGCGCGACGCGCGTCTATGCGGGTCGAGCGCATCCCTAGAGAGGGGGGGGGGATTGGAATCGAACCACTCACCTTACGACCCGGGACCTCGCGCATCCCATCCGATGAGATCTGCAAGGTAGGGGCATCCAACTGGTGAGAAACAACACAATTTACACATAGAAATCATTAGAAAACCCCATACTCGGACAAGCATGCATACGGGCTCGCACGCATGCGAGCACGCACGTACGCACGCGAGTCTGAGTGCCCCGACACCTACCCGAACCCTCGGGCAGCCACACGCATGGCCCCCCGCACGCGCACGCACGCATACGCACGCACGCACGCACCCCAGCACCCTCGGCGCACTGCCGCGCGCCTGCCCGCGCGCCCAGACGCGCTGCCGCACGCGCGTGCGCTCGCGTGCTCCCACGCGCACTGCGCGTCCAGCCCTCGCGCCCTCGCGCAGCACCCCGCGCAGCACCCTGCTCGCACGTCCCAGCACGCGCACGCACTGGTCCCCAGCCCCGCTCCCAGGCGCATGCCCAGGCGCACTGCCCCGCCCGCGCACGCTCGCACGTGCCCGCGCGCACTCCCGCGCGCCCACTCCGCGCGCCCCCGCGCACTCACGCGCACGCGCCGGCGCGCGTCTGATCGCCCGTAGTGCCCGCCTGCTCTCGCCTGCGCGCGCACGCGCGCAGACAGCTCCCAACGCGCGCCCACTTTGCCCTAACCCCTTTTTAACCCTCCCCAACCTCTCACACACACACTAACCCATATGCATAGCATGCAAGACCTCCCTAACATCCCCTTTTGCCATGAAAACCAAGAAAAGAAGGGGAGGAGCTCACCTTGGAAGGGGAACGAAAGGGGGAGGTTCGGGGGCCCTCGACGCACCCGCGACCACCTCAACCACCACCACCACCTCAGCCCTCCTCAGCCCTCCTATGGCTGCAAATCAGGGGGGGGGGGAATCCATGTAAAGGGTGCTTGAGAGAGAGGGGAACAAACAACAACAAAACCTACACAAAGATTCACCCTTCACTTGCACTTGCACCCTCTCCTACTCTTTGGGGATTTAAAACAAACACCTAGGGGGCTTTGAAAAGAGAAAAGAGAGGGCAAGATGAGGTAGTCGTGGGAGTGAGAGGGGAAGAGAGAGAGAGAGAGAGAGAGAGGAGATATTTGTTGCAACAAATATCTAAAAGGGATGAAATGACTAAGTCGCCCTTTGACCAGAAATTCTGCGCATGCTTCACTGGAACAGCCATAACTTCCTCGATATAGCTCCGAATTGCACAATTTTAAGTCCGTTGGAAAGCTAAGAAGATTATCTACAACTTTCATGTTCATGCCAAGATCAAATAATCCCTCTAGCTAATCCGAAATTAGAGCTAAACATAGAACAGGGCTGCTGCCAGAATTTCCCTCCTCGGGGTATACTTGGAAAAATACCCATAACTTTTACTACAAGAATCCAGTTGATCTAATTCCACTTCTGTACGAAAGCTAACTCAAAACTGGACATCTCATAATAAAATCATATTTAAACCTCTTCATCTTGGATTTTAACAAAATCAAATCCAAATACCAAATCAGGAATACATAACTTCTAGGAAAAAAATTATGTACCCAAATTTTCAATCAGAGTGCTCCAAATGACACAGGCACAACAGTGACTCTTGGGACTTTTGGAAGAGACTTAGACTGCTCTATACCCTTGGTCCACCGGTAGCCCTTTCCCCACGTAGCCTCTACCTGGTATACTCCCACGATCAGTACGCTTCCGAACGCATCGGTGGTACCTACGGATGGGAGCGCTCTGTGAGAACAGCTTTTCCAATGCCAAGCAGTTCCTACATCGGATCCAACGAAGGGGAGAACGATTCCACGCTCGCAATATCATTCATTAGCCCTCTCCCAGGTAGCCTCTACCTGGTACACTCCCACGATCAGTACGCTCCCGAACGCATCGATGGTACCTATGGATGGGAGCCCTCTATCAGGACAGCTACAACCTGGGCCTCTTCAACACAGACGACATTGGGAGTAAACATTCCATATTCGCAAAGCGAACCCAATAGAAAAACACTACACTAGATAATCACATATCGATGATACTGTTGTGCCTGTGTCATTTGGAGCGCTCTGTTTGAAAATTTGGGTACATAATTTTTTCCTCGAAGTTATGTATTTCCAATTTGGTATTTGGATTTGATTTTGTTAAAATCCAAGATGAAGAGGTTTAAATATGAGTTTACTATGAGATGTCCAGTTTTGAGTTAGCTTTCGTGCAGAAGTGGAATTAAATCAACTGGATTCTTGTAGTAAAAGTTATGGGTATTTTTCCAAGTATACCCCGGGGAGGGAAATTCTGGCAGCAGCCCTGTTCTATGTTTAGCTCTAATTTCGGATTAGCTAGAGGGATTATTTGATCTTGGCATAACATGAAAGTTGTAGATAATCTTCTTGGCTTTCCAACGGAATTGGAATTGTGCAATTCGGAGCTATACTGAGGAAGTTATGGCTGTTCCAGTGAAGCATGCGCAGAATTTCTGGTCAGGGACAATTTGGTCTCCCCCCCCCCCCCCCAACCCACTTTACATGAATTAAATGCCACTCTTTCTTCTCCTCGTGATCGACTTCTTCTTCCTCTCGCCCACTCTCTCGGCAGCCACCCGTGGAAACAAAAGAAAGTGAGAAGGAGTGAAGGAAAGAAGAGGTGGATGTGTGTATGAGCCTTGCTTGGCCTCCCTCTTCTCCTCCCTCTCAAGGTATTCCTTTGCCCCTCTTTGAGCATGTTTGGTGGCTGGTTTGGGGTATTTTTGGTGGCTGGTTTGGGGTGCTTATGGTGGATGCTGTGTGTGAGTAGGGAGGGGAGGTGTGAGTAGGTGTGAGAGATCCTTGAATGCCTCTTCTTCTTCTCCACCTTATGGTTTTCCTCACACCCCTTTTGTGTTTGTGAGTATGTGTGAGTGAACCTTGTATGTCTTTTCTTCTCTTCTTTCAAATGAGGTTCCTCATGCATCACTTGAGCTTGTGTTTATAGGTTAAAAGGGGGCTAGGGAAGAGTGGGCGCGCGCTGGAGGCTATCTGCGCGCGTGCGCACGCACAAGCGGGCGCTGGCAGGCGCAGTCGGGCGCGCAGACGTGTGGGGGTGCGTGCGCGCCAGTGCGCGGGTGCGTGTGGAGTGGGCGCGCGGGTGGGTGCGGGTGCTGGCGCGAGCAGGGGCGCGCGCGGGCGAGCGTGCGCGCGCGCGGAGCAGTGCGCTTGGGCATGCGCCTGGGCGCGGGGCTGGGGACCAGTGCGCGCGCGCGCGTGTGTGCGGGTGCATTCGCGCGTGTGTGCGGGTGCATGCGCGTGCTGGGGCGTGCGAGCAGGGTGCTGCGCGGGGGGCGCAGTGCGCGGGGTGCTGCGCGAGGGCGCGAGGGCTGGACGCGCAGTGCGCGCGCGTGCGGCAGCGCGTCTGGGCGCGCGGGCAGGCGCGCGGCAGTGCGCCGAGGGTGCTGGGGTGCGTGCGTGCGTGCGCATGCGGGGGCCTATGCGTGTGGCTGCTCGAGGGTTCGTGTAGGTGTCGGGGCACTCGGACTCGCGTGCGTATGTGCGTGCTCGCATGCGTGCGAGTCCGTATGCATGCTTGTCCGAGTATTGGGTATTTCTAATGTATTTCTATGTGTAAATTGTGTTGTTTCTCACCAGTTGGATGCCCCTACCTTGCAGATCTCATCGGATGGGATGCGCGAGGTCCCGGGTCATAAGGTGAGTGGTTTGATTCCAATCCCCCCCCCCCTCTCTAGGGATGCGCTCGACCCGCATAGACGCGCGTCGCGCATCGATGGGACCCCCTACCTATAATATGTAAAAGCTATGCATGCATGATTATTATGATATATCCATGCCACCTTAGACCTTGTATGCTAGGGATATGCACCCTTATATCATGTATAGCGGCCTATGCATGTTTAGTCACCTTGTCCCTTGATTTGAAAGGCCCGACCTATGCATGTTCCCATTTAGTTTAATTTATTTAAATCAAGATGGGATTATGAGATTATATTGTTGCAAGCATGCCTTAGAGAATATTATAACATTGTGGTTATAATATAGGTTTCCCCGCATCTTAGTTATGCGCCCTGGAGGAATTCTTGAGAATTCATGACATTAGAAATGTTAGGAAGCGTTGTCGACGGATCCAAGAGGATCGCATGCGTGTGAGTAGGCTGTTCTCTTCCCTTCGTCGGATCCGTGTAGGGACTCCCCGGCGTTAGACAGGCTATCCTGACAGAGGGCTCCCATCTGTAGGTACCTCCTGATGTGTTTCGGACAGTGCTGATCGTGGGAGTATACCAGGTAAGCTACGGAGCGGGGTCGTGCTCCCGGTGGACCAAGGGTGAATAGCAGTCTAGTCAGTCCCAAAAGGCCCATGTCACCCCCTAAAGGGTGAGGGTGAGGGTGGGGTGGGTCGGCGATGTTACGACCCACTAGCTTGTGTAGTTACTCCCGTTTAGGGACTATGACTACTTTAAGGTTAATATGAGTGTGTTGGTTGTTGTTATGCATGTGTGTGATATCTCGATAAGCGAGTATCGAGAGTGGTTGTTTTCCATTGGGTTTCGCTTTGCGAACATGGGATCGTTCTCCCCTTCGTTGGATCCGATGTAGGAACTCCCCGGCGTTGGCTATACCTGTCAGAGGACTAGGCGGAGGCCACGAGGGTGGGAGAGGCTACCGGGTGGATCAAGGGTGTAGAGCGGTGAGTTGAGGAGATCGGGTTGTAGATACTACCCGGGAGAGGGTTAATGAATGATGTCGCGAGCGTGGAATCGCTCTCCCCTTCGTTAGATCCGTGTAGTGACATCCCCGGCGTTAGACAGGCTATCCTGACAGAGGGCTCCCATCTGTAGGTACCTCCGATGTGTTCGGACAGTGCTGATCGTGGGAGTATACCAGGTAAGCTACGGAGCGGGGAGAGGCTACCGGTGGACCAGGGGTGTAGAGCAGTCTAAATCTCTTCCCAAAGTCCCAAGATGTCTCCTTTCAGGAGTGAGGGTAAGGATGAGGTGAAGATAATCGCCGCGTGACCCATTCGTTGTTCGACCGTTCCCATAGTTGTTGGGTCCGGTCTCGTGATCGATGTTGAAGGACATCGTTGGGCGATTGTCTAGATGTAGATGATCCAGTAGTGTTGAGTAGACCAGTAAATCCGGGTCTCTTCGACTGACGGTATGGTCTCTAGACCAGTAAATCCGGGTCTCATCGACCGACGGTATGGTCTCTCCCCATAAGTCCCAAAAGACTCCCTCCGGGAGTGAGGGTGGGGGTGAGGTTGGTCGCGCCGCCGCGTGACCCTGTTATCCATTGGGTTTCTACCCATGTTTTTCCTTGAAAAAGGGAATTGATTATGTATTGAACTGTAGAATGGTGATTGGTTTCCAACCACTCACTGAGCTTGTAGCTCACCCCTCGCATACTGTTTCTTTTCAGGGGCAGTGTTGGGCGTGGAGCTGGAGCTTCTTGTGGCGTGGTCTTATGAGCGTGGAGCGTTCTACCGGCGGGTGGCGTGTGCACAGCTGTCAGCATTCCTAGAGTCATTTTATGCTTTGTAAATCGTGCATGTGGCACAGGTTGTATTTTCTTTGGTCTAGACTTGGCTTTCAGAGGACATTGATTGTGTATTCGGGTCTGTAATAATGTTTTTGATTTACAGACATTGTTTATATATTATGCTTCCGCTTTTCAGTCAGTTATCATTATCTTGCTTTGCCGCCTTGTGTATTGTTGTTGGTGTCTTTATTGACCTCAAGTATTGATAGCTGATATTATATTATATTTTGCCACGTCTCGGGGACGCCTGGGGCGTGACAATAGCGAACACTATTGTACTCCCACACGGTTGCGTCGCTCGGACACAGGGGGGGTGTCACGCCCCAACTACCGGCTTAACAATCCGATAAGATAATGAATTCTCCTGAATTCCAAACGAGTGCATCGCTCGGATGCACGGGGCGATTACATCGCTAGCGCTCTAACTAATAAGGTACAACCCGACAGTGGGTCATACCCACGCCTATTCCAGATAGGCCTAATCAGCTTTTAACATGCGCATATAAATATATATCCAGAAGAATTTTATATCAGCCATGTGCATGAACCATATGCACAATCATCTAATAATTATAGGGACACTCCCTAACATGGATTTACATCATAATAATTCATACAACATGCATACATGGTCATTAATCACATAAACATACAAAATATACTCTAACATCCGTTGGATATCGCCAACTTAAAAGAAAGGGGCAAGCGCGATCTCGCGGACTAACAGGTGCATGCCAATATTCCAAACGAACCTGAGTTGAGTAGGAAATCGCATCTACTTACTCAGTTTGTTCAGAGGGAGAGGGCGGGGGAGATCATCATCTCATGAAGCTGGTCATAGCTTTGCCCTATTAGCATGGGCGCAACAACTACACCACGCCCTCGAATCTTATCTCAAGGGAATATTAGGTAGGTGCCCATTATTAACCCAGACTTATTCATGTTTCATATTCCAATTAACATGGTGGGAGTAGTATTACAATACTACCTAAGGCATGCCATATTCTATACATCCATACACATTACACAAATACATGCCCATACTAGAGGGGCTCATGCAACACAATCATTCATACATGAATACAATACATGTATATAAGCCTAGCATGCAAGATATCTACATATTATAGCTTAAGCATGGCCATACTACTTATTTACACAAGTAGTATAGTTAGGGAGCCCCATCGATGCGCGACGCGCGACTACGCGCGTCGAGCGCATCCCGAGGGGGGGGGATTGGATCGAACCACTCACAGATACCCGGATCGTCGCGCGTCCGGTCTACGAGATCTGCAAAACACAACCAATGATCCACAATTAAAATATGGAACCTCCTATCACACATATAAGCCTACTTCATGAAGGCCCTAACCCCTGATACTTCCATATTATCACCCAAAACACATGCAAACAACTCCTTGACACTCAACCAAGCAAAACTGCCAAACCTGCTGCAACCAGCCCTACTAATTGGTCTCCACAGCACCCAATACACTTCCAAAAATTATGAAATAAATCATGCACATTCTCTGATATGCTGGGATCATAATCCATGAAGACATTAGAACCTAATTTTTTCTCTACAAGCCCGAAACAAATTATTTCCAGAAGCAGGTCAATTCCTACGCGAATCTGGACAGGCCATACAAAACAGGCTCTAACTTACAACACAGATATCATAATGACCCCAAATTTCATATATAACATCTAGACACATAGATGATCAAATCATAAGAAGACATAATCCTAAAAATATGCCTCTAAATACTAGATTCACTGAGATCTTTAAAAGACAGTGAGCTGCCTTACCGAAACAGGGGGAGGGAAATGGGGAGATGCGGGGTTATCGACACACCCACGACCACCTCAACCACCACCACCACTACCACCATCTCTTCAGCCTCTCCACCAGCCCTTCTTGGCTGAAAAAAACAGAGGAAAACATGAGGGGAGGCATGAGAGGGTTGGAGATGGAGAAGGGAAAGAAACAACAACACATACACACACACAAACTCACCCTAGCTAGATCATCCCTTCATACACTATTCATCTTCTCCTTCCTTTGCTTCTTCCTCCTCCTTCTCCACACACAAAGAGAGGAAAAAGAGACCAAGAGGGAGAGAAAGAGAGATCCACGAGTTGGGAGAGAGGGGGAGAGAGAGAGAGGGCAAAATGGTCATTTCCATGCCCAAATAGTGTTTAGGGGTGACCATAAGGGGGGGTGAAGTTAGGGTTAGGCTCACCCTCACTCAACCACTTATTTTTGCTTTATTGGGAAGCGTGCGGAGAAGCACCACACACTCGAAAATATCTCGCCCACCGAAACCCAGTAACGGCCAAACCCGGATGCGATTCGGAACTGCATATTTTTCAAAACGTTACCGGAATTCGATGAAATTTTTATGGGTAGTACTAAACGGTACCAGGACCCATAATATGCAGTTAGATTTCCAATCAGAGTGTTCTAACTCCCGCAGGTGGTAAAAAGCCAAAATTTTAGCGGCTCCGATCGAAAAATTAAAAAGGCCCTGAATGACCCAGAAGTGACTAAGGCTTAACCGAAATGGCTCCAAATGACACAGGCATAACACCTACTGACTTGATCGATCGTGCTTGTCTGACTGATGAGCGCATTTCTCCCACTCCTATTGAGCTTCATGCTAAGCTCCGGCCTAACGATGGAGAACCACTTTCTGATGTTACTCGTTATAGATAGCTTGTTGGAAGCCTCGTCTATCTCACTGTCACTCGTCTTGACATTGCCTATGCTGTGCATATTGTCAGTCAGTTCATCGCTGCCCCTCGAACTATTCATTATGCAGCGGTTCTTTAGATTATACGCTATCGCCGTGGCACTATATCTCGTGCTCTGTTGTTACCGTCTTCTCCTACTCTTGAACTTCGCGCTTATAATGATGCTGATTGGGCAGGAGATGTCATGGATTAAAAATCCACTACTAGTATCTGTGTGTTTCTTGGTGACTCTCTTATATCTTGGATGGCCAAGAAGCAAGACATTGTTTCTCGTTCGAGTGTTGAGGTTGAATATTGTGCTATGGCATCTGCTACTGCTGAGTTTGTTTGGCTTCGGCGCCACCTCTCTAACATGGGTGTTATTCTATTTGCGTTTACTCCTCTATATTGTGACAACAAGAGTGCCATTTAGATTGTTAGCAATCCAGTTTTTCATTAACGTACAAAGGACATCGAGATTGATTGTCACTTCGTCTGTCATCATTTTATTACGGGCACTATATCACTCCCATATATTTCCTCTTCTCTTCAGTTATCTGACTTTTTCACAAAGTCACATACCACTTCAGCGGCATGGTTTCTTGTTGAGCAAACTCTCGGTGTATGATCCACCATGAGTTTGAGGGGGAGTGTTAAATGTGTATATATGTTAAAGTTAATGGTAGATTTGTCTTTTCTTCGTTTCCCTTTTTGTACTATAAATATTGGACACAAACCCTAATAATATTTTTGATTCATTATCTTTAATTTCTGATTCTAACAATTTTTACCAGCTTCATATATGCACATAGGATTATGATATTTATAACGTGGGACATGCAATTACCTGTTACAATGCAACAAATTCTTACTTTATGCTGAAACGGACATTTGTGGCATTCATTTCAAACGGACTGGCTGGTGATTATGGCGCCGTGGCTGAAAAGAAAACAATGTGTTTCATGGAGAACTGATAGACTATTTAATTTTAGTTGATTTTTTTTTTCCTGTTCTTTGACTTTTTTAATTTTTATTTTTTTGTCCCGGACTTTTAATAATGCTTGAACTACCCTTTGCCGACACAGTTATAAAAATATAAAAATATAATATAATACATATAAAAATTATTCCTATTGTTACAGATATTTAATAATTATCTATATAGAGCATTAATATTCCATAAACACAAAGATGATTAAACACAAAAAAGCTATTTGTACATTTCTAGTGTCATTACAATAGATTCATGAACTATAAGTCATACCTCATGTTTATTAGGCAAAATTTAAAAGAATTTTATGTGGGGCCAGGGACAAACAGGCGAAGGTAGCTTTCTCAGCTTGGCCGTAAGGTCAGCCACGGGGAGTTCCTCCGATATCAAAAAAAAAAAAAAAAATCTATTTGAATTACAACATTGTCTTCATATCCTAATGAAATCAGCTATTGTCACTCCCTTAATCCTCTTAATATCTTTTTGGGTGAATTCGAATCCCCTGAAATATAATTACAACTTACAAAAGTATACTTACAACTTACAGAAATGTAATTCTCAATTATAGAAATGTAATTGAAATTTACATAAATATGTTTATCAAGTATAGAAACTATAACATTACAGAGCCAGTAATTACCATTTACATAACATAAATGTACTACCATCTTTGGAATTAGACTAAGGTCAGGGAGAGGACATCGCGGGGGTCGCCGGCGAGAGAGAGTTTTTTTTTTTTTTTTTTTTTTTTTGGGGGGGGGGGGGGGGGGAAGAGAGTGTTTATGGTTGAAAAATAAAGTGGGGGTAGTTTAGGTATCAAATAATGAGGTGGTACTGATCAGGAGAAAGAAAAAAAGGATGAGATTTGAAGGGTAAAAAGAAAAAAATGGGATTGTTTGTCTATGGGGCACTGAGGCAAACCCATTAATTTTGTTCTCTCTTTTCCTCTCTATGTTTCTATTTTAAACTCTTTTGAGCTAAATATGTCCAAATTTATGCTAAAAAAATAATAATTACTTATCAAAGATATATATAAAAAAAATTAATTCTTTTATAAGCACCGAAAGGGTACTACTCGGCGTGCGTCAGGACTGAAACTTTAACATCAGCAGCGACAATGTACCTAAATTTAGCTGAAACACGTACTGGCAACAGCACATCCAGCACATCCATTGGCTTTCTATATAAATGGCATGGCACACCCTTCTTTCAATACACACACAGCAACCAATTAACATAAAAATGGCCTCATCCATTGGCTTCTGTGTTTTCTCTGGCCTACCTGTAACACTTTCCCCTAAAATCATCCCTAGCTCTCACATCAAACTTAAGGTTTCGAGTATCGCCACTCAAAATGAGGGAGGCAGCTCAAGCGTTGCAGTTCCCCGACGATCGGGGAATTACAATCCCAATAAATGGGATCACAGTTTCATGCAATCCTTGAAAAGCGATTATGCGGTACCGATACATCTCATTCACTCATCGTGTCTCTTGGACTACATGCAACTTCTTTTTAATGGTACTTAACTAATGATTTTGTGTATAGGGAGATATCTACATCAACCGAGCTGAGAAATTGAAGGAAGAGGTGAGGAAGCTATTTGACACAACTGTTGAACCATTAGCAAGGCTCGAGCTGATAGACACCCTTCAACATCTTGGCATCATGTATCACTTTGACAAAGAGATCAAGGAAACCTTATTGAACATATTGAAAAATAAAGACGATGTTTTGGTAAAGAAGGACCTTCATGCCACATCTCTCCTCTTTATGCTCCTCAGGGGACATGGCCTCGAAGTCTCGCAAGGTAACACAAACTTGTATAATTTCTCAATGTGTGTATTCATCTTATAAACATAAGAATAATTGTTATGGTGAGTCAATGTAGACATCTTCCAATGCTTCAAGGAAACATCGGGTGATTTCATGGATAGTCTCTGTGATGACATCAAAGGAATTATGAGTTTGTATGAGGCCTCTTACCTTGGGTTTGAAGGAGAGAAAACACTGGATGAAGCAAACGCCTTCACTACTAATTATCTCAAGGAGTACTTGAAGCAGGGTGAGATAAAACCAATTCTCAAGGAGCAAGTAGTACATTCCTTGGAACTTCCACGGCATTGGAGGGTGAGAAGGTTGGAGTCCTATTGGTACATTAATATATATGAAAGACATGGTGATGCGAACTCGGCCTTACTGGAATTGGCTAAGCTTGATTTCAACTTGGTTCAGAGCTCGCACCAAACAGATATTCGAAAAATGTCAAGGTATCCTTTAATACTAAAAAGTTTCTATTGTCTTAAACATGTAGATCGTGGGTGAAAAAGATATTGAAAACCAAAATCATGGTCCTCATCTGACAATAAGGTCAACTATGAGAATACTTTTGATGAATTGAAAATGGTCCGAATTAAGATTGATAATTTTATAATTAATATGTTTGACATTTTTATCTTTGGTTTATTAGGTGGTGGATGGACTTGGGGCTTGTTGAAAAGTTGAGCTACGCGAGAGACAGACTGATGGAGAATTTCTTTTGGACAGTTGGACAGTTATATGAGCCACAGTTTTCAAATTTCAGGGAAGGGATTACAAGGGTCAATTGTTTAATAACAACCATTGATGATACTTATGACATCTATGGCTCAATTGATGAACTTGTTCTCTTCACAGATGCTGTTAATAGGTTGTTGTTTCTCCTTTTTTTTTTTTTTTCATTCCCTTGTTATTTCAAATATATAATTAACTATTTGACTTGCTATATTTCACCTAACCAACTACATTCCCAAAAACACTTTCAGATGGGAACTTAATGAAACGCAAAACTTTCCCGATTACATGAAGACACTAATTTCTGCGCTATTCAAGACCACTGAGGAAATCGCTCAAGAAATCTTAAACGAAAAGGGTGTGGACGTCATATCATATCTAAAGAAAGGGGTGCATACTAAATTACGCCCATAGTAAATTATTATAAATTCAAGTAAATTTTTTTCATATTCTAAATCATTTTGATTATTCCCTGAAATCTAATTCAAGATTTTTTCCCAACAAATTTTGTTTAACATAGTGGGCAGATTTGTGCAACTCCTACTTAGTGGAGGCAAAATGGTACCACAATGGATACACGCCATCTTTCGATGAATACTGGAACAATGGATGGATTTCTATATCCAATCCTCTAATAATGGTTCATGCTTACTTTTACGTAACCGAGGAGATAACAAACGAGGCGTTGGATGCTTTGATGAATTACAATGGCATAATACGTTGGTCGTCCATGATTTTTAGACTCATCGATGATCTAGGAACTTCAAAGGTAAGAACTCTCAACTTTATATTTTGAGATGAAACATGCATTAATTGTTTTCTTTTATATGTAGCATGAGCTCGAGAGAGGAGATGTCCTAAAAGCCATCGAATGTTATATGCTCGAAAAAGGAGTCTCTGAAGAGGTTGCTGTTGAGCACGTAAGAGGACTAATAAGTGAAGCCTGGAAGAAAATGAACGAAGAATATGCTGCTCCATCACCGTTTGATAGAGAATTCGTTCAAGTATGTATAAACATCACAAAAATGTCACAATGCATGTATCAATATGGAGATGGTCACGGTTGTCCAGAGCAAAGTGGGACAACAAACAGGATGCTGGTCTCCCTAATCCAACCAATTCCATTGAATTTAGCATACAGTAAATAAGTATCCTAGATACCTCTGTTGTTACATAGATGTGGATTGGACTATAAATAATCAGGGTCCATGAATTTGAGAAAATTCATGTGTGAAATGGACTCTCCGATCTTTAACTAAATTGATCATCATATCCCATGTATTCTTAAGATATGGTTTCTTACCTTTAAAAATGGATATTATATTGATGTCAATTGTAATTTTTTTTTATATTGGTAATCAAAGATTTGTACTGCGATAGGGTGGAGATTTATACAAATATATAGGTAAGAACAAAAAAGAGGAGAGGTGGTTGATATAAACAAGGGGGACCAGATTAGTGGCCTTTGATACAAGCCAGTAAACTAGCTTCTGCGTTTATAACCTCTCATCAGCATGTCTTGTTCTATGACTACTCTGAGATCATCCCATATATGAGATTCTTGCCAACAGGCCCAAATGTTCTAATCCTTGGTATATTCTCTTAAGAGACCAAAGAGAAGTCCAGGGATATATGTTGCCTTTTTCATGGATCAATGCCAGGGCCGTTGTAGAATCAGATTAAAATCCAGACCTTGGAGGCATCAATGGATAAACCCAGCCATACTCCCTGTTCAATTGCCTTGAGTTCCAACAAATTAATGGAAGGGAGGTCAAACCCTATTATTCATTATGATTTTGTGTATAGGGAGATATCTACATCGAGTGAGCCGAGAAATCGAAGGAAGAGGTGAGGAAGCTATTTGACACAACTGTCGAACCATTTGCAAGGCTCGAGCTGATAGACACCCTTCAACATCTTGGCATCATGTATCACTTTGACAAAGAGATCAAGGAAACCTTATTGAACATATTGAAAAATAAAGACAATGTTTTTGTAAAGAAGGACCTTCATGCCACATCTCTCCTCTTTATGCTCCTCGGGGACATGGCCTCGAAGCTTCGCAAGGTAAGAAACTTGTATAATCTCTCCATGTGTGTATTGTTATGCCTGTGTCATTTGGAGCCATTTCGGTTAAGCCTTGGTCACTTCTGGGTCATTCAGGGCCTTTTTAATTTTTCAATCGGAGCCGCTAAAATTTTAGCTTTTAGCTACCTGCGGGAGTTAGAGCACTCTGATTGAAAATCTAACTGCATATTATGGGTCCTGGTACCGTTTAGTACTACCCATAAAAATTTTATCGAATTCCGGTAACGTTTGGAAAAATATCCAGTTCCGAATCATATTCGGGTTTTCGAGAGTTCCTGATTTGATTAGTCGAATAGTGTGAGATATTTTGGTGAATGTGGTGACCTTGGGTAACCTTACCCCCACCTTGCTTAGGGGTGAAGAAACCTTTGGTTATTTGTTATGTGAGTGGGTGAGCCTAACCCTAACCTCACCCCCCCCCTTAAGGTCACCCCTAGGCACTATTTGGGCATGAAAAAGACCTTTTTGCCCTCTCTCTCTCTCCCCCTCTCTCCCAACTCGTGGAACACTTTTCCTCCCTCTCTTATGGCTCTCTTTCTCCCTAAGTGTTTGGTTTTATGCCAAGGAGAAGAAGATGGAGCAAGAAGAGGAGGTGTAGGCACAAGAAGGTGAGTTTGTGCATGTGTTGTTGTTGTTGTGGTTTCTCCTCTATCAAGCACCCTCTTATGTTCCCCCCCCCCCCTGATTTGCAGCCAAAGAAGGCTGAGGAGGGCTGTGGAGGTGGTGGTAGTGGTGGTGGTGGTTGAGGTGGTTGCGGGTGCATCGAGGCCCCCCGAATCTCCCCCTTGCATCCCCCCTCCGTAGGTGAGCTCTTCCCCTTCTTTTCTTGGTTTTTCATGGCTTAGGGGTTGTGGGGAAGTCATGCATGCTAGGTAGTTGGTTTAGGGTGAGTGAGAAGTGTGGGGGAGGGGTTAAAAGGGGTTAAAAGAGGGTTGGGGAGTGCTAGGCGCGCGCAGGGGGCTGTCTGCGCGCTTGCGCGCAGCGCGTGCGTAGAGGAGCGCTGGTAGGCGTAGGCGGGCGCGTGCGCGCGGGCGCGCGCGAGCGTGTGCACGCGGGCAGGGCAGTGCGCCTGGGCATGTGTCTGGGCGCGCGGCTGGGTGCCAGTGTGCGCCCGCTCGTGCGTGCGCGTGCTGGGGCATGCGCGGGGCTGCCCAGGGTCTCGGGTAGGTGCTGGGGCACTTGGGCATGCGTGCGTACGAGCGTGCTCGCATGCGTGCGAGCCCGTATGCGTGCATGTCTAAGTCTTAGGCATTTCTAGTAATTTCTAAGTGTTATAATGTGTTGTTACTCACCAAATTTGATGCCCTTACCTTGTAGATCTCGTTGGATGGGATGCGCGAGGTCCCGGGTTGAGGTGAGTGGTTTGGTCCAATCCCCCCCCCCCCTCTCGAGATGCGCTCGACGCGCGTAGTCGTGCGTCGCGCATCGATGGGGCGTCCTAGCTATACTACTTGTGTAGATAAGTAGTATGACCATGCTTATACTATAATATGTTAGATGTCTTGCATGCTAGGCTTATATTACATGTATTGTATCCATGTATGAATGATTGTGTTGCATGCGCCCCTCTAGTATGGGCATGTATTGCTGTAATGTGTATTGATGTATAGAATATGGCATGCCTTAGGTAGTATTGTAATACTACTCCCACCATATTAATTGGAATATCCAGCATGATTAAGTCTGGGTTAATAACGGGCACCTGCCTAATATTCCCTTGCGATAAGACTCGAGGGCATGGTGTAGTTGTTACGCCCATGCTAATGGAGCAAAGCTATGATCGACTTCATGAGATGATGATCTCTCTCGCCCTCTCCCTCTTCACGGACTGAGTAAGTAGATGCGATTTCCTACTCGACTCAGGCTCGTTTGGAATATTGGCATGCACCTGTTAGTGCGCGAGATCATGCTTGACCCTTACCTTTTAAGTTGGTGATATCCAACGCATGCTTAAGTTAGGCCTTGTGTGCTTATGTGATTAATGACCATGTATGCATGTTGTATGATTTATTATGATGTAAATCTATGATTAGGGAGTATCCCTATGATTAATTGATATGTGATCGTGTATATGGTTCATGCACATAACTAAGATTAAATTCTCCTATAAAATATATGCGCATGTTAAAACTAATTAGGCCTATCTGAAATAGGCGTGGGTATGACCCGTTGTCGGGTTGTACCTTATTAGTCAGAGCGCTAGCGATGTAATCGCCCCCGTGCATCCAAGCGATGCACTCATTTGGAATTCAAGAGAATTTATTATCTTATCGGTTTTGTTAAACCGGTAGTTGTGGCATTAAGCTAGGCCTACCCGTGCTAGGCGTGTTTATGAACCGCCTGTTGGGTTATGTGCCTTGGGATTATTTCTGCGTGAGAGCAGAGGCAACCCCCTTGTGTCCGAGAGACACAACCATGTGGGAGTACAATAGTATTCGATATCATCGATATGTGATTATCGAGAGTAGTTATTTTTCCATTGGGTTCGCTTTGCGAACATGGAGTGTTTCCTCCCAATGTCGTCCGTGTTGAAGCGGCCCGGGTTGAAGCTGTCCTGACAGAGGGCTCCCATCCGTACGTACCACCGATGGGTTCGGAAGCGTACTGATCGTGGGAGTGTACCAGGTATTGGCTACCCGGGACAGGGATAACGAATGATATTGCGAGCGTGAAATCGTTCTCCCCTTCATTGGATCCGATGTAGGAACTCCCCGGCGTTGGAAAAGCTGTCCTGACAGAGGGCTCCCATCCGTAGGTACTACCGATGCGTTCGAAAGCGTACTGATCGTGGGAGTATACCAGGTAGAGGCTACGTGGGGAAAGGGCTACCGGTGGACCAAGGGTGTAGAGCAGTCTAAGTCTCTTCCAAAAGTCCTATGTCACCTCTAAAGGGTGAGGGTGAGGATGAGGTGAAGACACGTCGCCGCGTGACCCATTCGTTGTTCGTCCGTTCCCATAGTTGTTGGGTCCAGTTGCGTATTGATGTTCAAAGACATCGTTGGGCAGTTATCTCGATGTAGATGATCCAGTAGTGTTGTGTAGACCAGTAATTCCGGGTCTCTTCGACCAACGGTATGGTCTCTCCCCAAGAGACCCAAGAGTCTCCCTCCGGGAGTGAGGGTGAGGGTGAGATTGGTGATTCAGTAGTGTTGTGTGGACCAGCAATCCCGGGTCTCCTCGACCAACGGTATGGTCTCTCCCCAAAAGACCCAAGAGTCTTCCTCCGGGAGTGAGGGTGAGGGTGAGGTTGGTCGCGCCGCCGCGTGACCCTGTTATCCATTGGGTTTCTACCCATGTTTTTCCTTGAAAGAAAATTGTGTTAGCATTGAACTGTTGTATGGTGATTGGTTTCCAGCCACTCACTGAGCTTGTAGCTCACCCCTCGCATACTGTTTCTTTTCAGGGGCAGTGTTGGGCGTGGAGCGGGAGCTTTCCTGTGGCGTGGTCTTATGGGCGTGGAGCGTTCTTCCGGCGGGTGGCAAGTGTGAGGCTGTCAGCAATCCTAGAGTCATTGTATGTATTGTAAATCGTGCATGTGGCACAGGTTGTATTTTCTTTGGTCTAGACTTGGCTCTCACATGACAGTGATTGTGTATTCGAGTCTGTAATAATGTTTTTGGTTTACAGACATTGTTTATATATTATGCTTCCATTTTTCAGTCAGTTATCATTATCCTTGCTTTGCCACCTTGTGTGTTGTTGTTGGAGTCTTTATTGACCTCATGTGTTGATAGCTGATATTTCAATTATTGCCACGTCTCGGGGACGGCCGCCCTGGGGCGTGACATGTATTCATCTTCAAAACATAAAACTAAACTGTTGTGGTGAGTCGATGCAGACATCTTCCAATGCTTCAAGGAAATGTCGAGCGATTTCATGGACAGTCTCTGTGATGACATCAAAGGAATGTTGAGTTTGTATGAATCCACTTACCTTGGGTTTGAAGGAGAGAATACACTGGATGAGGCAAGAGCCTTCACTGCTAAGTTTCTAGAGGAGTACTTGGAGGGTGACAAGGATGAGATAAATCCAATTCTAAAACAGCAAGTGGTTCATTCCTTGGAACTTCCAAGGCATTGGAGGGTGACAAGGATAGAGTCCTATTGGTACATGAATATATATGAAAGACAAGGTGATGTGAACCCAACCTTACTAGAATTGGCTAAGATTGATTTCAACTTGGTTCAGAGCACTCACCAAACAGATATCCGAAAAATGTCAAGGTAACCTTAAAATCCACACATCGACAAAGAAGTATTCATTGTCACCTCATCTCACAGTAAAGTTAAAACTATGAATACATATTTGATGAATTCAAATGGATTGAAATAAGATTGAAGATTTACTGATAAACATCTTTAACAGTTTTTAATTATGGTTCTTAGGTGGTGGAGGGACTTGGGACTCGCTGAAAAATTGGGCTACACAAGAGATAAGAGTGATTGAAAATTTCTTTTGGACAGTTGGGTGGTTATATGAGCCACAATTTTCAAATTTCATGGAAGCGCTTACAAAGGTCAATTGTTTCATAACAACCATTGATGACGCTTACGATATCTACGGCTCGATGGATGAACTCATTCTCTTCACAGATGCTGTTAATAGGTCATTATTTCTCCTTTTCTTTTGTTATCTCAAATATTTAACTAAATCACTTGTGGCGTAACATATGACCAACTACATTCCCAAAACCTCTTTCAGATGAGAACTTAATGAAACGCAAAATCTTCCCGAGTACATGAAGATACTAATTTCTGCACTATTCAAGACCACAGAGGAAATCGCTCATAAAATCTTAAACAAAAAGTGCGTGGACGTCATATCATACCTAAAGAAAGCGGTACTAAATTACATCAATAGTAAATCATTAAAAATTCACATGAAATTTTTGTAATTTAAATCATTTTGATTAACCTCGAAATCTCATTCAAGATTTTCCCATCAAATTTTGTTGAACATAGTGAGCAGATTTGTGCAACTCCTACTTAGTGGAAGCAGAGTGGTATCATAGTGGATACATGCCATCATTCGATGAGTACTTGAACAATGCATGGCTTTCCATTTCCAGTGCTCTTATAATGGTTTATACTTACTTCTACATAACCGAGGATATAACTAACAAGGCGTTGGATGGTTTGATGAATTACAATGGCATAATACGTCGGTCGTCCATTGTTTTCAGACTTATCGATGATCTTGGAGTCGAATAGAAACTCAACAAACAAGGGGATGTAGCTTAAAAATGAAGAAAATTGGATTTGTTGTTGTGAATGAATCATTCGGAGGATAATAAATTCAAGGAATATTAGTTTTTGTGGGAAACTAGATTGGACGATCCTTTTGATTAGAAAACTTTTGAACCTTATGTGCCCGTTTGGATAGAAATAAAAGCTATTATGGGATTTATATCTATTTGAAGAATTATTGACTTTATAAATGGAATAAGTGATTTTCTGTTTGATTGTGTTTTCAGTTATTCTTATTGGGAAACATAATAATAAAAATTGGAGTGTTTGGTTCAGAAAGAATAAGATGCGGATAAAATGTGGAAAGGTATGGATGAAGAGGGTTATACCATTGCAAATGACAAACTTACCCCTACAAAAACAAATTGGTTTGACACTCTTTTTAATGAAATTTTTTGTGATATCAGAAAAAATTGGCACTGTCAGGGTGGCCCGTCAATATGGATTTCCTTTTCTTGTGAAATATGTGTCTTTTCCATTTGTTCGCATTACATTGCATGTATTAATCAAAGTGTCAAACCATTCCCAGGTGTACAAATTCATCCAAGCATGCCACTGAATTTTTCCTCATTGAGTTTAAATAGGTTTGAATGTATTGGTCCACACAACATGGCAACTCCAATAATTTCCACTTCCTTTGCATGTCATTCTAGACATAAAAAAAAAAAAAAAAAAAATTTAAAAAAAAATGAAAGTTGAAGATGGTGAACACCTGTTTGTCCTTTTTGTAGAGACGCAGCAGGGGAGGTGCCGCGCAGACGCGCAGTGAAAGCTTTATCGCTATTTGACATGGGCAAGATGTGGAAAAATTTTGATGGGACAGGTGGGGCCCACTTACACCTCACCATTGGTTTTGCTTATTCTAGAGAGGAGTTGGTATGGCCATTCCATGTTATTCTAGTTTATTGTAGTACCCAGATTCCAGCTTATACCACCCAACCAAACATCATTTTATGGCTTATACCACCCTATTCCCCTTTATTCTCTCCATATACCTTTAGCCAAAAGATTGGCAGGGGTTATAGTTAGTTGATTTGAGCCGTCGGAGACTGTCGACAAGGTGAATAGAGCGGTTTCCCTGCGCTGGCCGGACGCGAGTAGCTGACAGACATCTGGGCCTTTTGAAGTGCGCCAGCTGGTTGGATGTAGCCGTTTTCTAATAGTCGGTTGGTTTGTGGTAGCTGCCCAGAAAATGACTGAATTTGCTCTGGATATCCTCAGAGAATGGAGGATATATAAATCATGTAATTAGGGATAGCTTAATGTTCCTGTTGATTATATGGCTGCTCTGCGCACTACTAAATGATTAATTGAATAAACTCATAATCAAATTTATAGGTTCTACTTGAAGAGAATTTAAGTGGTTGTGCTAAGCACAAAAGAAGGCACAGATAACAATTTTGTTTAGTTTGTAAATATGTACCTAGTGAAGAAGGGGGGTTATAAACCCACCCCATGCAATGAGAAAACCACCCCATTATTAATATAATTTATGCACTCCGAGATCAAAGAAAAACCACCCCTACCAAAGTCATCCCATTTAAGTCAAACCCACCCCGTCTACTGTACACCCCATGTTCGACATAACATTTGTCGACAATATTTTCATCCATCGACATTTGTGATATCGATTTATACAGAAAAATACATTTATTTTCTATCACATGTTCGACAACACAACTGTCGACAAAATCATCATCTCTCGACAACTAGGGTGTCGATCCATACAGAACATAACATTTATTTTCTGTCACATGTTTGACAATAGCACTGTCGATAAGATCTTCATTTACCGACACCTGGGGTGTCGATACTTACAGGACATAACACACTTGTTTTATGTAACATGTTCGACAGTACAAGTGTCGACATTATCTTCATACGTCGACAATTGGAGTGTCGACCCTTACAGAAAATCACATATTTTTTTTCTTGTAAGTACTTTGATAACCATATTACTCCTTAGGATGCTCCACTATCAAATGTAACACTTAAATCAATAAATTACATTGAATAACAAGCTGCAAAGAACAGACAATCATCAAATTCTATTATTGCATCACCAAACCAACCACCTAATACAAGTACACACTTTAAAATTGTGCATCAGTACTTATATTGATAATCAACAAACACACGTTGAAAATTCAACATTAAACAACCAAATACATTGAACATTGTTAATCAGCCAAATACACACCCCAAAATTTTGTGCATCAATACATATTGATCTTCTTGTGGATTTGCTTGAACTTCATCATTTTGAGAACTCGACGCTACATCATTGGTATGATTTTTTTATTGGAAGCTGTAGGTCGAATATGTTTCTTGGAAGTCATACTGCATTGTAAAAATAAGTAAAATACTCAATCATATACAAGAAATTAAGTAAGTACACATGATGAATTGACATATACTAGGGTGTGTTCAATACTATATCAAAACAATATTCCAACCAATCATTCATATGCCAATCAATACGGAGATTCAACCACATCTCTACCTTGAAGCCTTAATCCCCTTCATAATATCTTAATTTATCTAGCTTTCTATGTTAAAAATCCAATGAAATTAAAGATACATCATATAAAGATTTTTTTCCTGAACTAGATGGACTGGGGAAACACCCAAGATGATATAATTATAATGAAAGAACAATAGTAAAATAAATGTGGGGTAACATTTGTTTGAGAAAGAACAACATAGACTTAGTCTTGTGTTTTTAAACATATACACCTACATAAACATATTTATTCAAGCTCTAAAATAATAACTTGTTTGAACAATATAAAGATATGATTTTTAATACCCACCTGTTTGAATACCCATAAGGATCATATACACACAAAAAAAAAAGATTATGCTTTTAAATAAAACACCAATTACAAAATAATCTAAACCACCTCCCCCCCTCCCAAAAAAAGCCCATACTCTTTAGCACATCCCAAAAACCTCACCAAAACAAAGATAAATTCCGCATACCACCCCAACTCATCCAAGATCATGTTAGTAAACCTATCCTAAAACTATTCCAAAAACTCCCAATTAGAATGTGAATCAACATTCATTGATAATTTAGGGTTTCAAAACACAAAATCATTGATCAGTTTGGATTTCAAAGGACAAAATAATTGATCAGCTAGAGTTTTAAAGGACAAAAAAATAACACAAACAATACCAACAAGAAAAAGAAGAAGATGAAGAAGATGGAGGAAGAAGGGTATTTACCAATACCGGAGGTGGCCAAGGAAAGAGAAGAAAGCGGGTGGAAGATGGGACGGCGATCGGAGGTCGTCATGGAGGCGATCGACGGGCGTCATGGTGGTGATCGACGGGCGTCATGGTGGCGATCGAAAGGGGGGCTCACGGTGGGAGATGGGTTGAAAAGAGAGAGAAACCAAAATGAGTTGGGGGTGGTTTTACTTTGTTCACACCTTTACATTTAACATGGGGTGGTTTTATAAATTTAAAAAAGTAGGCAGGGTGGGTTTCCTACGGGGGTGATTTTCCACAAAATGGGGGTGTCAATAACAGCGCCCAGTGAAGAATGGTCATTCAGAATGGCACAGTGGGGCCGGTGGTTATAGCCACCCCACTGGCAGTGGATTGATTTACACACAATTGTATTGTTTTTTTTATAGTTATAATACAATAAACACTACGCACCACAAAAAAATAATGTTACGCAAAATCCAGCTTAGAGCACCACAGTGCAGTCTGCACCCCATTTTGATCTTTTCAAAAAAATTATATTTCATCTAGTAATATAAATAACTTTTTAAAAGACTATAAATATATATTCTAAAAACTACATAGACTTATATATAGAAAATATTAAAAAAATTTAATGAGGTATATATATATATCCACTTGTTTTTTATGCTGTTCAACCTTATGGATCTGCTATTTTAGTACACGAAGAAATGGTGTGATTTATCGCTTTACTATGGGTGGTCTTCCTTCGTCTTCTTACCCATACGGTAACGGAATTTGTGGAAGCAGGGGAGCTACGACTGACTCTGTTTGGAGCGTACGAGGAAAGTGAAGGCGTGGATCGTCATCGATACAAATTACCCGGTCATCGATACAGTTTAGTCAATGCACCTTGATCACTTGCGTTGTATATATATATATATATATATTATATTGGAGGTATCTCTCATGGCTACCTTACAATCGAGCTAGGAAGGCTATCTCTGCCTGTTTGTCCCGGTCCCACAAAAAATTCTTTCGAATAATCGCTAACAAACAGGTGGATAAATCAGTGCGAAGGCTCGAACCCAGGACTTATCAGTAACACCGTTAAGCCATGAACCGTTGTGCTATGACCACTGGGGACGAACATGTTTGCCCCTGTTTTGTTATTGTTACTGTGAGTGTTTTGACTTTTTGTAAATTTTGGGTCGGACTATAGCCTGACTAAGCCTTTTATTCTCCATCCCTATTAAAAAGAAAAGGGTTCTGATACACAATCCATTTTATAACCCAATTAGTAGTTGTCACTAACACGGTCTATGAAATAATTGTCAAACATTGTAAATACACTATAATCTCCATATATGGTCAAATATAAAAAAATATATGCATCTCTCTCCTTTGTAGGGTGATAGGTTTGGGGTTCAGGTCATCTTGCCGCACGGTGCTCTCAACAGAGATCCATGTAAGTATGCACTTTATTTTATTATTTTTTTATAAGAGAATGTATATACTCTTATTAGCTAAACAAATATTTGTTGGGATTATGTCTCGACCCGGTGTATCAACATCGGATGGCCATAATGAAATCAAATTAGGATGGGCACCTAATTGATAGATTAATTAAGATTTGATCTTAATTAAGATATAAAGTGAATCTCCTAAAATCAGGTAAACAGATTTGTGTGTTAGGAGATTACTTGGAGAGGAAGTTATTTATCTATATAAATATCATCTAGAGTTTCAGAATAAAACTTGGCTCGCATGGCATTGACAAAATATAGAGGTTCATATGAGAGAGGTTGAGAGGGTTCAAAGGAAGGTAACTTCATGAGAGTTTGTAAGGCTTTTTTGAATCTCAACTATTATAGTGGATTCTCTGTTTTTATCTCGTGGATGTAGGCCTAGGCTGAACCATGTATTTTTTGTGTTCTTCATGTGATAGTGTTCTGTAGGCCTAGCCCGAACCATGTATTTTTTGTGTTCTTCGTGTGATAGTGTTCTGTTCTTACGTTCGATCTTGTATTTATTAAATGCTTCTACGAATCCGTTTCCTAACAATACTTGCGTTATTTAGGAATTTCTGCTTTGAAGGTGGTTTCCAGCCATCAGATTTCGTTCAAGATGGATGTGATTCGAATCTTCAACATCTCTGCTTTAAGGATTGCTTGTCAGATAGTAAGGACAACATCTCGCCTAACTACACATTTGTCAAAATATATGGAGCTTTGTTACATTTAGTACATTTTACAGCCTCAACTATAGTCGTATATTGTTATATATGTGTCACTTTTAGCCTTCTGGTCACCTTTGAAACATTTCTGACAGTTTTTCAACTTTTTCTTTTTTCGATCGGAACCGCTAAAATTTTAGACTTTTAGCTATCATCATGAGCTTGAGAACTCTGATTGAAAATCTAACTAAAGATTATGTGTCCTGATGCCATTTCAAACCACTCACAAAAATTTCATCGAATTCCGGTAACGTTCAGAATTTGGCAGTTCTGAGTCGTATCCGGGTTTTGACCAAGCGGAAAGTCATGGGGAGACTTGACCAAGTCAAAGATGACTTTGACCAAGTCAAGTTTGACCATTGACTTGGTCAAATCATTTTGTTTGTTTGTGTGGTTAGGTTGACCCAAAGTCAAAGTTCACCCAAAACCCTAATTTGCCCTAAGTGTGTGTGTGTGTGTGTGTGTGTGTGTGTGTGAGCCCAAGTGGGCGTCCCCCTTCTTCTTTCCTCTTCTCTTCATTTCTCTCACACTCACACACAAATCCACATCTCCCTCTTGTTAGTTTCCTCCATTAGAGGTAGTGGAAGGCAAAGAAAAAGGAAGCCATTGAAGGGAAAAAGAAAGGTGAGGTGGTGATCTATCTTTCTATGGTTTTAGTTTTGCTTTCCCCTTTGTTTACCTCCCTCTCATGGTCCCCCTTCTCCCCTGTTTTCAGCCTTTGTTAGGGCTGAGGGTGGTCTTGGTGGTGGTGGTCTTGGTGGTGGCGATTTGGTGCGCGAAGGGCACCCGAGTTCCTCCCTTTGTTCTTCCTCTCTTGGGTGAGTCCTCCTCCCTATTCTTGTTTAGATGCTTGTTTAGGGTGTGAAATTGGGTATGCATGCTATGCATGGGTGTTAGGGGGTGTGGGAGGGCTGAGGAGGGGGTGGAAGGGGCTCGGGCGCGCGTGCGGGGTCATCCGCGCGCGTGCGCGCGAGTCTGCGCAAGCAGGTAGGCGCTGGCGCGCGCTGGCTGGCGCGCACGCGGACGTGCGCGTGGAGTGCTGCGCGGGGGCGCAGTGCGCGCGGGTACGCCAGGGCTGGACGCGCGGTGCGCGCGGCAGCGTGTCTGGGCGCGCGGGCAGGGGCGCAACAGCGCGTCTAGGCGCGCGGGCAAGGGCACGGCAGTGCGCCCAGGGCGCGTGCGGGCGTGTGCATTCGTGCGTGCGCGTGCGGGTGGCCGTGCGTATGGCTGCCCGTGGGTTCGGGACAGTGTTGGGGCACTCGGACTCGCGTGCGTACGCGCGTGCTTGCATGCGTGCGGGCCCGTATGCATGCTTGTCTGAGTATTGGGTATTTCTAGTAAATTTCTTATGTATTTGTGTAGTTTACTCACCATATTGAATGCCCATGTCTTGCAGATCTTGACGGACGGTCACGCGACGACCCGGGTTTCGGTGAGTGGGACAATCCAACCCAGTAGGGAGGCGTTCGATGCACGTAGGCGTGCATTGCCCTCCCCTGGGGCACCATAATTGCATATTAACTAGTAATAAATGTAAGCTATGCATGCATGATCAATATGATGTGTCCATGCCACCTTAGGCTTGTATGCTAGGGATATGCACCCTTATATTGATTAATATGATGTATCCATGCCACCTTAGACTTTGTATGCTAGGGATATGCACCCTTATATCATGTATAGCGGCCTATGCATGTTTAGTCACCTTGTCCCTTAATTGGAAAGCCCCAAACTATGCATGTTCCCATCTAGTTTAATCTAATTAAATCAAAATGTGAGCATATAGTTACAAGCATGCCTTAGAGAATATTTGTTATAATATATGTCTCCCCGCATCTTAGTTATGCGCCCTGGAGGAATTCTTGAGAATTCATGACATTAGTAGAGTTACAAATCGGTGTCGACGGATCCATGAGGATCGTATCCGTGTGAGTAGGCTGTCTTCTCCTTTTGGTTGGATCCGATGTAGGAACTCCCCGGTGTTAGCTGACCTGACAGAGGGCTCCCGTCCGTAGGTACCTCCGATGCGTCGGACTGTACTGATAGTGGGAGTATACCAGGTGGAGGCTACGAGGGTGGGAGAGGCTACCGGGTGGACCAGGGGTGGAGAGCGGTCTAGTATGCCCCAAGAGGCCCATGTCACCCCCCGGAAAGGGTGAGGGTGAGGGGGGAGGTGGGTTGGCGATGAAACGACCCACTAGAATGTGTTGTTGCTCCCGTGTTAGGGGCTATAAATTATATAAGGTTGATATGAATTGTGATGCATGGGTTGTGCTATTCACTGAGCGTGTGGCTCACCCCTCGCATATTCTTTTTCTCCAGTTATATCTGAGTCGGATCTGAAGGAGGAGCTCCCCGAGGCACATCAACAGTAGCGGAGCAGCGTCACGTTCTGCGAGTGAGAGGCCATCAGCATCCCCTTCTTGATTGTATGTATTGTATTCCGTGCTTGGGCACATACTTGTATTTGGATGTCATTGTATATATTGGCTCTCACAGGACAGTTGATTATGTATCGGGTCTGTAATATGTCTTTGAATTACAGACTCAGTCGTTTAAGCTTCCGCTATTTGTATATATTATGTCAGCCACCTTATTGTCTGTGTTGTCATTTCGATGTTGTTTAGAGTATTTTATTGATCTCCTATATAGACTGCTGATATTATATATACTTGCCACGTATCGGGGACGGCCGCCCTGGGGCGTGACATATATACCTTGTTAGCCCCCCTCCACTCAGTATATACCTCGTTGAATATTTTTCATATTTTCTATAAAGGATACCATTCAAGTCATTTGAGTATATATTTCACATTTGATAAAATTAGATATCTCATTAGATGATATATATGATAAAAAAAAAACATGTATGGTCTACATTATGGACGATGACTGAGTGTAACACTCACATTTGATAAAATAACTGCACGTTTGGAAAAGTAAAGATTGGGTCCTATATTTGAATTGTAGTTTGTCACAGCTTATAGTGTAGTCTTTGTCAAACTTTTGAGCAAAAAAATGTGATCAAGTGTATATATATTGGAGGGACAATAAATGACGAATCAGGTCAGGGTCGAAATGATCCGTCCACTCCGCTTCTTCTGATGGCATCCGCTGGATTGCAGGTGATCCTCCTCCTTAAGCGTCGTTGGAAACAGGGTTGGGGGTGTCTTACAGAAGACCCTCCGATGCTTAAGTCAGTTAATGCATAATTAGGATTTTGCAAAAAAAGTTTTTTTTTTCGCATACTTCAATAAGGAGAACTGATTCCCTATTTATAGTATTTTGATGGATGCCCTATAATCAATGGTGGATCTCTCTCTAATCGGACAGATGGGGAGAGATCCCAGATTCAGGGGATTAATTATATGTCATTCAGAGGGATTTGTAGAATCTGTTGTCATAATCCCTGGATGAATGCACATAATTTGTTGGGATCTTGTGAATCAATTGATGATTTTTTTAAATCCAAGATATATTGTTGTGATATCAGAGAATCAATTTACTGATATCCCTAGATTTAATATATATATCTTGTCAAGATTTACAGAATCAGTCATTAATGATCCTTTAATAAAAAAAAATTGAATGCAAAATGCTGATTGGGATTTGCGCTGGTCGTTTAGTATGGAGGGTTCGAGGGCCGGATCCATGTTCGGTGGGCTATCCAGGTCGTGGGCGCTCGCTAATTTTGTTTTGGGTTGCCGGTACGTGAAGCATAGTTAATGGGCTTAGATTTTGACCAAAAAAAAGAAAGAAGGAATTTACATAATCTTGTAAATGTTATACAACCCTCCACCTCCAAAGTATCCATTTTTTTTTGTACATAAACTACTCTACATATACCAATACTTCTACCATTTGAGGTCCTTCTACCAAATAAAATGTTGAAAATCTAAAAATAAAATAAAAGATAGACATAATGCAGAGAAGAAGAAGAGATGGAGGAAAACATAAATATACGAAAGGCTACATTTTGAATATTATTTTGGATGGTAAGAAAATGATTCCATGGATCATATTTATAAACTCCAAAACCTAAGTTAGGACAAAATCAAATCTTAACGGAGTTTGTTACCAAAATCATTTAGTTAAAATTTGATTTTATCTAATTACAACTCAATCAATTCTTTATTCTTAACACCCTCCTGCAATCACTTGTTCTTTTAATGGAATCATGTGATTGTTACACATAATAAAAGCCTCGTGATCTTCATAATTGAAAAAACTGAATTGTGTGAATTTGTAATTGCCGTCTGTCTTTCGGAACCTATCACTTTGCTCCCGCTCTTCTTGAGTCAGTCGGAATTTGTGATCCACTGGATCAGATCTGTCACGAACTCTCTCATAAACACTTTATGAGATATTTGAAATAAATTAAAAAGATAGTTGGACTTGAATGAATAAGAAGGGTTTCATAAAGAAATGTAAAAACATAATTTTATATTGAACTAATAAAAAAATAGGATCACATTAGATCAATATGATGGCTCTGATACCATGTATATACAATATAAAAATAAAATAAAAGATAAACATAATGCAAAGAAGAAGAAGAGAGGGAGAAAAACATAAATACACGAGAGACTACATTTTGAATATTATTCTTGATGATCAAAAAATGATTACATGGATCATATTTATAAATTCCAAAACCTAAGTTAGGATAAACTCAAATATTATCAGAGTTTGTTAACCAAATCATTTAGTTGAGATTTGATTTCATCTAGTTACAACTTAATCAACTCTTTATTATATTCTTAACATAAAATTGTTAACATGCAATAATTAATGCAAATTTTTTTTCTTTTAAATATATACTCATCTGATGAAATACATATTATTATAAAAATTAAACTATGTTGATGTCAATTCTAGTTGGCAATCCTCTCCTCCTATATAAATGGCATGGCATAACCTCGTTTCAAGACACCGAAAACCATCATAAAAATGGCCTCAACCATTGGCTTCCTGTAATGCCTTAGGCTTACACAGCAAGAAATTGTCCGCTTTGCCCTAAATGGGCTTACGGGTTTAAAACACGTCTTGGTGTGTAAAAGCTGTGTCACATATAAGCACAAACCATCTCCTCCCATTAGGCGATTTGAGACTAAACACCAAACCCTTACCCTCATCCAATCCATGGGCCTCTTGAGACTGTTGGGCTTCCCCTCAATGGGCTGGACGTCACAATCACCCCCCTAATGGGCCACAGATCCTCGTGTGGGGCCACACCATCATTGCGAAATGGACAGGCTCTGATACCAATTGTAACACCCCAGGTTTACACAGCAAGAAATTGTCAGCTTTGCCCCTAAATAAGCTCACGGGTTTAAAACGCGTCTTGGTGTATAAGAGCTGTGCCACATATAAGCACAGACTATCTCCTCCCATTAGGCGATGTGGGACTAAACACCAAACCCTCACCCTCCCCCTCCAAGTACTCCTCTAGAAACTTAGCAAGGAAGGCTCTTGCCTCATCTAATGTTTTCTCTCCTTCAAACCCAAGGTAAGTGGCTTCATACAAACTCAACATTCCTTTGATGTCATCACAGAGACTGTCCATGAAATCGCTCGACGTTTCCTTGAAGCATTAAAAGATGTCTGCATCGACTCACTGCAACAGTTTAGTTTTATGTTTTGAAGAAGAATACACACATGGAGAGATTATACAAGTTTCTTACCTTGCAAAGCTTTGAGGCCATGTCCCTTGAGGAGCATAAAGAGGAGAGATGTGGCATGAAGGTCCTTCTTTACCAAAACATCGTCTTTTTTTTCAATATGTTCAATAAGGTTTCCTTGATCTCTTTGTCAAAGTGATACATGATGCCAAGATGTTGAAGGGTGTCTATCAACTCGAGCCTTGCTAATGGTTCGACAGTTGTGTCAAATAGCTTCCTCACCTCTTCCTTCAATTTCTCGGCTCGCTCGATGTAGATATCTCCCTATACACAAAATCATAATGAATAATATGGTTTGACCTCCCTTCCATTAATCTGTTGGAACTCAAGGCAATTGAACAGGGAGTATTGCTGGGTTTATCCATTGATGCCTCCAAGAGCTGGATTTTATATGATTCTACAACGGCCCTGGCATTGATCCATGAAAAAGGCAACATATATCCTGGACTTCTCTTTGGTCTCTTAAGAGAATATACCAGGGATTGGAACATTTGGGCCTGTTGGCAAGAATCTCATATATGGGATGATCTCAGAGCAGTCATAGAACAAGACAGGCTGATGAGAGGTTATAAATGCAGAAGCTAGTTTACTGGCTTGTATCTAGGGCCACTAATCTGGTCCCTATTGTTTATATCAACTAA